>JAYRBT010000001.1:8918928-9042631 GCA_036023395.1 Myiotriccus ornatus
TCCATCTGCCCGGGGAGTGGCCCTGACCAGGAATCGAACCCGGGTCTCGGCGGTGACAGCGCCGCGCCTTAACCACTGGATCACCAGGGTATATATGTATTTAAAACTAAAGCCCCCATGAGTAAAGTGGGGGGATCCATTTGAAGTCATCCACATCAGAAAAGTCACACTGATGTTAAGGTTTCTGTTCCCAGAGTATCTGACAGGCTTTCAGGTTTTATTGATAATGAAGGAGAATGTGTCAATACTCCTACTTTAAGAGCTGATTCAGAAGCAAAGCAATTTTTTTCAAGGTCAGACAGAAAGTCCGTGTCTTAAATCTTGATTTCTTCTGGCTAAGGCCCTAATCCTGGCAGTTTTAGTCTCTTATTTTGAGGACAAGGTAGCCTTAGCATTTTTCTGTGTTGCTCATCCTTTCTGCATTCAAGTGTCTCGAAACACAATTGGGACAGTTTCCACCACAGCAAGAGAAGAGGGTGGGGCTGTTTATTCAGGCTCAGAGGAGATGACACGGCAAGCCCTCTGTGTTTCATACTGAAGATGCTGACAGGGATTACTGAATTTTATCCAAACCACCTCCCATGTATCTAGAGGTCTCCCATCTCCCTCACTTTTCACAGTCGTGGGTTTATTGGAG
The DNA here is from genome assembly GCA_036023395.1 of Myiotriccus ornatus. Taxonomy (NCBI): domain Eukaryota; kingdom Metazoa; phylum Chordata; class Aves; order Passeriformes; family Tyrannidae; genus Myiotriccus; species Myiotriccus ornatus. The sequence continues at coordinate 8,919,566 of JAYRBT010000001.1, forward strand.
TGACATGGCAAAGCAGAAGCATGTAACCAGTGCTTCCCAAACCTCACTTTTCTGGCATCCTGCTTTCTGTCACACACCAGCTGAGTGGGGCTTCTGGTGGACCCCAGTTTTGCAGCCTGTTTTTTTCTTGGGTCGTCATTTTGACAGTCCTATACAACAGTGACACAGTTGTTCCTGAATTAACTGCACCACACTTCACTTGGGTGGGCGGTGTTGTGTGCTTGGTCGCTTGCACTGAGTGGGTCTTGTTCCTGCTGGAAAAGAAATGTTTCATAACTTAAATAGAAAAGTGGTAGTTGAAGCATGTATGTAAGAGGATGAATTCACTGGGGTGATGTCCTTGATTTTATAAAACACAGCAGCTCCAGAAACCACTCCTGTACCTAATTAGGGTTGACCTGATAATCCATTTTCTTCATTTGCGGAGTGTTTGAACGGAGAAAAATAGAGGCATTTTAAAAACAGGGGAAGAAGAAGGGAGGTTTTAGAAACCTGCTTCTAGTCTTGCTATCAATATCTACTCAGCTCCAGTGGGCTGCTGCCAGCCAGCCCTTCCCAAGGCAAAAGGAGCTGTACCAAATTTCCCAGCTCTGCCACCATACATGAAAGTGCATGTGATGTTTCTTACAAGTACAGATGACCCCAACCCCAAAATAGCATGATTTTAGGTCTTTTTTCATCAGTGATAATGCTGTTCAGTATAAGTACTGTCAAAATAGAAAGATCTTTATTAAAGGAGTTACTTGTTAGCTAAATATGGTCTGCTGATTCACCTCTGTTGCTTTTTCAAGTATTCAGACGAATGTCTAGAAATAATTCCAGACTTCTAGGCACTGAAACAAGAACAATATTTAGGGTTTAACAAGTTAATTCAAACGATATTAGCTGTCTACCGTTTAATAAAAAAAAAGAAGTGACATTGTTACTACTTTAAAAATAATCTGATGAATGTGATTTGGTAACCAGCTGGGACTGACTGTTCACCTCCTTACTGAGAGCATACAATAAAAACAACAAAAGTGGAAAAAGAATTTAAAATGCTCTTTTCCTGTTTAGGTGACAGGAAGGCCACAGCCAGCAGAGTCATTTACATAATGGACGTCAAAAACATATGACATATTTCTAGCATCAAATGTATCCATTGTATCGGATCCCATTCTCCAAAATATACTGTTGAATTAATAACTTTGATTTCCTAAGTGTGTTTTGGTGAACAAAAGCTATGAAATTGATTTTCCCTTTACAACTTCTTTAATTCCGCCACTAAGAAAGCAGTGTCACAGGAGTAAAAAATACCTGGGCATTCTTCGTGAAGAGATCTTTACTGCTTTTGCTTTCCCTTTTGTCTGGGATCAGCTCCTGGGAACATACTGCAAGGTGAACAGTGATTTTACAGTGTTAATTCTAGGGCATTAGAGGAGTGTAAACGTGCAGAAACCAGACAAAAAGGAACGTTCATATCTTACAGTCTGGATGAAGTGAGGGAGCAGCTCTGTACTTACAGTAAGTCCCGGGTTAATATTCTGTTTTATTGGGTTTGGCTATCATGTAATTCGGAATTTCCCTTTCATTTGCCTGGTGGCAAAAGGTCATAATCTTTGTTCACGTGCTGGCACTGAACTGCTGTTGGCACATCCACAGCACAAAGAGTGAGTGCCAGGACTTGGCACTCTCAGGCCCAGCAACGTTTCCAGGTCCTGTGGTGCATTTGGGACTGCTTGGAAGTGCTAGGTTTCACCTTTGACCCACAGTTCCCAAAGGACCCCCACAGCAGACAAGGATTGCCATGGCAGGTATGAACTGCACCTTGTCCTTCATACATTGCCCTATCTTACTGTAGATGAGCACTACGTGTTAACTGTAGTACGTTGCCAGAAAATTTCCACTTAAAATTCCCAGCTGATTTCTGACATTTGTTACATATCCTGAAGGAGATAAAACTAAACGTGTAACCTGTACAATTGACTTGTTTCAAGTGTGTTTTTCTTTTCCACTTTGGAGTACAACTTCAGCACTTGTGAGAGGAGCCACAGTGGTGTGGTTCAGCAAGGAGACAGCTGAAGTGCGGATCCAAAGTGACCTCACGCTGTCTGATGGAAACAACGGGTGGTGTCTCAAGGCAGTTTGATGATGTCACTCCCCAGGGGACAAAAAAGTGCCAAACTTTAGAGCTGCTAATCCTTCTGGAATAGCTAGCACGAAGTTTCATGATGTTGTGGCTGCTGAATATTCTTATGGCTTCAAAGGCCATGTGATATCGTTTATGTCGGATATGGGCTACTACACAATGGGTGGTGCAAAAAACCATGAACAAAATCTGTCTTTCCAATATTTTTTTATCTTTCATACTCCTGACTTGCAGTTTGAATGTTTTAACTGTACAATCCAAATGGAGTGACTTTTGAATGACATGATAACACTTATTGAAGTATAGGAACACATAACTTTCACAATGGAACGGCTGCATGAATGTTTGGCCAGCATAATGAATTACTCATTGAGAAGGTAGTGTGGAGCTAAGTTCAGTTTTACAAATGGAACAAATGGCTTGTAGGAGCAGGTGGCTGTTCACAGGAATCACTCCAGCAGGTCCAAGTTTATGAAGGAAGACTATCTTGCACTCCGTTTTAGTTATGCCTATACAGTTTCACTACAGATGGCAGTAGCAGTTTCCCCAGCAAGGCCTTCTAAAGGCTTCACTGACTGACCATAAAACAATTGTTTAATGTCTTCCCCAAGGCACAAAAACCAGAACTGTGCCTAAGGAATTCTGGAATTCCTTTATAGTCACAGGAACGCTGAGGCTGTACCGTAACATGTCTAAAATACTGCTTTCCTGTAACTCAAGCTTAATTGGAAATTATCATATACCTATATATAGTTATACTGTATATACACACATAGTGTTTTGGTGTCAAATCTACTAAAATATGATCTTTAAACAGTTGATTTCAGTCGTATTCTTTATGATTTATTATGACAATTATTTCTGCAGATCACTTTGGAAAGCTATTGTATTCCTTCCCTAGAGACAACAAAAAGTAGAGAGAAAAAGAAGTATTTTCTGTTATTGTGGTTGGTAAGGAAAGGAATGATTTCAAAAAGAAGTTTTCAAGGCAAATGTTGCATTCTTAATAAGTTGTTGAAACACGCTTTTTCACTTGACTTAACCTTAAGATTCAAACCACTTCTTATATATAGTTTTTATATCAAAGGGAAAATAAGGAGAAACTGAGCAAGGAAAATATTTAAAAATCACTTTAGAATGAGAAATAAATGCCAGTAATGTTCATTTTGTGGGGTTTTTTTTTGCTTGTTGGGGGGAGGGGCTGTTTGGTTGGGGGGGGGAGTGATTTTTTTCCATTTTGTGTTGGTTGATTGGGGTTTTTTAGCAGTACCTGGTAGACCATTATTGCTGCTGAGGTTTCTCTCTGTTCCCTTATCTCAGATTGCCCAGCAAGATGGCTGTTATTGGTAGAATTTGTATATAGAGGATTGTGGCTATTTCTTGGAAATACACACACATAAAATTCTTCAGATAATTAATCACATCTATTCTGTGTCATTTTTGGCACTCTTACAGAACCATGACAGATCTGGCCAGATTTTGGCTCTCCCTTTGGGAAAATACAACTACTGTATGTCAAATCTTGCCAAATTAATGCATGCAAAATCCCTACTCTTGCTACAGCGGTAATAAGTCATATTCAAATACTTTTTTTGCTACGATTTTATTATGGATATTTAGTTAATAAAGTAGTTACTTTGTTATTTTAAATTAGACAGTGCCCGGAGGGATTGATGGAAAAGGGTTAATTTACACATTATAATACTCTAGGTTTCTATTTCTACTGAATAAAAATACGTTTTTAGAGGCAACAGTAGTGCAGTTTGGAGTTATCTGAAGTTGAATGTTTTGTTTTGTATGAGCACTGTGGACAAGATTTGTCTATGACTGTATAGGTCCCAAGTGATGATGTCATGTCAGTTAATTTCTTTAGTTTGTGCAGTCACAAGTTACCATCAAGATCTAAACATTAAATTAGTGAAAGAAAACTAAACAAACTAATGATTTAGTTTAAAATTCAATTTTAACTTATTTTTGTGACATGCAAAGAAAAAATGCTTTGTAGTTCAGTGCCATCTTGATTGCTTGTGAACTACAGCCCTTCATCCACAATAGCTCCAGCTCTGAAAGACAAACCCCTGTACATGGGGAGAGATACGCGTCCCTGCATCCCTCTGATACTTTCCAGAACTGAAAACTGTAGCTGACATTAAAGGCATTCTGTGGTAAAATTCTTGTAAATTTGACACCAGTGCTACAAAACACTGCAGCACCCACAGTCAACTGCTAAATTTCAGGCACTAGTGACATGATGTAGTTCTATGTCCACAAAATTACCCATGGCATGTATTTCCCTCTTCTTGTGCTCAGGTACCTGTCAGAAAGTGGCTGCCCCCTATCAGTGTCTCAGAAAAAATAACTTGATGGAAGGTGGGTGCAATGGTTAAGAACAAAACACCATATAAGAGTACTGTGGCATCCAGAAAATTGATATGCTTATTGCAAAGTGAAAAGGAGAAGCCAGTCTAACTACCACTAGAGGAAAGAGCTGATGGTTTTAAACTGAAGCATGTGGGGGACGTTTTATTCCAAGCTCTTCTTGGAATCTTTATTCTGAAATAACATATGTAGGCAGTATGTAATTTCCTTCCTCTATCTACCACCTCATTAATACAGGTTGGCAGGAGGAAAAGAAAAATGTAGAAGAATGTGCAAGGCTTGCTACGTCTGTAGTAAAAGGGGCTTTTGCATTCTGTAAAAATAGGTTTCCTTTGGGTGTTTATTCTGTGTTATCACTACTGAGCAGTGAAAACAGTGCTTTCCTAAATGTGTGGTGTTAGACTGTGACACCTGTTTGAGCTGCCACAAATCCTACCAACTGACCTGTGACAGCCTGGACTTCATATAGATACCAGTTCCAGTTTCAAAATGCTAGTGAAGTGAAAACTAAAGATTTTTGTCCCTGTTTTAGGGGTGAAGTACACAGTCCACGTGCATATCCACCACAAACACAGAATTTGGTTAGTGGGTATAACAACAGATGGTTATTGGTGGGGGAAGATTTAATAATGCTGTGCTCACACCTAATATATATCCACACCAACAGCTGTGCAGCAAAGTTGTGCTACTTGGGGCCTCGTCCCCATGAGATGCATGAAGATCTTCTTTCTGAGGACTGGGAGTTGTCAAATGGGGACCATGGGGAGCTCATTTGCACAGGCTCCATAACCTGCAGCTGGAGACCTGTGGATTTTGGTCTGTGTCAGGACATCTGCAGCAGGTTTACTTTTTATCTGCAAAGTAGCTGGCTTGGTTCACAGCTCAGGTTGGAAGTCTCTGAGGGGCTGCAAGGCTCACAAGGCCTTGAAGGTTGTGAAGGTTTGACTCTGGCTTTGCCACTGTCATTGCTTTGGACCTGCTGAGCTCCAGCGTGGTTATTCCCTCATCTGTACTTCCATGGGTGAAACACATGAACTCTCCTGAATTCAGAACAGAACTGAATTCAATGTCTACCTACTTCTTTTGCATGGACCCCACAGTTTATCCAGTATGAGTCAAAATAAGAACTGTGAGAGTAAACGATGGCACATTTCACACAAAGTGTTGATAAGATGGCTCAAGGTTACTGGAATATGACTGTCCCATAGAAGAGGGAGCACCTCTCTTACACCTTTCCATTAATTGTTCTGACTTTGCAGTCACAGCTGACTTCCCCACTTGATTTGTAAGGTGTGTGCCAGTGGAATGTAGCTTTTTGATTTTATAATTAGTCTCTCTTTGCAACCTGTGTATGGAAATATTCATAATACTCCCTATTTGACCAAAGGCTTTGAAATTATCTTGCATCATCCATTTGTATAAAGTATGTTCTGTATTTATAGTACATTAGAGTGACTGTAAGTTCTTCTAAGTTAATTTCAGGGGTTTAGAGAGACAGAAAAGTGTTACAGTTTCTATTTCTTTTAGGTCTTTTATGACCTAAACTGTTTTTTGTCATGGAACCTCTTGCTGAAACAGTTTTCTGAAAAGAAAACAGTGTTTACAAAGTAAACATTTTTTCTGGCAACAAGACTATTTGCTGTCCAGGAAGCAAACACATTCTAGTTCATTACCTATATTTTGAGTGTTTGAAAGGAAAATAAGTTTATACATTTTAAACGTGTAGCTCACAGACTTTCCGGCTGGAACCCACTTGGGAGTCATAACACATTTCCAGGACCTCCCCTAGTGAGACTCCTCAGATATCAGAGTAGTAGTGACTCATCGACCACAGGAGAGGCAATTGAATTAAAACTTAAATATTTATGTGTCTGACTCACTCAAATTGCAAAACAAATACAGCCCGATTGCTGGGTGAGATATCTGTGATTCTCAATAAAAGTTGGAGCTGGTATTTCAAGAGCTGCAGTGGCCTGAATTTGGCTGTTGGCCCTTGTTTTCATACCACTTCTTTTATTTTTTTTTTTCTTAAGTGGTTTTCACAGCTTTAGAACGGTAGAAGTAAGGCCCTTATAGCTTAGTTATTGAATATGTCTGCAGTGCTGGATGGCAGTGACAGAAATGGAACTTGTAGCAGATGGCTCACCCTGTTCTCTTGCACTCGTAACTGTTGCTCTTGGATGTACTGAGGGTCTGAGGTAAAGGTAAATGAGGTAAATGTTACTGCAATTCATCCTCCCATCACTTCCCAGAGACAAAAAACGACAATCCCAGATGACGTGCAATTTAAAACTGAACAAAGGGAAAGATGCTGTAGCTGCTGCTGCGACACTGCGTGTTTCCCAAGTCCAGAGATTGACAGTAACAGCCATCAGGTCAAATGTCTTCCTCTCCCCAGAGCAGTGTCAAGATCTTTGCGAAAAGAAAAAGCTGAGCTTGATCCTCTGAATTTGTTTCTGAAGCTGGTCTTGCTTACCATGTACATCACAGGTGTTGCTGCCCACACCCCACCGCCCCTTCCCCCACGGTCAGGTGCTGGGCCCTGGGCCCTTTCAGTCCTCCAGGTCAGTCTGTTTGGAGAGGGCTATACTGCACACCTAACTACCTTACAGCTGAGAAAAGCCCTAGCAGATCCTGCTTGCTGAAAACTGAGCATGTGCTTGCTGCGGTCATAATTTGAACCCAACAATTTTATTACGCGTTTTCTGGTCCAAAATCCTGATTTTACAGCTTGCCTTTGAGCGAGGGGTTCAGGCATTTTTCAGTCATCAGCAAGTCATGAGGTATTTCACGAGACCACAAATAAAGCTGTTGTGCTGCAAACACAAGTACAGCAAGTGTTTGCTTTTCTTTAGACAGCTTTCTGAACGACACAAAAGTGTGATGTGAAAATATAACGAAATGTTCTGTTCACTGTTCTGTATTTAAAGAATATCTCGTGTTACTGCCAATAATTATCAGTGCTTTATGTGTCATGTTCCAGTTGTCTTTTATTTTCCCCCCTCCAATATCCTTATTTGCCCTTGATTCAGAAATATATTCTGCCACTCCTGTTTCAAGGTCTTAACAAATTTGTAGATTTGGCTTGAACGATAGCATCAATATGTTCAGATTTAAATTCTACATGAGAGGTGGATTATCCAGATGCAACTCATAACACTCTTATTAGGCTCTTCTTCTGATGCTGAATCACTCTGCTGAGCAATGTGTTGTTTATCCTTTTTCTGCTGGTTACAGTAGGGATGATTCCACAAATTAGATAAAATCAAATTAAGCTGGAGTTTTGGCAAATCTTGGAATCTTTGATCAACTTCAGCTTCACAAATGCTTTGAGTTTAATTTGACTGTTCAGCCCCATTCCTAATTGTAGTGGTAATTGCAGCTTTGTATGGGGCAGTTCTTAGCATAAATTCACATTTCAATATGATTTTGTGATTACAGGTGTGTGGGTTTTATAATTTACTAGAAATATTAGGATAGCAAGGTATGAGATTTTTTTTTCAGCACACCAAAGCATTTTGGCTAACTTTGAGACAGCTATTTTTTAGCACACTGGGTACTATTTTTCTTAAACTGTGCTTGTTGAAGGAGGTTGGGGTAAGGCTTTGGCTATAACAAAAGTTGGGAAGCGTCCATGCAGTGTAAAAAAGGAAAAAAAAAAAATAAACCTTGCTGCTGCCATCTCTGAAGGTCATAAAAATATTACGGATTTGAGGGAGATTGATCAGTTTACATAAGGGATTACAAAAAGTGGTTGCCTGTGATACCAGGGGACTCTACTGGATGACCTAGGATTTTTCTTACAGTTTTCCTTTATTAAAATCCAGTCACAAGAGAGAAAACAAAACCGTAACCACTGGTGTATTCCCTGAGATGCACAGTGCACAGCCTGCAGCTCAGCCACTGCGCTGCTGAAGCGAAGTGAATTGCGTGAAACTCAACGCAGGACGTGGCTGAGCAGCAGACGCTGCCCAGGCGGAGAGTTGTACCTGCCAGTGTTTCATGGACTTCCACCTGTGATTTGCACGTTGTAAAGAGTACAAAACAGGTTACACCAGGAGGACCTAAGCTCTAATCCGTGTAAAAATGCCAGTTTTTCCTTTGGGGCCTCTGACATCAATAACCTGAAAGAGCAATCTCTCTGCTTGGCTACAGTTCACGGGCGAATCAAGAGCATATTTTAGTCATAGTATCAGGAGCTGCTTATAATGCTAATAATAATAATAAAAATAAATAAATCACTTGAGAGCAGCCTTCCCTGGGCCATTATATTTGTATGGTTTCAGTTCAATTTCCACATCATTTCAGCTTATTAAGAATAAATAGCAAATATTATGACATTTATTTGTTCCAGGAGCCGCATCATTACCACTTCTTTAATAATTCTCTGCAGTCTGGCAACTATTTCACTATTTAGGTTAACAATACTGACAGATTTTACTGTTTTCATTAAAAAAATCTACCCACATTTTGTTGTAACTGTCCACTCAAAGGAAAATATTCTCAGGCAGTTGCAATATTTGTTATTTTTCTGGTATTTCTATATTATATTTATATCAGCTCCACTTGTATCTGATGAAAGCTAAATTTGTTAAAAGCAGACTAAAACAGCATAAATGGTGGTGATGCGGGGAGGTTATGCTGTTTTCTCTAAAGGCTAAGAAATTAAATTAATATATTTTTAATATGCTTTTCAGAAACATATCTGTGGCTTGAGTGCTTTCAAAGTGCTTCAGTGAAGCTTCTAAAGATCACCTAAAAGCTTTAGTTATATTATTTTACAGTCATTTTAATCACATCATGATCATTCTTTAGCAGAACTGAAATCCTAACGTATGTGCTGTGAATTACTATATTCAGAATTAATCTGAAGAGATCTCTGCATAAGAAAGAGTACAGGTAATGCACCATGTTTTAAAAGTAGTATCGATTATTCACAGTGAGAAGAAAGGTAAACTTTAAGCCTTGTGTTTGCTGGGCTCACTTGGGACTATAATAACTTTTATCCTTTCAGCTGATTTAGCACTTGATATGAACACACCTTTTCCGAATTTAGGCAGACAAATTGAGCCACATATTTTAAATTGCACTATTGATTTTCACTGGTGAAAAACCAAAAACCTTGACTGCACCTGTGCACTCTAGCCCAGTCACCTAGTTTTAGTCTTCTAAACTGGGTTGGATTCTTGTTTTCTGTAAAACTGTTTCAAGAAGTTATAATACAGAATAAAATACTGTGTGCTGCTAGTTTGATCCACACAAACGTGTTATGAATAATCCACTCTTGGCAAAACTTATGTTTATAAATCTTCACTTGGCACAATCATGTAACAGTCTTTCATTATTAAATTCACCTTTTTTTTTTTTTTCGGTTGATTTTTGACACATCTTGTGTGAAATCTGTTCTAGGATTTCAAATGATACAAATGCCTCCACAGAAAATGGTTTGTTTTGTTTTGTTTTTTTTTTTCTTTCAGGCTTACAGTTATGATAAACAAAAAATTACTTGTTTTGTCAACATACCCTTATTCTCGTAGGGTAAAAGAAGTTTTACAGGTGTGGGTGAATGGCAGGAAAAGCAGGTAGTCACAGCAAAGATACAACTAGGAACTCATGTAAAAAGAAATAAAAATCAATTACAGCCAATGATGGGGATAGAAATAACCTCCCAAGGATCACCACAGACCTACCAGAGTCAATCTAATGGAAAAGTCTATCAGGCTGTGAAACAAAGGTTTAAGAAAATATGCCAAGAGAGAGCAGTGTGAATTGTCTGTCACTTTTTGCATTTCTTTTCTGTCCATGAAGTTTCCTCTCTTAGGTACTGAGGGTTTTATTTGAATAAAACCCATTTTCTTGATTCTCTGTTCCACTTTGGGTACTTAACATAAGAGACTGTTGTAGGCATATTCTCCCTGAAGATCTGGCCCATTCAATGTCCCATCTTACCATTTAAGAAGTGGGAAAAAAGCACAAATGATGGAACACTACAGCCTCAAATTAATTGCTTTTTCACCTTTCCACAAAAAGAAGTCGTGCGAGTTTCTGTCAGACAGCCTGGGCATCAAATCAGCATGGATATTAAAGTAGTTGTCCAGTATTACTTGTTTCATGTACAGGAGTTATTATCTATATATTTATTTTCTTGTCTTAGTGTTGTGATTTGGTTCAGGTTTGTTAGGAAATTGCAGTGAATTATAAGAATGTTCTAATACTTTACAATGTCACAGTAACCAAGCACTGAAAATTATTTTGGAAAAGCAGTGTTTTTAGCTTTGGTTGCTACTTTTCTTTTTCTGTTGGTTGATACAAATGTTAGCATTGTTTCAAGAGAGATAAAGGTGCTAATGAGCATCTGAGAGCACTGGAAGCCTCTTCCTTAACAAAGCTCTGAATTTTTCATTGACTGCAGTGTTAATTCAGCTTCATGTAACATGCTGGGGGAAACAGGCTAATGCTTAGGCATTCAGGTGAAAGGACTGGAGAGTTTCTGAACAGGAAGGAGCTTATTTAGCATCCAAGGATCCGGTGGATCACCAGCCTTCACGCAGGGACAGCAGGGGCAGATCCACAGCCAGCTCTTCCAGGCTCTGAGCAACTCCTAAGCCAAACAGCTGCCATGAGAATGTCCACAGCGAAGGCTGTCATTCCCTGTCAGCAGTCACTGCCACTGTACGTATTTTAGCTTTCTTCTCCCCTCCCCCAAGGTTCCAAACCCAAGTGAAAACAGTTAAGTTCCTAATTGGCTGATTTTTGAAACCACCATCCATCTCTGAAGAAGCCCAGTGGAAAATCACTGGCAGAGCTTTTCATCAGGAGATGTAAACAGCCACATTAGTGAGAAGGCCAAGCAACAGGAAAAGGGACACACTGGAGTGTTTTGTAGGAATGTGGTAGTTAACCTGCACAGGCTGCCTTTGTATGAATGCCAGAGTGCACTAATCACACATCCCTCCTTAAACGTGCTTCACGGACATCTCACTGCAGATGTGGGACAAAGAAGTTCCCTGCAAAGGAAAAATATTTTAGGTCTACCCATCTCATCCTTGGTTTCCTGCAATATTTATTTTTGAGTACAATTCTTTCTAGGTCTCTTCCCCCTGAAAGCTTGGAGAGCTGCAGGTGCCCGGGTAGTGAGGGATGGATGTGCTGTGCGTGGCTCTGGCTGTGCTGAAGTCCCTATGTCTCAGCTCAGGTTGCTGTTCAAAGCCAAGGCCCTTCAGGAGGTGAAAGCTGAACACAATGCCTGTGCATGTATAAATATTTTGGGTACAAATAATGGGCCTTGGGGTGTTTAGTGGTCCCTTCACAAGTACAAACCTCTACAACTGTGATCCTAATCATGGTGTAACTCTCACCTGTGACCAGGCCATTGTGTTTGACATCTGTGAAAGTCTGTTTCCTACCTGGGCAGGCTGCCCTGTCAGTGAAGTGAACTAAATCTTCTCAGGGGGGAAAATAACCTTAACTAATAGAGACAGCATAGTCTCGAGGCCACAAAGATTTATTATCATCAGTGCGACTTGTCTTGTGAATTAGCTCTAATATGTATGTTATTCAGCTGATTGTGGCAGTCTGTGACCAGATCCTATAAAAGTTCAGAAGCAGGAAATGTGTGTGCACGTAAGCATGCAGGGAATTAAAGAGTTTACAGAAATGAACATTACTCAGCTGTATCCTGAATGCTGAGTAAGATAAGAATGACACATCTTAAGAATGAACTTAGATGTAGTACACTGCAGAAGAACATCCAGTCCCAAACTGCAGCAATTCCTGCTGCTTTCAGAGTTCTCCAGGAGGTGTGGCAATCAGTAAGCCAGAGTTGCCGGTCCGTGAGTTGCAGCTTGGGATGTATTTCCTTGATTGCCATCACTGAGCATCCTCTAGAGAAATCTCTTTCAAAGTTGGAAATAGAAATCCTCCAGTGCCTCATACTTACACTCTGGGCACAAAGTTTTGCTTGTTACTATGCAGCTCAACTGCTGCAGATTTTCTTTGCTTTTTGATGTAACTCATCTGAATTCAAAACAAAGACACTTTGTATACTCAGTGAATATATTCATTACACCTTTTTCTTTTTTTTTTAGATATATTCTTCCTTTAGTGACTCCTGTTTTGATTTGCAGCATCGGAGTTCTAAGAGATGGAAAGATTTGAAAGATTTTCCTTGAAGGAATTTAATAAATAGATTGAACCCCTTGGCTGGGAATTACCTCAGCTGGAAAGTACCATGTTAATGTTTTATTTCAGAAGTCAATATTTTTAAGGCTTGCTTCTCAGTGTCAAGATTCACTTAGTTAACGACATACGAATATGTTCACAAAAATGAAACGTTCATATTACAATTATTACAAATATTACAGGGAATGTGCTTGTAAAGGATTTTAAACTGTCTCACAGGGTACTGTGACATTTTCCCCGGTGAGCTGCTCCTATGTATAATACCTAATCTTGCTATCAAAGCAGTCCTGTACCAGAAAGAGTAACCCAAGCGTAATTACCTCCTGATTAATTGTCTCATTTGCATGTTTGCCACTCCAGTGCCTGTGGCGATATTATGGTAAACACAGATGGGTTCTCAGGTTCCCCTCACATTTAGATTTTGGTGCAGCTGCACTTGAAACCAGTGGTGGGAATAGCAACACACATGTAGCTGCAGCTACTCTGGAGAAACCTGAGCAGAGCAGTTTCACCTTTATTATGTGGAGCTGGAATTCCTTAGGGGTTATCTCCTTCCCCACACATATTTGGAATTTTTGTACTAATCTTGCCCTTCTGCATCACATCCTAAATACATTTAACATGTGGCAGTGATTTCCACTCCAAGTGTGTTGTTTGGGACTCATATTAGCAACAGTTGCTGAAATGTTCAGTGTGTCTCTGTGGCGTGCAGTGTATTTGGTTTCTTTGTAATGTCTTTTCTTTTTAGTCTTTTCTCTTAAACAAAGAAGTTAACCCATTCTTCTAACCATAACTGGATTCTAAGAAGTCTTCTTACATTTCTAATGCTGTCTGATAGATTAGACATATTTAAGTTCTCTGAACATCCAGCAGAGCCAGAAATCTGGGCTTGATAGAACCAGTTATCAGATTTACTGTGGCTGGTCCTGTATTTCATCAGTCTCTAGCCACGTTATAAAAAGATGCCAGGAAATAATGTTGTGCTCCATGATTTAAGACTTGCTTACACAGAGACAGACATCTGTATCCTTTTCAACTCTCTCCATCTCTTCTATCCCTCCCTAGATTAAGTTGGTTTGTAATTTGGTGGTTTAGTTCCAGTACTTGTCTGTCAAAAGCAGCCATATTCATCCAGTAGGCTGTAAAAGCAGGTGTTTAATATTATTGCCCAATACTGGAGAATAGAAGCCAGCCTTGACACAGATATCTGCAATTTTGTGTGGTTTGAAAAGAGGTTTTGCTAAATATGTGCACATTGAATTCACAAATTATTAGAAATTAGGTTATCCTTTGCCACAAAACAAAGTGTTTCTGGCAGGGACAAGCTGTTTGATTTTTTTTTTTTTTGAGGTTTTTCTTAAATGTTTTAAGTATTTTACATTATCATTTTAAATGCATTGCAAATACTCCTCAACTCCTTGAAAGCATTCCTCCTGTATTATATCCAGGATAAAGCTACTTAGCCTCTCTTTGTAGTACAAAAAAGTTGTATGGGTAAAACTGCATCTCAGCTGCGGTGGAAGAAGTTATCAGTGATAAAAGTATGCCAGAGGTTTATTTCTATTTGAACTAATGGAAAATAAAGATTGTGGAGGAGGTAGACACTTTGGTTAGAAGCAGCTAGATCTACTGAAAAGGAGTGGAGTAACCTAGAGTAAAAATCCAAGGATTTTCACAGAGTAGATATCTGAGGTTCTTTTAAAAATGCTCATAATGAAAGTTATTGACTTAAAGCTAGTGCAAAATTGAGTCAGATTGAGCTCTCGAGATAAACAGCATTTTAAACAATTCTGAGAGAAATTAACAGGGAAAATATGGGATGAGGAGGGCAATGATGTGTACAGTATGAATAAAAGCATTGATGAGATCACTCATTTTTCTCCATTGTTTTTTATTTTTAACCTATTAATTTTATTTATTTTTTTTAGAGCCACTGAAATCTGTTCCAAATTGTGTCCTTTACTTTCCAATTATTTAAATTCTTTAAGTTTTTAACTGTGTTTCCAGATGCTATTAGCAGAATCCCTTCAATTATCTACAGTTTAGCTGGTTCAGGGCTGGCTTTTCTATTTTCTCAAAAGCTCTGGCCAGCGTGGGAAATTAAATTTAAAAAGCAGCTTGATTTACAGCAGCAGTGAATTTGCTTCCTGGACATATTCCCCACGGCTCTGGCTACACTCGCACCAGAAAGTTTTGCTTTGGGTTTCCTGGGAGTTAAACTAACGTGAAGCTTGTCATTCATTGAAATACACAAGAGATGAACTTCTAGAATGAAGTATCTTAAAATCAGAATATTGCTGCTAATTATCAGCTCTTCTTAAAAAAAAGGGGTTAGAATGTCACCTAGCATCTTCCTGCCTTTTCCTCCTTTCCCTTTTCCTCAATTTCTTTAAAAAAAAACCTTAAAGCTTTTAGTTTTTAAGTTTTAAAAACCCTATTAGTATAGAGTTCTATTAGAATGAAAAACTCTAATAGTATCTTTTTATTGTATTTATATCATATATAATATTCATCTAACACCAATGTAGGCTTTTTGAAATTATCATTTTCATTTATTGCTTTGCAAGAAAGAGCACTGGTGAATACCATTCATTGAAGAGAAGATTTTTATGAAGTTAATGTGTTTGCCTGGGCAGCAGAAGTGATCTCTGCAGAGTTCTGGAATATGATGCCTGGTGATATTGATTTTGTATATGTGCTCATGCCACATTAGCAACATTTGAAGGTGAATGGATCTTTGGAACACAAATGATGCTTTCAAATGCATAATTTCATAATGCAAGTCTTTGTTGGAGGGGAGTTCAGTTTGACTAGTTTGCTACAACTACCAGCTGTTAGTCATCAGGAATTATGTCATACCAGGATCTGCTCTTGGACTATTTACCTGATTCACATGTAGTTCATGGAACAGCCATTGCCTTGTATTGACTTTCTGTCACTATTCATCTGACAGAATTTGAACCAGTAACCTATAGGTGATAGGCAATATATTCCTTAATTCTCAGAGTATTTGTATCCTGCCACTATTCTGTTCATATTTCAAGATTCAGAATAAAGGAAATTTCAGCATATTTATCCTCCACGGTTCCATATAAAGATATGTTCTTTTCCAAACCCTACAGGTCAGCCTGGAGGTATTTCCCAAATTTCTCCCTCTGAAGATCATTACACATATCTTTTAGATCATGTCTATGCTTTTTTAATACTAAAGGCTTAAGGTGACATGAGTAACTTTTTCTTTCTATTTGGTGTCTGGAAATACTTTAAAAAGAAGCAAGATTTTTAAAACCTGTACGTCTGTGCTCTGCTGTGCTGACAGGTTAACATTCAAGCATGCAATTCCATAGCATGCTTCTCACAAGGCTTCCAGAGCCTCATCAGCAGCTGCTGGTAAAATTGCCATCTTCCTTCTATGCCAGCACGAGAATGAGAGTTTTTTAAGGCAGGCACCTTGTGGGTTCTTTTAGCCCTTTGAAGAGTCAGGGGTTGGTTCTTCAGTATCTCTATTCTGAACACCAGAGAAAGACTTGAAGATTTTAGCACACTGTCACAGAACAGGTTTATACTTAAGAAAACTTAAAATCCTGAGTGATTCTAGGAATAACAGACATATTACAAACTGTAATAATGATTCTCAAGTAATAATATACCAGCTTCTGAGATTTCTTAGTGTTTTGTTAAGCCAGTGAAACATCAATGGTTTAGGACTGCACCTTGTTTGTGGGTGTTTTGGTTTGGTTTTTAATTTTGCAGTCTCTAAAAAACATGTACATACACCTTTATATTCTTTCTAGAACTGCAAAATATGGAACAATCATTTGAATGAAATTAATAATGTAGTTTCAACCTTAGACAACTCTTGTATCCTTACTATTTTAGATATTTTGAAGACATTCGTCTCCTGCAGGTAATAAATGATGGAACTGTAGCTTTTCTTTCCTGTGCCTCCTCCCTAGGATTTTAGGTTGGATTGAGGTATTTTAAGTGGTTTTGCTAGTTTGTTTAAACAAGAAAGTAAAACCAAACAGTTCAGTAAAGGAACAGCCTATGTGAAATCTCGAACCATTAACTGAACGTTCATTCACTCAAAACTCAAATATTTAGAATTTATCTTTCCTTAGAATTTATCTTTTATCCAAGGGACAAAATTAGTGAGTACCTCTACAGTAGGGCATCTTGCATGTCATGTCCACCTCACTATGCTTGACCTTCTTTAGCTTATGGTGTTTTTGTTGAAAAGGTTGTAAATGTCAAGTAACATGTGGTTTAAGAGCTTGTTTACAAACCTATGAATAAAAAGATTTTTCCTTGGCCTCAAAGTGAGGACAAGGAAAACTGTCCTGAGAAAACACAGATTGTTTTGTTAAGTAGCACGTGGTTTGTACAAATTCATTCTAAAACACAAGTACTCAAGGAATGGTCCATCAAACAAAAGATCAGATGAAGCACAGGCATCTTAAGTGCTGGCATTTTACACCCAAGGTGTTGAACTGTGAATGGTGATTTTCAGTTCAGTCAAAAAGAGTCTCTCTGTTGGAATAATGAAATAGCATGGTTTTGTTTGTCCTGTCTTTTGTTTTGTCTTTAGAGAAAACTCCTGAAGGCTTAAAACCAGGGCTTGGGCATTTCAGTGATTCGCCTGCCAGAAGCTCACTGTGCAGTTTCAGGCCACTGATCTTCCCTCTGGATACAGCACTGTTGAGGGGAAAAAAAAAAAAGAGAAAATGATAATAGGTTGATATAAAAAGAATCTGACATAATCATATTAGCATGGTTTATAGTGCAGCTTATTCCATTGCTGTTTCATTCAGTAACAGTGACATGTGTTTTTTGGAATAGCTCCACACAGGAAAAGGTTCTCGAAATGAGGTAAGGAGGGAAAGGATCTCTTCCTTATGATGTTCATAAATAATGAATGTAGGTGTTTCCACTTTTTTTTTAACGGTGAACACAAGAGAGTGGCGTAAACCTCTGCTTGTGTGATGCCTTTGCTACTTGCATTTCTCTGCTATGTCTGAAGAATACAGTTCATACAAGGAAACTAATACATTTCCATGTACAAAATGAGTAACAGACAAAACTGCTCACATTCATGCATCGTCAGCATAATCACTCACATATCCCAATTCTAGAAATACCTCATGATGAGAGGGTCTCCACGGCTTTCTTCTGCCACCACACGAAGTAACACAAGCTTAATTTTGAGCATGTGAAGTGAAGGCTTTCTGATTGTTCAGAATGCAGAGTAGTGTTTCTGCCAGGACCGTGAGTCTGCATAGTGGGGAATTTCAGCTGATGGCTATCTCAGAGTTGGTTGTGTCAGCAGCCACATAAAAGAGAGACAGGCATGGCATAAAGAGATGGAAGGTTTTTTTATAAGAAACCATGACCTGGTGGTCTAATATAATCTCTGTTGATTCCACAATGAGTAAATGTGGTAGTAATTTCTGTGTCTCAGTTGTTACATGAAATTAGTATTTCTAAGACTTGTATGGTTTATATAAACGAGATGAGTAATACCACATTAAAAATTTGAATTGATCTTGATGAATGCATAAACTGGTATAGAATTAGCTGCTGGTTTCTTCTCTCTTACACACTTTCATGTGAATATGTTCTTTATAATGTTAGTGAATCTTTAAGAAAGATGTGCCCCAGCAAATTCAGGGGGTTCCTAAAAGCATCTATGCTGATACACAAGAATCACTGGATTCTTGTCCCTCTTGTTTTGTGTAACACATTTCACTTCTAACCATCTGCATTTTGAAATTGTTTCTGGTTTCTCATTGCAGAGTTCTTTTCTGATGGCCCCACGATTCTTCCAAAGTAGATGCACAAAATCATGTCTAAACATGAAGATCTTTTTTATTTTGGCAGTTTTCTGCTGTATGGTTGCCTATGTTTTTAATTCACAGTTAGATAAATGCAAACAAAACTGAGGTAACTGATGGGTGAAAAGTCAGTCCCATTGTATGTGGGAGGATTAATCCTCCCTCAGTATCTCAGTGTCCTCCTTTGCATCTGGGTACATGCATTGTTTCATATATATTTGACTTAAAAGTTTAGGTAAGCTTAAGGAAGACCTTCATATTTTATTTTCTTCCTAAATTGGGATAGGAAAGGAAATAGAGCAAGACATTTTTCTGTGTCCTGTAATAAAGTTTTCACAGCTGTGCTGTGATTGTTCACAGACTAAGCATTCCCCAAGGAGAAGTTCCAAATCCCATTTGAGATTAGTGGAAACCTTTGGATCCAGCTCAAAGTAATAGAATAACATGTAATCTTTATGATAAAGTGTGGTAGCTGTTATTTCATCCTTCAAAATAACTTCTCTGCATCAGCATGAGAGGGCAAACAGCAAACAGGCATTGCAGCAGCAAAGTCCAGCAGATCAAACAGCTACCCAGGGTCCTCCAGAAAACTGATAAAACAGTTACAGGAATTGTGTGGCTTCAGGTTATAAAAGGCTTTTGGCTTTGCATAACCCCCAATTCAGACTTTATATTTGAAAAATAGAACATATTGTACTAGTTTATAGGGGAGGGTTTACAATAAATTCCAAAATCAGATCCCTAAAGTATGCACTTTTTCCAGTTTTCAAGCAAAAGCATTTCTATGCTGTCACTTTTATTATTTTTTTCACAACCGCTTTTGAAACACCACTTAGGTGCAGAAAAAAAGAAAAAGGCCAAACCATCTGATGTACTTTGCCTTCTTTGTTGAAGTTCCACTGAGTCATTCTGAGATAAATGGAATTTTCTTCTTCAATCCAAAGCTTAATTATGGTAATTAGCCTGTGCAATTTGTAAAGTTTGGCAGTCAATTCAGCTCCTAATATGCATAAGCCTCTTTCTGTTACAAATTGAGTAGGTTTAATCAGTTTTAAAAGGACAGTGTCTCACTATGTCTGCATGGCACACTCTTAGATTTTCAGATTGGTTGTTATTCCAAACTCTGCTACATCATTAGCAGTTTTGATATTTTTAATATTCATGAAGCTTTCATTTTAACATTAATCCCCAGCATCTGTGATTATGATGGGTACTTTTGGGAGCTGTCTATTGTGTGTCTACTGAGAATGAAAAGCCCAGCAGTTCCTGGCAGTAAATTAACCCTCACAATGCCAGTTGGTGCTGAACTCCTTTTGAAATGTTGCCTTCTGCTATGTTCCTTTCTATTCAGATTTCACACTAAGCTCTGATTCCCTCAGCAGACACAAGCTTCATTTCATCCTGACAGCCATCTGTGACACTAAGAATTTTTCCTTTTTTCATTCAAAGAATGTATCTTTCACTGTGTGCATTCCCCCCCCAATTCAGTATGGTAATCAAAAGGAGAGAAAAATAGAGTTCATAATGCAGATTTCTATCTTAGGGGAGAGGATGAAGGCATTAAGAACTTTATTTTCTTGGATTCAAGGAAGGGTTTAAGGCTGTGGGGGTTTGGTTGTTTTTTGGTTTTGGGGGGGGTGTTTTGGGTTGTTTGGTTGGGGGTTTTTTTGGTAGTTTTTTTGGCTTGGTTTGGTTTGGGGTTTTTTTGTAACATTCATGGTAGAATTTTATTTAGCAGGAGAATTTTTGGGGAATTTCAAAATGTGGTCATAACGAAGGTTTTTGGCTGTGCAAATGAAGTCTGATGAATGGAGTGCAGACTCTGGGTGCTCTTTCCCTCTCTGCTGCTAATTTGTGGCATATAGCAAATTAATCCTCTGTCAGTTTTGCTTCTTTTCTGATTTAGAACTGTAAGCATTTGGGGGCAGAAACCCTCTAGCATTTTGAAGTGCAGTATCATATCGCCTATTTTAGACATGCAATTCTAGCTGCTTATCTAGATGACAAGTACTTGATGAATGAGTGCAGACTCTGCCAGTTGTGGTTTTACTTAGGGTGCTTTACATCACTGTGGAGGAGCTTCCCACCATGAAGGGTGTAGATGGCATCCAGATTAGGATGGCAGGAATAGATAGAGTAAAATATGTACGTTTCCTTTTCCTGCTGTGCAAAGCAGGAAGATGCCAGCACCAGACAGGCATAAAAGTCCAGTAGAATAAAATAACACTATTTAAAGAATGTTTTTATGCTCTATCATGATTAGAGTAAGAATTCTTCACAGCTTGCCATACTTCGTACCATTCGTGGGATTCAATATCCCGAAAAAGTTCTGATAAGTTTCGTGCAGCTTTGTGTTCCTCTGTAGGATCTGTGGAAGCGTCTCTAACATGAATTGCCTGAAGACTGAAGCCTCTCTAGGCAGGAGTCACCTGCTCCTAATTGCCTTAGCAGACTCCCCTCCTGGGCTCTGCTACCTGATCACACAAGTGCAGGGCTGTCAGGATTTGCTTTTTCATCCATTGTTCCAAACCCTCTTTGTCTCAGGCTGCTCAAAGGCTCTGCCTTCCTGCTCAGAACGAAACGAAATTTCTTTCTTAAAAATGTGTACAAGTACGTGGCTTTTAGCACACTGCAAAGAAAGGTGAAGGATTCTTTTGTCTTTATCCATCAAGCTTTTCCCCTAAGACTTCTTTGCTGTTTACTAAAGGCATGTGGCTTTAATTACATAGTTTTGGAGAAATACAGTTGTGGGTGAGTTGCTACCCTCGAAGGCAACTGGCCTGTCATTTATAGGCCTGGGTTGGCCTTGCTGCTGAAACAACTGTACAAAGTGTAAGGGGACTTGCCAGCACCTACTTGCAGCAATATGGGATGCTCAGAAAGAGCCGTGTCAGCAGTAAATGCAGTGAGAAAGCTGGGTGTGTACTGCAAAACTAACATCACAAGCCAGAAATGAGCTGCAGAAAAAGAAAGGGACCGCGGTGTCTCAGTGATGACAAGTGTTTCTGATGCCCTAATGGGACAGTCCAGAATGTCTGGAACATTAACAGAGAATAACATAGTTGTTACACCCAGCATAACAAAGCTGGGCACACACTGGTATGTTCAGTGCTGGATTGTGTGGCATTGCTTCAAAGCTAGTCTGGGCATCCCAAAAAGCTTAAAAAATGCACTATTGCTGATTTTCCGTACTCTTTCAATGTTTATAGCAATTCTAACAGCAGGACCTTGCTGGTATTTGAGTGTCCAGCATCAGGTGTGCAGTAGATCATATGTTGATAGTAATGTTCTTGTGTCACAGATCTTTAGATCCCATCTTCTTCTCCCTTCTTACAACACAACAGTGCAGAGGGCAGCCCTTCCCTTGGTACTGCTATTACTGTATTCCTCCCAGCTGTACAGCCTTTTCAGAACAAAGTTCTTAGCTCAGATCTTATGTTTTAAAGTTTGACATATTTCTGTATTCTCTTAGTAGTCGTGCTGTTTGTAATACCCTGCAAACAGCCTATAGGTAGATGCAAATGCAAGAAAGCCCAAAACCTTGTCTGTTTTCTTCACCTCCCTTGTTGCATTGTGTTATGCCTGTAGTTTTTCTCTGCTCTTGGGAAGTAGTGGATATTCTGCTCATGTTTATGGGCTTGCCCAGGCTCCCTGGTGTCTGGGAATACAGGACAAGTGTTCAAAATCTTCTCTCACTGTCTGGACAACATTTTGAGAAGGAAAAGTGAACGTGCTGGGAAAGCTGCAGAGGTATTTCTTAAACCCCATTTGCCCAACTCTGTGCCTTGCCCAGGATGCATTCTGCATGTGAGCATTTTCTGTCCTGCCGCTGAGAGCTGAACTGGCCTCCTGCAAGCAGTACCTTTCTCCCAGCTTGGGCATTCCCTTTCACCATGCCAGAGGCTGCCCTGAGCTTCCACTGTGCGGGGCACGGCTTGAAACCTGTCTCTTCAAAGTAAGAGTACTCTGCTGCTCCCTGCCTCTTCACAAGTTATGTGGCACCGTTTTCACTCCCTTGGTAGAATACCTGTTAAGAAGTGTGTTCTACCAGAGTAAACTCAGATTCTGCGGTTATCTGATCCTAAGCACAGCAATCACGAATAACTTAAAGTACTAGGGATGGAATTTAACAGAGGTTCAGTTTTTGTTACAAAAGGAACAAGAGCTTTGCAGTCTAATAAATGAAAGAAAGGTGACGGCTGGAATTTGATTTAAGGAAGCAGGACTTTAAAACATAATTCCTTCTGTGTAATTTAATAGCCATTGAGGAAGTACTGGAATCTACAGTATGTGGTCTGTTAATCTAATTAATCTACCCTAAAGGTTAAGTCACACAACCGACAAGTATAAGTGGATTTTGATCAAGTTTTACTGGCCCTATAAAGTATCAAATATATGAGGATGTCCAGATTTACTTGTGTTTGCATTGGAAGTAGCTCAACTTTGTAAGGTCGTGTACTGATGTACGTGCACACACAATTTTTATTTAACTTTCTATTTCCAAACATAACATGCCGTGGATTTAAGAATTGCTCTTTTATGATGCTGAGTGTCATTGAAAAAGTACAGCAAAAAAAAAAGGGAAGGAGAAAACTGCTGTTCTTTGCCAGTAAAGGTGGGAGTTAAAATGAGCATTGAGTGCTAAAGCCTATTATTTTTAAGGATGTAAAAGCGGACCCCAATTAGTCCTGTGTAGCATTTGGTGTTCCACAGGTTGTTGTCCTTGGTTTGCATGTACTCTGTCATCCTGAGAAACACTAAAATCAAAGGCCAACCTTCTGTTCTTAATTTTTCTTCAGTTGAAACAGATTCCTCTGACAATGACTCTTCATGAGAAAGATTGGACAAAATTAATCTTTCTGCCAGAGTTTCAGATCAGACCAGCTCAGCGCATCTTGCAGTAACCTAAATCCTGGTCTGACCTAAGAGAAAACTAGTCAAGTTCTTAACCATGCCAAGTCCAGCTATGCAGGTGAACTTTAATCTGTGCAAATTTGTAGAGGAGATTGGGTGACAGAGATTTTCCCAGTTGTTTAGTTTAAATCTGTATTCTCTCTTCTATCAAAACACAAATTCTGCCTCTCTCTCCATGGCTTTCAGTAGGTTTTCTGCCTTCCTCTAAACAGCATAAATTACAACATTAGGATATGTATCAATGCACATCTCATTGAAGCTTCTCATTCATTTGACAGTACATCTGCTACTGTTACTGTTATCATGGTGACAACTCTCAAAGAACCTACACATGAAAGAGGAGTTCAGATGAAGGGGCAGACTGCTACAGGCTTTTGGGGATCTCCAGAGTTTTTGTTGCCTTCTCTTTCCCTGAAAGGTTTTCGTTATCTACATTTGATACCAAATGTTACTGGTGAGGCTGGTGCTCAGGTTTGTCACGGGGGTCAGTTGTGAGTGTGGGCAATGTCGGCAGACACACTTTCCAGGAACCTCTCATACGTATCACCAGAGCTGTGTTCATTATAAAATGCAAATTCATTGCTTACCATAGGAGAAAATTATGTAATGAGGCTCCAGAGAACATAAATATTTAAACATGTTTTCAAATGCATTCAAATATATGTGTATGGAGAGGGGGAGGGGTTAGTGGGGGCAATACATTCAAATAAACATGTTCGATATTCTATTGTATATTATATCAACCCTGCAAATTCATACTAATTAGTATTTTGAGCTCTCATGGTGTTACTAGATCATTGGCAGCAGATGAATAAAATGTTTAGAAAACTTTTTTTTTTATGATCTTATTGGTGCATTCACCCATATCAATGACCAAAATTTATCTTGCTTTAGCAAATCAACAGATTTCTTTCTTCTCCTAAATGTTTTTTGGCAACACAGATGGAGAACACAGCAGTCAGGGCCCCGCTCAAAGGCTCCAGATAACTGAATGGGTTACTTCCTACATTAAAACCAGCTTGTTGACTTGGCAAAGAGCCCTGGTCAAGTAATACAACCATTGCTGCTGCCATTTGTTAATTCTGCATAATTAAACACCAATTATACATAGTATTGTTTTCTAGCAGGCTCCTCAGCTGGCTTTTCTTTATTATGGTTCTGTGCCAGTTTCCTTCCTTATTGCTAAAAAGGGGTTTTTTATTTGTTATTGTAATTAGGAGGTTTAAAAGATATCAATTTTTTCTAAAGAGAGAATAGTAAATGATTATGGAAGTTGGCATATCATTTTACAGGAAAGACATTGCATATAATAGGTATTTTGATTTTTTTTGTGTAATCTGAGGAATCTGCACTGTACTATTAGAGGACTCCCCAGAACAAGTCTATTAGTGAATATGTAATAATAAATGAATGTATTTACAAAGCATTTCCAAATCTGTCTGTTTTAAGACACTGGGAAATTCAAACAAAGAACAAATATAAATTTCAAAGCACTCTTATCCTCATTTAGCAAGGCTGTTGACCAGATACTTAAGTCCTATTGAAATGAACAAAGTATGGGCTTTACTGGTGTTTTAAGGGATAAACCTAAATATCTGTTCCGTGTTCTGCTAAAGTTGGAATATTTTATGCATCTCATCATATTACTCAGTATTTGGAGACTGTGTAACAGGGAAGGTTATTCATTGTCTTGGTACTTTTAATCTGTGTTATGGTCAGTCATGCAGCTCTATTAGTAATGATGATGGAGAAATATCAAGGAAGGTTTTGCCTGTGTTGCTGGGAACAGTGGAACGTGAGGAGCAGAAAGTTAGAGGCTGGTTTTATTTTTGTTTGGAGTCTATATCTTTCCCTCAGTACTGAAGAACGTATTTGTTATGTAGACTCAATATTTTATTTTTCAACTACTTAAGTTTATAAAAATAGCCTGGAAAATGCTTTTTTCCCCCCTTTCTTTTTGATTGTTTATGTAATAATACTACCAAAGGGTACCATAGAAAAAAAAAGAGTGAAAAACTTTCAGGCTTGATAATCATTAGAGTTTCAAAGCTCAGAAGGGATGTTAACTAAGTCTATTACTCTTAATCCATGGACTGTTCAGCTGTCAAATGCACATGCTGAATCTGTATGCAACAACCTCATGAACTTTATTGAGAAGTGTTTCTATGAGTCAGCAGCTGGAGCTCATTTCTCAGCCAAATTCTTTTTTTTTCTTATCTCCTTGTGACTCAGCTCTTGTTATCTATCCTTCCTTTCCGCTGAGCCCACATAATTATTGACACCCCAAATAAAAATTCAGAGTTTTAAGCTTGGCAGTTCTTCGTTCTTCATTTACTGGATCACAAGTCAACTAAATTACAAAGAGGAGAACATGCAGTTTCCCGCTAATGCTGCAAAGTCATGAGGTCGATGGGACTTCCCACAGCACACTCCAGAAAGCACAAAAGACTTTATAAGATGAGGCTTTGGGTTCAAGTTTCAGTTTTGTCAGTGGAGCCATTTTAAGATGCAATTGTCAATAAAATCTCTCCTTGACTCTCTTTAAGGGTAGGTCAGCTGTTTTGAATCATGTTGTTTTATGGGTGAAACATGTATTTCAGATTCCATAAACTCAGTAAGACAATACTGCTTTGTCTTACTTGCTTTAAGGAACACGTTACTTTGGCATCTTCTTTTGACCTTCTGTTGTCATAGTCCTTATTCCTGTCTTAGGTAGGATAATTAAACTTTCATTTTAATTATGATTTAAACAGAAAAAAAAGCGTGATTCCAGAATTTTTTTAAAAATTTGTATCTAGACACAACATAACTACATCTAGCACAGCAGAATTTAACTAGTGAAACATTTTCACCAGAAAGCTTTCAGAAAGCTTCCTTTTAATCTTTTATGCTGAAAGAAATGTTTTAGAGGACACCAGTGAGAATCTTGACGGGAAGAAGTAGTGAGAACCACATTGAGAAAGAGGTAGAAATTTTGTTTTTATTTCTCAGTGGCAATCCTTTGAAACAGCTCTAAGCTCTGGGATGTTATTTATTATTGATGTTACAGTAATGCCCCGAATATGGCAGGTGCTGAATTGTTTCCCTGATATGTAGTCAAACCTGTGCTAAGTTTTGAAATGTTAGTTTGTAGCCTAAAGAGCTGGGATTACACCCCAGTTCAACAAAAGCTGCTGAAACACATAGATAATTTCTCTAATAGTTTGTGTCATTGATTTCTATAGTTTTCTTTAAAGAACACTCCCCAGTCATGGCACTAAGATTTTGCTTGAAGCAAAGTACCCACATAAATCCTGTTTTGGATTAGAATAAGTGGGGAATACATGCATAAAAGTGGGTCACAGCAGCATAATGGATGCAGCTTGACTTATCTCCCCTAAATGCCAGATTTTATTTATATTCACATGTATTTATTCATAATATATTTATATATGCACATTCTGAGTGTATTTTGATACCCCGTTGATTAATTGCAGAATGATGTGATAAGGTGCATTTATAGTGCACCTGGGACTTCTCCCCTGCAGCCCTGCTACTGAGGCAAATCTCCTGGTGTCACCACTAATAGTCTTTCCAGGATCAAAGGTTGAAGGTCACCTGGCTAACAAACCATGAAGGTTAGAAGCAGGAGCATCAAACCATGAGAAAGGATGGATCCTCAGCTTTGCTTGGGGAGAGCCTTTAGCCTCAAGCCACGGAAAGTCCCACAACACTAGGCCTTAACAGTGTGCTGGGTTTATGCCTGTAAAAGCCATTTCACACTGTAGCTTGAGTTTTTCAAGCTAATTATTTTCCTCTGCTTCGGGACTCAAAAAAAATGTAATTCTCCTTCCCTCGGACTTGAAATAAAAACTGGCAAAAATGTCAATATATTATAAATAACTTGGGGGGGGGGGAATTGGAAGGGAATGTTACCACACAACAATGACACATGGACCCTCCATATGGCATTTGTAGATGCCAAGATTTTTTTTGTCTGGACTTCTTTGTCTTGAGGATAACGTGGCCATGCTGCAGCTAGCCCAGCTTCATGTAGCAAAAATATTTAGACCACACTATTTACTCTTTCCAGATTAGACTTTTTGATATGTTTAAAATGTCACTAATTCCTTCAACTACAAAAGACCAGTCTGTTGTGTCTTCTTCACCTAGACATGATCCCAGAAATCAGTTTGGTGGGTGACAAGGAGTGCTTTCGTACAATAGAAGATATAAACCCCACTCATTTTGCAGTTCAATTCTTAATACAAATTAGCAGAACCTGAGCCAACAGTTTTAGAAACTGCTGATGAGGTTTCTCCAAATGGGGGTTTCACATGCAATGAGACGCTGGGAAGAGGGAAAGTATATCCAGCTTGTAACATTTCAGAATCTTACTAAGTGGTATTGTGAAATGTCATGTTAAAATGCTGCAGGGGGCTCCTGTAGTACCTCACAAATACCAGAAACAACTTTGACACTAATTTATAGTAATACAAAAGCTAATCTGTTGGGATGTTGTGTTCATATTTGATAGGCACAGTTATATTTTGTAGCTTAAATGTCTCGTACTATGAAAGCTGAGTTTGTAAAATTAAATTGTCACTTGATCATTTAAGAAACTTGAAGAAAGAAGATTTTTGAATACTTAACATATTAGTTTTTTGGGTTTTTTTGCCCAAGGAAATCCCTCTTTTTACTTCTAAGACATGAATGGTGTTACGTGAGAAATCACTATTTTACAAAACAGTGAATAGCTGTGCAGGCTCAGCAAAGTGCTGGCTTTCAGGAGTACTGGCGAATTTATGCTTGCAAAAGCTACTTCTTTTATGGGGTGTAGCAGCTGATGTTTCTGAAGATGTAACTACAATGAAAATAGAGTGCCCTCTTTGAAGTTTCTGATGAGTAAGATAAGAATTGGATTTACACAGTTCTTAAACATTCAACATTTAACAAGGTTAAGTGGTTAAGAAGTGTCTTAGATAAATTTATGCTTCATAACTTGGCAAGCCTTCAGATTCTTACTGAAACATTTTGGATATTGTAACTTATAGCAATGATAAAGACATTAAGACAAATTTCAGTTTGCTGTGGACATGTATATTGTATAATTCATTAGTCTTTTATTCCTAAAATTGTAAGATTGATAAAGAGAGGCTCAGGAATAGATCCAACAGAGGTGTCTGGCATCTTAGTACCTGTCTGGATTCGAGTACTATTGATCTGATTGTGGTAACTCAGCAAGAAAGTGACAGATTAAGATATTTGATTTCAAAAGTTAGCAGCTGAGATGGTTTCCAGGCTAGCAGTCTTTCTTTGAAAACGTCTGTCACTCCTTAAGATTTCCTCATCTTTAAACTGTCTTGATTCCAGGAGTCACAACATTCTCTAAAATAACTTCTCCTTTGTTTTCTTCCCAAGCAATCAGTCACAAACTGTTTCCTGTAAATTAAAAGAACTTTTGTCAGCATGACCTTATTTGCTGCAGCACATACAGAACTTTGCCTCAGCAACCAATTTTCTTCCCCATGAACACTTATGACTGGCAGTAGGGTTTACATTTTCCTTTGTTGGGAGAAGGACTTGGAAGAAGAGAGAAAAATAGAAGACAGCCATCAAAGCCTGCATTTTATGTTTGATTTCATGCTACCCATGTAAACGTAAACCTATATTTTTAAAAGATTGAATATAATGTTTAAAAGTATTTTTCAAAAGTAGACTTTAAATGTGAATCTTATTCAGAATGCTACAGACGAAACACATTCAGAGGAAGTGAAAAATTTATTAAATGCTTACTGATACTTTCCTATCAAATTGGAAATGCTTCTTTGTATGTTAATCAGCTAATTATTTATTGATCTGGAAATGTTCATGAAGGCAGGAGATGTCCCCATTTGGGTTTTATAATATCTTTGGCTTGCTTGGTGCCTTTGGCTAGCTAGGCTAAAACTTTGCAAGTAGTCAACCTCGTACTATCAGGCAGCAGACTGAAAGCACCAAAACACAGAGATCATCAGGGTATTGGGACATTTACTGGTTACTTTTCTCCCTGTACAAGCTCCAGCATTACAGGCTTTTAAACCTGGAGCTGGAAGGCTTGGCTGTGGAAATCTGAAGAGAGCAACTTCCTTGAGGCAACTTGACTCTAAACACTGTGGCATCTTTGATCTCCAGCTTTAAAATGGAGGCGATAACAACACCTCCTCCAGCTTGCAAACTTTTGGGGAGAAAGTATTAATTCATATTTGGAAAACATTCAGCTGTGGTGTCTGCAAATTTATTGGTTTTGAAGAAGTCTTATTCGTAATCAGCATTGAGTGTCTACATATATCAAGCATTTTGTACTTCAGTTGCTTGTTGACTGCATATCATCTGTTCTCTGCACTGGGAGAACACTCTGATAGGGTCACCAAATTAATAGCTTAATGTGTGCCTTGGGAAGTTGTGGTAAGATTCAGTTGTGCATCTTCACTTCCACAATTTCTGAGGTTTCAAGTTTGTGGCTTTGTGACTATACAGGAGTTTTTTTTTTACTTGCAAGGGGTTTTGGTTGGGAGCGGTGGGGCGTGTCATACCATAACTGTGTCTTATTTGTTGCTGTTGACTAAACTAACTGGTCACAAGGTTTGCTGAAGGAGCTTGTATCTGGCTGCACACATTTCACCGAGGCTCAGGCAACAGTCTGTACTGTTTTCGATGCTCCTCCATTACCACTTTATTCCTGTTGTCTCTGGATGCCTGCAAAGCGTAAAGACAGAGAGGAATCAGACTCACAAGGGGCGGCTCTCATCCCCCTTAAAGCGATTCCTGAGAATATCAGAGGGACGAGAGAGAAAAAACTCTGTGCTCTCACCCCTTCGGACTTCCTGCTTTCCTCCCTTTCCACGCTTTAATTCCACCTCCTCCCCTGCCAGCAGCAGCTGTAGCTCAGCTCCGCCGGGCCCCTGAAGCCTCCCCTCTCTGACCTCGGCGAGGGCTCTTCTCCAGCCCGGAGCCTCTCCGTGTGCCCGAGCGCTGCGTGAGACGCACCCGCCGGGTTCTGCCCGGTGTCCCTGCAAACGCGAGATCCGCCTCTGCTTTCCCCAGATATCTCTTTTCAGGTTTTTGGGGGAAGGAAAAAAAAAAAAGTTAGGGGTCTTTAGGCTTGACTGGAGAAAATTTTTGCTGTTGAGAAAGAGGGGTTTTAAATGAAGAAATTATATGAAAAAGATGAAAAAGATCCTTGCAAGGGTTGAACTTTCTAAATACACATCAAATAAAAGAGTAACTGACGGAATTGGCCTCTGAATGAAGGACAGATGATTATCAGAGCTGTTTAGTTGAAAAATGAAAACCAGTTGCACAAGAAAGAATAGTTATGTTATGTAAGGGGAAGGTCAAAGAAAAATAGCAACACTGCTTCCAGAAGTTTTAAAAGACATACTGTGTTGATACGGTGATATTTGATGTGTTGTGCTGTGTTTTGGTCAAATACTTGTTTATCTACTCTATACCTTTCTTCACAGATTGAAGCCAGTTGCACAAAGTGCAGCACATCCTTTCTCCCCTTGGAAGAAAGACAATTTCCCTTTCTTTCATTGATCATCTCTCTTCAAAACAGACAAACACTGGGGGGAGAGTCACGTTCTCTGCTCTTTGCATTTCACTGAGAGCAATGAACAAAACCCTGTAAGTTGCTGTGAAATCAGATGTGTGCAGAAATGGAATGTTTCCCTCGCCTCATCTTCAGATAATGGTAGGCTGAAGAAACTCTGTTCTTAGATACCCATTTCACGTCGTTCTCTGACTGAGCAAAGTTTCACAAGCAGACCAGTACCCCTGAGTTTTGTGTAAAAGTGGCACTTAACATGTAAAAGATCCTCAACTGATACAGTTCTGTTCAAATCCCTTTTAGTTCCAATCAATATACTACTCCCAGGGATCACCTGGTGTGTATTACGTGATATTTCCTGGTGTGATTATATGAATGTGTCCTATAATTTAAGAACAGCAAATCCATTGTACAATAATCACTCTTAACTGCAATTTCAAACATTTATCATTGAAATGTTTTTTCTCTAAAATTAATATAGTTACTTTCACCTTGGTTGGATGATGTATATAAGAATGAATACAAAAGAGAATCAATATAGTCATTAAATGACTTGCCCACAGGATATGATAAATGAGAGCCCAGCTTAAATTCGACTAAATTTTCTTTGATACTATATCATCAGAAAAATCTTCATGTGCCTGTAGCATTTCTTATCAAGTGAATTTTTTTCTACTTATGAATAGCCTGTATTTTCAATTGTAAGAATCCAAATAGTGGAATTGGAGTCAGTCATTCATATTTGCAAAATATGTTATTTGTATTCCTGTTACAAATTCAGATTATGAAATAGTTGTTGACAAATTCAGCTGAGTGGGATGAGGAAGGGCTCGGAGGTGTTTCACTCTAGGCTGAGTTTCCACAGAATAGGGTTTCTGCTGCCATAGAGTCAGCATCTTTTGGATATCCTGCTCTAGTGTTTCCTATTCCCTTGCTTATCTTGACTAGCATCTTAAATAAAGATGGAAGGAGTCTCAAAGCTATGTCTGAACTAATGGGTGTGAGATGCAGTTACATTTTGTCTGCATAATAGGACAAGAGTTTGCTACACAGTAACTTCTGTCTTGGTTGTCTTGAGAAAGATACCTCTGGTAGGAGGCTTCAAGGAGAGCAGGGAAGGTTTTGTCTAGGACTTTGACTGGGATGACTGAGGGGGCAGGACCCTGAGACACGCTCAGCCTGAATCTAGTCAAACATAATTATGTTCAAGTTTCAAGCTGATGAGAAAAGCCTTAACAGTAGCGCTTACCTGGGGAGCCTTCTTAGGCATGAGTGCCAATCAGTGTAAAACTAGTTAATATTCAGTCAATGCTTATGTAAAACTTTATTTATTTATTTCAGGTTTTTTCCCAGTTTCCTTTCTATCACTGAACATAAAACTTTATTTCTGTTGTATCTGTCAGTGGATACTTTTCTGAGACTAAATGCATTTTCAAAATCATAGCTATTTGCTATAACCTCTTAGAAATATAAAAACTATAAGGAAAACATCTTAGACGGCTTTTAATTATATTTGTTCTAGTGACAAATGTTTCTGTTTTCATTGCTCAGTGTTTTGTAGCTAAGAAAAAGTTCTAACATATTTAACAGCGTTAGGAGGTTTTCCTGAGGCACATTTGAAATAATCTTCACCTCAGATGTAAGCTCTTTTTCAGTGACTTGCTTAATGCTTCAGTTGTATTCAGTTGTGAGCACTTATGTACACTTACAGCTTATTTATCTCCAGTGTTATACTTTCAAGATTATATCACAATTCCTTCATCACTCTACAGCAACGCAAGATTTGGTAGAGTTAGATAAACTGTAAAGCTTGGGCAGTGGGCATGATGTGGTAGACTCAGGAGTTTCTTTTGTTTTAAGTTCCCTGACTCTCTTCTGAGGTTTTCTTTTTCTATTTAAAATATAAAATTGTTGTAATAAAACAACACCATTCTGTGTTCCTTTACTTTTTGACTCGTGTTTAATGTCAGATCAGTCTCTAGCTGAATGTGTTATTTGATCCAATGTGTTACTCTTTTTTTTTCATATCTAGCACCTTCTGAAATTACAGTGTTTTTTCCAGGAATTTTCTGTAGTCTGGCCTCCTAAAATGAAATATGATTCATTTCCTTCAATATGCTAAATATGCGTTTCTTTCTTTAGGTGATTTTTGTATTATTTTGTGGTTTTGTATTGTTCTCTTGTCTCCTTTTCCTGTAATCTTTCTTAGCTATATTCCCACCAAATTAAATAAAATAAACTTGAAGCCTGTAAAAATATTAAATGTCTTCCCACTTTGTTCTGTTGTGTGGTGGGAGTTTAGTATGCTATTTAAAATAATCTCAGATATACCTAGAAATATCTAAAATCATAATATGCTGAGGTTCCAAACTAGCAAACATTTAGACACAGCATGCAATCTTTTAATTTAATAGCAGTAATGGTGTATCACTGAGTTGTGAACCACCAGTTGTTTGCAATTGATAGGTTATGTGTGCAGGTCTGGATCAATGGCTCGGTGATTATCCATGCCTTGATCTTCTGATATACTCCGTTATGTGATATACTAAAAGTCTGCTGCAGGTATTTAGGTTTAAAAGTTGTTCTTCTTAGTGAACTGACGTTTTCAGCTGGAGACCTAACTTGATTATAAGCTTCCCTGTTGACTAGATAATGAAAAGGTTGCTGAGGGACACTTGCTTAGTCCACTGACACGTCTGCTGTGCTCTAACAGCCTGGTGCCCGCCGGTACCCAGCAAGGGCTGGGAGCTGCTGGCTCCAGTGCTGTGTGGTGCCCCACAGCTGGGGCACCCCGGGGCTGAGGTCTCAGCCAGGAACAACCAGAGAGGAACCCTGAGGGCACCAGGGCATGCAGGAGTTGGGGAAGGGCTGCTGGCGACCACTCCAGGGCTCAGGCCGTGCGCCCTTATCGACAGCCTGTTCCCACAGGCAGTGCTCAGATGGAAGCCAGGGCATCACCTTCCCTGCTGGAATGGCAGCACTGGGTAGCAGTCACCCTAGCCACCTAGGAATAAAGCATCTCCTTCTGATTTTATCCAGTTTGACATGTTTAAGTTTGCCGAGCATCTCTGCTAGAGGTGCTTGAGGGCCCCGACAATATGGAACCAATCATGCCAGAAACATATGATATGTATATAATGTTGCTTCAGAAGTATTTTTTATTTCCTGTCCAAAGCAGCTGCACCAACATGTTAAATGAAGGTAGGACAAACAAACAATCAGGGCTTGCTAAAGAAATTTTTCTTTTTTCAGGCTGTCACTCTTGCAGTGTTGTACTTAAGGTCAGAGATATTAAAGCTGTGACCTAGTCAGCAATGATACAACTGGGAAACTTTCTACACGTAAATCTGACACAATGAATTCTTAGTCATCTGTGCTTCCATTTTCAGTTCATTACTGTTGTGATAAATGGGTACCTCATTATGAGCAGCCTAATTTCCTGGTCTCTAGCACTATGGGTTTTCTGGTTTTGCTTTTTAGGGGTGGCATAGCTCTTTCCTTCTATTTGCCATTTAGTTGTTCTGCATTTACCAATGCACACACTGAAGCTTCTGATAAGGTTATGTCTTAATGGGCAGTTTATCTCAAAGGTCTGCTTGGTTTTTGAACACAGATATGTGATTTGGTCTGTCTTTACCATTGTGATATCGTGTTATCCATCAAAATTTTGATGTGGCTGCTTTTGTTATTTGCACTGGCATTGTTCTCATTTGTGTAGTTTGAAACATGTAACTTTTCAGTGTTCATACTTTATTGCTCTGGGCTTTGTGCTTCCAGTTACAGCTCTAATTATTTCAGGGGCTCCTGTGGATCTATTGAAGGTCCTATTTTGTTTCAAAATTACTGCCTCTAGCTAGTAATTCCTATGCTCAATGTACACAATATTACAAATTGTCAATATTTGGAGAAATCTGTAGATCCTTGTAAACCCAAGTACCCCTTGCTGTGTTGTATGATTTCTTATCTGGTATTAATTTTGCAGAGCTGAATTTTGACAAGATAGAAGAGTTATTGATTGTTCCCCTCCTTGGTTATTTAATTTCATCATTGTTCTATTTTGTCTGCAGTTTAAGTTCATAAACTTGGAGTAATTTTTGACCTTGTGCTTTCTTTTGAGGCTAACATTAATCACACTGAGAAATGAGATTCCCAGCTGGAAGATGCTGAAGAACCATTAGGAGCTATTAAATTAACTTACCACTATTTTATGAATCTTTCTCGGTTTAGACTGAGAATTATTAAGTTGATTGGGACATATGTGTATGTTTCATTATGAGCTAGATAGTAATTGCTAATTCTTTATTTGTGGCTCTTTCTCCCATTTCCCTGAAGTATTCACAGCTGTGCTAACAGAACCCAGCATACAGTCAATGGGAGCATTTTGCTGCTTTAACAAGAAAGGGCTTCAGCCTAATATCAAATTTTCCAGGCAAATGCTTCCATGCTCCATCATTTGTTTTCTTAAGGGTATGTTTTTGAGCAGTGAGTAGTCAGCTCAGGTAAACAAAGCAAGGAGGAACACCTGTTGTACAGCTTCTCTTCTCTCTGAGGCACAAACTCAAAAACCTCCTTTGTAGAATACATTTCGTTATGCTACACAGAAGCAGTAGCTCTGCAGAAGAGCTTTACAGCAAAAAAAAAAGACAAAAATTTTCCAGAAGTCCTCTAACTCTATTTAGTATGGATAAAAGAAGACATTCTTTGGATTTAAAGAAAAAAAAAAAAAAAAGAAAAAAGAAAGAAAAGTTGTATTGCAAGTGAGAATCATTTAATACATTTGAAAGGTGAATAGGAAAGGGAATTCTGGACAGACTCGGCTTACTACCACTTTGCACGGATATGTATTTGTGATTTGATGATGCTTGTAGCTTACTATTAATTTATTCTTGTAGAGAAGTACTGATTGACATGGGATGTTTTTCTACTCCATGCCTTTTTACAAGTCAGTGTGAATATTTGTTTATCTTGCAAGTCACCTTTTCATTTCAAAATCATTCCTGTGCATTCCCTACCAAATAACTCTCCTGGTAGGCCCCAAAGACTTTAATTGTAAACTGCAACAGGGTTAAACCTTAATTTTTTTAATCCTTGAAACACCCCATAGGCTACAGCATGTTTGTGCTTTGCACTGAGGACAGGCTAAACACAACGTGAGTGGTTTTAGGTATGAAAGAATGGCAACTTTTAGAGCCTGTCCTGTCTGCTGGTTTCTCTCTCACAGC
Organism: Myiotriccus ornatus; assembly: GCA_036023395.1. NCBI lineage: Eukaryota > Metazoa > Chordata > Aves > Passeriformes > Tyrannidae > Myiotriccus > Myiotriccus ornatus. The sequence continues at coordinate 8,955,791 of JAYRBT010000001.1, forward strand.
CAAAGGGCTGGGATTTTTGGAGGCAAAAAGGAAGAGAAGGCAGAGAAGAGCAACAACCAGACACATTTCCTTGAGAAATCCACGTGCTAAGGGTATCAGTAATCACAGTGTGACTGAAGTCACTGTTGGAAAGTAGAAAACGTGTTGCCAACAGCAAAATGGTTCAAAATGTTGCACTTCCAAAATGAGGGGGAGGCAAACCAAAGCGGAACAGCTGGAAATACAGCTAGGGGTGTCTTCGGAAACAAAAGGACCTGTGATTCTTGTGGTATCAGAGAGAGACTTTCTTGCTTAAATATCTGTTTTTATAAGCTGACTCAACGTGCCAGTCCCTTGCTGGACAGTGTATTAGTGCAACTGCGTCTATTATTTCTATAAACAAGCATTGACATACATTGATTTAATATTATTCTTTGTGCTGAGCTCTGCAGATAGACTAGTAGAATGTAAATGACACAGCTGCGTTGCAGATCTATCTTCGACAACTCAGAAGATGACTTTGCATTTTCAGAAAAGTGAGGGAACAAGGAAGGACTTTCTCAGCTCTTGAATTGTGTACATCCCCTTCAATATTCATTTTTATGGTAGTTTTAATTTTAAATCATGTCACTGTAAGGCTGCTGGTGTGTTGAATTAGTTTCTGCATTTTCTTTGTTAGTCATTAATGAGGGAAATTCATCACCTTCCCAAAGTTCATCACTCAGCTGAATAAAATAAGCAGTAATTAAGCATGGTAGTTTTCTTGCTGTGTTCTATCTCTACAATAAAGAAAAAGTGAACCCAGTTTTTTGCTACTATTTTGGGGGCAGCTACTTGTAAAGCAGCTGCGTAATTCAGCCTTGAAACCTACTGGTAGGGCTGAAATCATAGAAGCAGCAGCTCCAGGGGTTAATGCCTGGAGGACTGGGTGTAGTCTCAGAGAGTTTATTGAAATAGTTAGGGGATTATTGCAAGAAGTCCAGTGGAATTGCAGGATTGCATGGGAAGCTTGCATAACCAGTTCTTCAACTGTACATGGTATTAGTTGCTATTATTTAAAATGGCTTGATAGTAGTTCCCATCATAATCAGAACTTTCTTGAGAAACGTGTAAGTTTACTTGGAAGAAAACAAAACAAGAGATCTTCTAAGAGGGAGGAAATTCCCTAAACTAAGGTAAAGTTCAGAGCTTGCAGTAAAAACAAAATAGAAGATACTGATAAGGAATCTATGTCAGGTAGGCCTCATGCATATGCCATATTGAACATAGTCATGATGAGCAGTGAGCACTTCAGAACAAGTCATTTATTTTTGTATTTTCTCGAGAAGAGTTGCTTGTTACCTCGGAGAAGAAAATTCTGTTATAAATCTGGTTGTTCCTCCCTTAGAAAATGGCTCCTTGTCCTTAATTAATCATAGTGCCTTACAGAGGCTGGTGATGGGTCTCAACTAAAGCAGCTGGGGCCACCACCTGTTAATTCACTTCCAGCACCATTTAATTAGCCTGAATGGGCGTTACCTTCGGTTTATCTGGCAGGGAAAGGAGTGGGGGCAGATGCAAAACAGGAGAGATCTATGAGGGGCAGCGCAAGGAAGAGCTGGGACAAGTCAGGACGTGAGGGCAGGTGGGGACAAGGACAACAGGCAGGTTCAGGAGCATCAGAATCTTACAATGCATGTGTGTATGCCCTCTGCTAAACACCGGGTTTTGAGAACTGAAGTGTTCAGTCAGTAATGTTGCTGTGTGATTAGATTCATGTGCCTTCCTGCACGACCCATCCCACATAACACTTGGGTTTAGAATTTGGAAGCAATTGTTGCAGATTAAAAAATAAAAAGGGAACAAAAAACCAACAAACCCAACAATCACAGTTATGCTACTCATTTGCTGGGTCTGTGTTGAAGTTGCCAACACCTTTGTTTGATACCTACTTGATAAATAAAGAAATTAATAAGAAAGATACAACAAGGCTGTTTACTGCTTTCACATAACTTGAAGTCCTCGCTCATTTACTTTTTTTGAGTTAAAGACTGTTACTGAATGAATTGTGAAAATAAAGGAAAGGAAGAGTGTTTGAATAGCACCCACTGTGGAGGTTTTGTCAGGATTTCAGTCATATGCACTGTTCTTTGATGACAGCAAAAAAAAAAAAAAGTCCTCAAATCATTAAATAAAAGCTTTATTCTTCCTTGTTTTAGAAAAATTCGTTTCTAAGGGGGTTTTTGACACCATGAAGTGTTCTTTTCTAGTCAGAAAAATTACTTTGGTGTATAATGAATAATATTTCTGTACCTGTGCATGTGTACCTCTTATTTTTAGAATACTGATTGAATTACTAGAACATACTTGTACAAGCTGTTATCATTCTTTTGGATTTATTTGTAATTTACTTGTCCCAGATCCTCACATTAAGGACATTGTGTGAGAGAAAATTCTTGCCTTTTCCTCTTAGCTTAAATCTTTCTTAACTTTTAAAATGAGGCAGCTGAGCAGTGTAAATTTTTAATGAAGGACTTCTTATTACTTGTGGAGACTCTTAGCTGATGAAAATGGTCATAACTCCCTGAAGTTATCCAATTTAAGCAAGTTAACAGACTGAATGTGTAAGTCCCTATAAAGGTGCTCTGTTAAGTCTTTTGAAAAATAATAGAATGTTTCTTTTGAGATAATATGAAACATTGGTAAGGATGATTAACATCAGATTAACCAGCTTTATGCTACATAGGCTTCTGATACAGAGCTGTGAGTGTTTACCAAGCTGTGATAGTTTAAGGGTGGCCTAATTATTCCCAATTCTGCACATAGGTTTTTTCTTTTTGTTCCACATCTGAAGAATTGATCTACATTCTTGAAAGCTTGTCTGCATTTTTCTAAATAAGCATGTAATTTTAGATAATACTTCCCTGTGCACAAATTACTTCTCACAGATATATTAATTTGACTTCTCATAGTAGTTCTCCTTTAGGTACTCTTCTTACTTCTTACTTATACTCTGATGGCATAAAATATTTTATCATTATGAATAACCAACTGAAGAAATAGAATTAAATCAAATATTCCTTAAGATATATACTAGTGTATTTCTACTGTAACTCCAATGAAAACCTAGAATAAATCAAAATAATGAAAAAAGCCCTGGCTACTAATTTAGTTCCTCATCTTGGGTTTAGGTTTGATGCAGTCCCAGTTGGGCTTTTTTTCTGATGTCTCTTCCTGAATTTGTCTAGATCACTCGAAAGGAATCAATGGGAATTGATCCAATTTGTAGAACACAATTCTGATATTGATAGTAGTTTATATTCATTTGCTTCACCCTAATCTTTTATTAATGCTCATTTGCAAAATGCTGTTCATGCTGTTTCCTCCCAATTTTGTACCCCCATGCTGATGGTGATAATGAAATTTTGAGAAACATAACGAGAAATAATTAAGTTATAGATTTTGGAATTAAATAAGGTAAGAGTTACTATTTTTGTAGTCAGACATTTCTCAGTAGATGACTTGAATTTCAGACAAATAATGACCAGTGTAGAAACTCAGATACGTGAGATTCCTCCAGCAGTAACAAGTTATGCCTGTTTAGCTCTTTTCAATTTTTCTTTATGTCCACCAGGAGGATGGGCCAGGGCATCAATACTGAATCATTTGGGGACTTTTAAGGATGCATCATCAATAAAACGTGTCTTACAGACCTATCTCCTGGTTCAAAGAAGCGATAACCGATGGCATCCCTTGCTGTTACCAGAGGGGAAAAAAATTCACTGGTGACTTCTGTGAATAGCAATGCCATGGTTAAAAGCATCCTTAATACAAGGTTTGAGGTTAGAATTGCACAACACACTTGAACGTAAGTAGCTGCAAAAGTGTGCCTGTCTGGTCTGAGGTGTTGCAGGAGCCCAGAGAATGAGTAACAATACTAAATATTTAGTATTTGGATTTTCTCATTATCTGGAAGAGTTTAAACATATGTAAATTAAAACATGAGTGGTGTTTAGTGGCTCCTGGTGCAGCCCAATAAAGTGGAATAACGTAGAGATTTCAGTAGAAATTCTGTAGGAAAAGGCTCTCCACATTCATGTAAATCTCCTGTGCTCTCCAGCTGCCATCGGACCGCCTAAATTTGTTCTGAATCTGTATGATTACGCAAAATCCTTGCTTTTGAAGGTGTCATCTGTGCTTGGGCTGACTAAGCCTGAAAAAATTCTATCAAAAAGCTGGACCACTCAGTGCCGATAAACTTGGCACTCTCCTACCAAGTCAAAGTAGATGTTCATTGGGTTTTTTTAATGCCTTGAGGTACTTGCCCAACTTAATGAGTGGTGGCTCTGGGGGTTCCCCCTCTTAAATGAGGCATCTCTCAAATGCCTCTGTGAAAGAAAAGTGTAACAGCAATTGTTAAGGGGTGGTGGTTTGCTCCTTATTTTCTTATCAGTAGTCAGGGCTTCACTTTTCAACTTCCTCTTTCAAAAAAAACTCATTTGGGAAAAGGGGGTGGGGCAACTCCATTTGACTTCTTCCTGAAGTTTTGCATAGTTACAGGTAAAGTAATTTTTTGTTGAATTATTAAGTATTGGGTTTTGTTTTGTAGAGGTTGGGTGTTGTTTTTTGGGCTTGTTTGGTTCGTTTTGTTGTTTGGGTTTTTTTTTCCGTAATGAATCAACCAGTTACTGCCTAGGCATCTTTTGAAAGCTTAAGGGTTTTTTTCAATGAAAATAGGTTTTTTTTTTTTCTTTTTTTTTGAGCAGCTAAGAGATAAGAGACCTTGGTTTGAAATCTTTTTGTCACCAAGATGTCCAGCTGCATTAGAGAGCTGTTTTGAGGGACATCTCTCTCTGTCACTTCTGTGAAACCTCTTACAGAGTGGTTATGGCGTTTCTTTGAGGGGTGAGGCACCAAGTTCAGCCTCTGCTTCGACATATACTGAGCTGTAAATTTTTCAAACATCAGGTGAATTGTTCCTAGTTTTATAGTTTGTTTGCTTCACGTTTTTTGGCATGGCAATTAGTTCAAGAAGTTTAATGTTGTGAAGTCCTTCATTATGTTTAGGAAAGCCAAGTTGAAAATTGCCTGATTCTACAGCACTTTAGTCAAAGAAATATGTCATGTCTTAACATTCAGGCCTTTTAGCAACCATTCAACAGAGTGCCTTCACAGCAGCCTTGCAGTGAAATGTGCCATTTAAGTCAAGAGTACTTACTTTGTTAAGTTTTAACAGGGACTCCCAAGCAAAGCTGGAACCTGTGACAGAGTTGAAATTAAATTCAGCCCAGCATAGAGGGCAACAGCACAATATGTAGGACTTGGGTGCAGACTTATTGCTCAGTGACATTAGTAGAATTCACCCACAGCAAGAACTGAACTTCAGCCATCATCGTTAGTGAGTCATTTTCAGCCTGAGACCATAATTTAATATTAGTTGAATACAATTTTCAAAATGAGGTGGAAAAGTAGCGTTTCTCGAAGCAGGAGAGAGCAGATAATGTCTGTGTAGTTTTAGATTGCAAATAACATGGACACTAAGAGATATCATGTAAATATCAGTCGTGTTTAAAAGACACTAATGCCCTCATTTCTCTTTACTGAGAGATTGAAGTCAAGATTTTAATGCCTAATAACTGCAGGTAGTTGTAGGCTGGTTTTTAAGGCTGCTGCTTTCATGTCCTGTTGGCTTCATTGAAGGCAGAGCATTTCTGAATTGGAAACCGCTCCTGCCTAAACTTGTAAGTGAGCTTTTTAAAGGGTATTAGCATTGGTTGTTTTGTGAGGTGCTGTGAAGAGGATGGCTGATTGCCATTGCTCAGAATACCATATCTGAGGGACTATCTTGGATAAAAAAGTTCAATTTGTTATGCAGTTATATTTTGCACATGACACCAGACATTGCAGTGACACATGGAACACTTCCAGTAGCTTTCAGTGCCTCTTCTTCCTCCTTCATCATTAGGAGCAGTATCTGGATAAATCTCCTAGAAGGCAATCCGTCTTTCAGAATGATGATCAGCAGGTTCATTGGTTGAAATCTCGGCCTGGGATTTCTGTAGTTGATTATAAACATTTTCCCTAAAAAAAAGTGGGCACAGCCTCTGCCTTTTAATTTAATAAAAAGTCCCATCCTTCTGTTCTTTACTGCTATAATTTAAAACTTTGACCCAATCAACCCTTGAATGCAAATGAGAGAGCAATCTGGAGAAGCAGAGTGTTGATTCAGTCACTCTACAGCCATTTTCAGAGCAGATTTTAAAGATGTACGTGACATTGGCCATTAGTGAGCCAGCAAAGATGAATGGGCCAATAAATGAACATATTTCACTTCTTTCATCTGCCAAGATGAAACATCATCTTGGTGCTTGCCTGTTTTTTCTGTTGTTTGGTCTTTTATTTTCTTAATTTGCACGACACTATTTTGAAAGGCATGCTATCAATTCTTCAATTGACTTTTTAAAAGAAATATATTTTGCCAATACATCCCCTTGAGTGGATTGGTCTTGAGGATTTTGATTTTCTTTACATTTTTCTCTGTAATTCCTTAAAAAGATTTTCATTTGTAAGGATGTTGTTTCTGTAAGAATGTTTGAAAAACAAATGGAGGAAATGAATGCTTGGCATCAGATTTTAAAAATGAGATTGACTGAACCAGAAAATTAGACATCCAGAAAAAAAAAAATCTGTTTAAGTTTTTTTCTATTTTAGTTTCATACCTAGTTGCTTTCGGTGCTTTGTGAAACTTCAGAATGATTTTTAGCAGCATGTGGGTTTTGTTGAAAAGGAACAGTTACTTTCAGTCATTATAGAAGTCCAGGATATGTCTGTGTGAGAGAGCAAAATATATCTTTCCTATTCAGGGTCTTTACAATAATTAATGAATTATTTGACACCTGTCAACAGAGAAAAAGGAAATAAGCAGCCTATTGTTGTGGTAGTGATATCATTGCAAAGAGATATGCTTCTTGCAGGTTTTTCTGAACAAAATATTAATGTGTCTTTTTAGGTATTGTCTGTTGGACAGTGCACTATCAAAAGTAAACAAAATAGGATTGAAGTTTAATTAACAGTTTTGCATTTAAAGCAAAAATATGCAGTCATATTGACGACAAATTCCTTTGGGTTGTGCTGGTTTGTTTTCAGAGCAAGTGGGATTTTCATTTTATTTTTTTTGCTTAGAATGATTTGGTTCATTATTATGAGTTATCCTCGTGGTGCTTTGAGGAGTTTTGATCAACGGTTTATCTTGAGGTCCTAAAACGTGTTCATTTATGTGTTTAGCTGACCAGCTGCCTTCCCTTTTTTCGTTGTTTCTCTATGCGACATAAAAATGGAGTGTTTCCTTGCAATCGTCTTTTGAACTGAGAAAATGCCTCTTGCTCCTCACGCAGCTAAACTGTTGCCTTTTCGTGGAGCGGCTCTTCCCCTTTCCCCTGCCCCATCTCCCCGAAGAGGTAGAGCAGCCCCCCTTCTGCTTGCCAAGACACAGCCACCCCCCAGCCCCCCCTCCCCGCCTCCTCCCCACAAAGAGGTGAAGTCCCCTGAGTCTGTAATTGCCAGGAGATGAAGCGATGATGGGGAGTGATCACAGTCAATAGCTTTGATTAACAATAAGGTGGGAAATTAGCAATGCTAGCGCTCTGCTCCCCTGCCTGCCCGGCCCCATATGCTCCCCGCAGCCTGCGCTGGCTGCTGAGCAGGGTGGTCACTGTGCAGAGTGACACTTGGAGTGGGCAGAGGGGGACGGCAGGGCAGCGTTCTGGGGACCCCGGGCGATGCTCCCGGCCGCTTTTCGCTGGGCTCCACCACGCAGGAGGGGGAAGGACGAGGTGTGCCGTGCGCTGGCACTGTGGCTCTTGCTGTCATGTGTGGATTTGATTGTGTCTGGGCGTGTTGTGATCAAAATGGCAACTACTGTTACTCCTGTGACCCCATCAGCAGCTCTGGTGTTGTTTCCGACAGACTCCGAAGACCTAGAGAGGGGGAACGACAGCGGGACACCACTCCCCACCTCTGATAATGGTGACAATTCGCTGGGCTACACAGGTAGAGTGCACCTTTCCAAAATATTCCTGACTGCCTACTTCTGACACTTTCCACCTACATCTGCCATTACCACCTGTACACATTTCTTTAATCATCTTTGCTGGCTGGCTATCTTTCAACATCACCCTAGAAGTTCAACATGGTTAATATCGTTGGGAAATATTACTGCGGCTTTTAACTAACCAAGATGACTGTCCTCGTGTGTGTGTGTCAGTAGTTTTCAATTATTTAAGTGTTTAAAGTAAATTTCTCTTGTTGAAACAATGCACCCATTATTTTCCTTTGAACTGTATGTATTAGTGCATGATGCAATATATCATCCCAGAGAAATTTTTCCAAAGACCACAGGGATTTTTCCATGTGTTTGTTTAGGGAATTTTTTTGCTTTGTTCCTGTTGTAAACAAAAGTAAAATATATTGCCGCAGCAAAGAAAATCCAAGTGAGACTAAACTGCGATTGGAGGAGAATCTGTTTCGTTGACTTCTGCTTTGCATAAACTAGAGAAATGTGTCTCTAGGCCAAATAAGAAAAAGCACAGACAAGCAGCACCACACGGAGTATGGCAGCAGTGACCTGTGAGGGTCCCAGCTCTGTAACTCCTCTGCAGCCTGAAATGTTACCCAGCTCCAGGAGTCACGCTCCTGGCCACAGCCTGGGCTCAGCTGCAGAGCCCTGGGTTTTCATGAACTCCTGGAAGTCCAGTGTGAATGAGATATTCACAGCTAAGACAGTCTTACAGGGTACAAGAAGGTGATAGGCAGGTATAAGAGAGAGGGAGCAATTTCTTGTCTATTCATAAAACTTCACGTCTCTTATATGCCACTTAGAATGATTGCAGCTTTCATCACCTGCCTCTCACAATCATCTCTGCATGTGGTTTAAAACCTTGACATGTAATTCTATTCCATTTTAAAATACTTTTTTTCTTTTTTTTCAAAAAAGGTAAAAAACCAAAGCAATAGAAATGCCCCCTCAGTCAAGATGCTTTCTTAGCAAAATATAGCATGAATTCTGCTGCTTGCGGATTATTTAGACTTTTCTATCTTCTGAACATTCCTATTAATTTTTTTTCTTAATTCTCTTCCCCACTCTCCAAGTTTAGCACATGCATGTCCGCTGATGCATATGGCATCATCATATTGACAGAATATAGCTTAAAGAATGCTTTTTTGATTCGTTGTAAGTTAGATTTTTGCTTTCAGAAGACGTGGCTGGGAATCACTATCCCTAGGTCTTATGTTTAAACAGCCACTAGTTTGTTTGGGACCACAAGTCATTCCTGTGTTAATAAAGTGGCTTAGTTTTACCTAGAGATGGGCAATCAGTTCCCCTCCAGCCCCCTCGCCCATCCCTGGCTTGTGGCTGGTCCTCAGCTGGCAGATTCCTGCACCCAACAGCCCCACACCGGTCCACAAGGTAGGAGAGGGGGCCCTCCGTGTGCCCTCCAAAAAGCCCCCTTAGCCACAAGAGCAACGTGGATAAGAATTTAGAGGGAGACCTCCTAATTTTTTCCTGTGTTTTGGGCTGGAGGCTGGCACAGGACCTCCCGTGGCAGGTGCCCTGCGTGGGCAGTGGTAGGCAGAGGGTGCAGGGGCTGCAGGCAGTGCTGCTCCACAACAGGGATTTTGTCATCCCCCCTCCTTGCAGGGCCATATTTAAGGCATGTAAGGCAGTGTTTAAGACAGTAGCTCCCCTGTGAGCACGGGGACGTGGGAGGATAACCCGAGCAGAGTGCAAACCCTCCTGCATGTGTCCACCCATGAGGACCCTTCACCCTTTTCGAGGTGCACATGAGCATCTGGGTGCTGCCTCCCAAGAAAGGCCTCTGTGGGGTGTTGCAGCTGTTTAACCTGCCTCTCAGAGACTAATGGGGTCATTTGAGAGGACTGACAAAATCAAACCAGGTCTAGTAGTTCCCCAGAGGCTCCAATTCTTAACTCTAGGCCGTATTTTAATAGACGTTTTCCAAGCAAGCACAAAAGTCAGGATCAAGTTAGAGGGAAACACAAGCTGAATAAAAATTGAAACCTAGAGGACGTCTGGTTTTAATTGGAGATTTTGTGTCTCTATTTGAATGAGCACTGAATGAAAGAAAGACCAAGTTCTTCATATATAAAGGTTTAATGATCCAGTATTTTTCCTGCACCATGTAATAGTGGTCAGTAGTACCATGTGTGTATACCTTAGTTTATATGGAAAAGCCCTGAGGCATTTATTAAAATTCGTCCAACAGGTTTCTGTAATAATCAGTAAGGTTGTTTAAAAATAACATTAATTGTAACACAGTCTTTTAGGTAAAGTTACATTTTCTTTCTAATTATGGGCCTAATATGGAATTCCTGGATTTTGCAGAAGTATTCTTATATCAATTTTTAGTTCTCTCCTACCTATAGAATTCCTTTCTCCAAGTGGAAAACCATTCTAGGAGCTTGTTTGTACGGAAAATTCTCTGACTCATTCCTAAAATCACTCAGATTAAGTCCAGGATGTGTATTCCCACGGGCAAAATAAACAGCAGTTTATTTTTTAATTGTGTGTTTATCTTCAGGTGGCGTCTGAATGGACAAAACCCAAACAAGCTCGTAACTGCTGTCATACTATATGATCATACATTGTTACTCATACTGAGAACAGTGATGTAGGGCACATCTTCCTTCCACTTCCATAGAACTTAACCTGTGAAGTATATAAGCAAAGCATTTGCTTGTATGGGAAGTTTCAGGATTAAAGATTATAATTTTTTCCTACATCTCTTTCTATACATGATTTTCATGGTGAATATATGCAGCAGTTTCATACTGTTCTTAAGTGGATATACGTGACTCGTAGACGGTGTTTCAGTGTGTTCTCCTAAAGCCCCCTCTATCAGTATTATTTATTCTCCTAAATCAGGAGAATTTTGGCTATCCCATTAGGTTTTGTTGTCTCCATTGTGGATATGAGCCCTTAACTTGAGAAGTAACATTGTACCAAACAGTGAACACATCGATTTCAGGGTGGGAAGGAGGAGATGCTAACCCAAACTGTTTCAAGTTTGAAGTTGTTGATAAATTTCAAGACTTTCTATTACAGGAAAATGATGAACTTCTCTTTCACATTTTATGGTTCTTATTATGTTGTAGGACTGAACTCTAGATTATTTTTTTTTTTCTTCTCCCTAATCAACGTAGTTAGTAAACTGGCATCTTATAGATGTTGCAATTTTTTGAAATCATCAGGGTCTTATTATCAAAATAATTATTACTATTTATTAACAGTAGACCCAACTGGAGAGGCTTTATATGCATCTATATTAAAGATGATCGCTTTCAAAGAGTATTTGTAATGAACATAAATAGGGACTAAATAAATAACTAATCAAGAAAGGAAGTTCCGCCACTGAGGATTGTTCCATATGCATGACACTGATATTAGACTGAAGGAGTTTATAGGACAGGTTGCTCTTGAATACTTAAATACCTGAGAAATTCTAAGATCAAAAGAAACATATAAGAGCTGATGTGACCACGAAGGCACCATTTTAAACATGCTTTCATCAAAGGATTTAGGGTTAAAGAAACCTCAAAACTTTTTAACTGTAACTCTCTCGGTTTAGAGAAACGAGCCAGAAAGATTACCTTTTCCACATCTTCACAAAATACCATTCACAGTGTCAAGGCTGGGTTGGAAAAAAATTGCATAGTTAATATGTGTAATAGCAAAAATATAAATAGCTTTTTTAACTTTGTGCATAAAGAACAGGCTAAATCCAGTGATGGGAGTTTATGATTTAGATACTTTGTCTTGTATTTACTTTGTCCTAAGGGAGACATCCAAAATACTTTCCTGAAGTGCAGTATAACTCTGCTTGTTTCTCTTTCTTTTAAGGGGACTTTAGATGACTGAAAGTGCTGTAGATGCCTTAAAACGATTGCAAGTAATTCCACCTCTCCATTAATTTAGGTCTAGGTTGTCAAATGAGAGCCACGTGACAGGAGTGTGCACCTGAGAACACAACAAAAAAACCCCAAAAGACAAAGGAAGGCAGCGGAAGTAGGAATTCAGTTCTTTGTCAGGTTTAGGCTGTGGAGATGTCAGACCAAGCCTAGTGTTTAGACAATTATTTTGGAGGGTAAAGAAGCCCTAAACCTAAATATATATATATATATATATATATTTTTTTTAATCTAAGTAGTGGAGAAAAGTATAGGGACGAACTGAGAAAGAAGGGAGGTGAGGAAAAAGATCTAAGAGAGTTCCCACTGTATATATCAGAGGAGGAATATGGATAATCATCCCATTTAAGACACTGGAGGAACTCAGGAGATGGAGAATTTGGAAATAAAAGTCATAGAAGGAAGAGCCTTAAATAAAATCTGTGTTTCCAAGAGAAAGGCTTGTGGTTAGTTGTCAGATGGAGCAGACGTGTTGAGTGATGTCTCTTAGTGCTGAAGAAGCTTTGAGAGCCACAACCCTGTAGCACGGAGTGAGGAAACCCGAAGAAGAGCACAGGATAAAACTGTCTTGACTGACGCTACTGAGCATACTTTTCTGTAGAATATTTACCTGTTAGAGAAGATTTTCAAGAAAATACTAAAGTAATTGGTATTTCCACATCAGATTTCACATGTGGTTTGCCAGCCTGAATAGTTAAGTAAATGTTCACTCCTAGGTAATAGGCCTCTTTTTTCCTCCCCAAAATAGTGCAAGGGCACTAAGTGTTAAGTGTGAGCCTCAGTTATTTTCCACATAATCAATGGCTGCAGAATAATCTCTGAGATTGCATTGTGCTGTGCTGCTGAAGTGTGTGCATGCACGATATCCCAGGAAGTAGCACATTTCCTGTTAAATCAACTGTGACATAAATATTGGGGATCATTTAACAGATCACAGAGTATCACTTGTGCTACAGAGAGCGGAATGATGGCTTGTTAAATTAACACTCTATATTCCAACATTTGCAGGCAAGGATCACCACTCCTCATTAAGTAGATTCATGACTTTCTAAAGGGATATTTCCAAGTACTTTTTTTCCCCTAGTTTTCTCAAATGACTCTTCCAGTATGCAAAGAAATCCTGTGGTTCCCATCTGTGAGCTGAAGTTAGTCTTCAGTTTTTTCCCCCCGATTTTAATAATGAAAATATTGTGAGGATCCCCTTCCTTTACCTTTCTTTTTTTGCTACTATGATGTTATGTGATCAGGAGAATTGCTTGTAGTGAATCACTTCTTGTCCCACGTCAAATAGGGCAGCTTGCCCTCAGTGAGCATTTCAAGACATCAAGAGGAAATCTCTCTTCATTTCCCGGCCATTTCTGAGACATTTCTTCCTTTAACCCAGTAATTTTACACAGGTTATACTATACATTTTACAGTTCTTGTTTTGAAAAGGGGTAGTTCAGAAAACACATTCAAGAAAATACTTCTTTGACATCAAAGGTAAAAATCTACACTGATACTTACACTGTGAGAAACTGAGTTTTTGGTTGGTTTTTTTGGTAAAGATGAGTAAAGATAGTAAATGTGCACGCAAATTCTGTGGCTGAGAGGAAGAGGGGAGAGGAGAAAAAGCAGTAATATGCAACAGGATGACAAGAATGTTGGAAAGAAAATCTACTGTTTCTTCCAAATTACAGTCCTTTGTTTAAGGATTAGATAGGAAGAATGAGCAATATTGGGGAAAAAACACATGACAAAAAGCAGTTTGGCTAATGGGGTGCAAAAAGTGTTGGATGAAGATTTATGCTGCGGAGCGTGGATACCTTTGATTTGGAGGAGGCTTTCATTTCCGAGGCGAAGCAGGTTGCTAGAGATGTCAGAAAACTAAATCACTTATTTCCATACAAGAATCCAGAGTAAACTACTGGCATGTCTCGTATCGCATTGAGTTCATCATGCCAACAACCTGTAGAGAAAAACAAACACTTGTTTGCACAGCAGAACCAACAGACATCTGACAGAGCTGAACAAATCACTAGATCAGAGAGCAGCCACATTAATTTATTTGAAGTCAGAGAATCCTTGTTGCTAGTGGTAATACACAGTAGACTTCAGCTTGACTTTTACATCTCAGGGTACATGCAAAGCTCGCAGTTAAGACCTTTTTCCTAGCCTTTCTCTTTTTTAAAACTTACCAGCTGAGCAAGCGTGCTCTTGAGTCACTGGGAGAATGAACAAAGAGCCCCATGATACCAATTTTACAAAGTTACTTCTTAGAGTACATCTGCACTCTAAATCCAGGAACAGATGGATACTGTTATGCTTATTTAAAAAAGAATAAAGAAAGAAAGAAAAAAAAAACCAATCCCCTGCTCTTGTCTATCAGCAATGTCTCTGTTCCCCATGTCAATCTAAACTGTCAGAAAGGTCCTTTCAGCTTTATGCTTCTCTTTCAAGCATTCTTCTGACACAAATACTGAGGATTTGTTCTTAATATGTATTAAAATATAGATGTAAATAGAACACCAAAAAAGAGAATTGCCTGTTGATGATAGTGGTGTTCAGGCAATAATAAATTCAGTAAAAGTTATAGAAGCAATATTGGAGCACAGATACTCCCACTTCCACAAATCTTGCACTGTCATTTTGTTATGAAATAGTTCATAGAAAATCTCCTCCTGCAGTTAATATGTTATATTTCAAGGCAGAAATTTTATTAAAACAGGAAGCAATGGGAGCATCTCAAGTTTCTCAACTGGTTTGTGAGTTTTCTTGTAGCCATCAATGACATCCATGCCCCCCATCTCCCCTCCCCTGACAAAAAAAAAGGGAAAAAAGCGTGCCACAATATTGTGTGATTAACAATAACAATTACTAACAATTACTTGAGTAGCAGTAAATGCCCCTATATAGCTGAGAATTGTTCTAAACAACCATATTTCAGGAAGATGAATTTTTGCCTGAGAAGGTGCAGGAAAGGGCTATTAAAATAATCAGGGAATGGAAAGCTTATTTTGACAGAGGCCTGAATGAAAGGGAGATGTGACTGCCATTTGTTGTCAGCCTTCTTTTTTTGGAGAACTAAGAGAAGAAAAAAATTACCTGTAGAGCATGTTAACTATTCAATTTGAAGAAATTCAGTCATTGACAAATAGCCTATCTTCAAACAGTGCTCAAAATGTGTGCTTTTATAATGGATGATTGTAAGCTTTTATTCGTATGTTACCACTTGACAATAGATTAAGCAGTTATAAAATGGGCTCTGGTAAATTTAGAATAGAAATTTAGCATGTTATACAGCATCAGGTTCTAGAGGAGTTTTCAGACAGGAGTTTGAAATCTCCTTTCCAAAGATTTAAATTTGTGGTAGGCAATGATAGGCCATTCGTGTTAGCTTTGATTCCCCAGGATGGGCATTTTAATCTTGAGTTCGCGTGTTCCTAATTAATCATGAGACAAGTAAAATCAAAACAAAATGCGTTCGCAGCACTTTATACTCTCTCTTTTCCATTTGGGCTGTCACAGACAGGAACCCCTGGCGTTGATGAGAGGCTTTCTGCTGAGGGCCTCCTAGCAGGAGCAAAGACAGAGCAAATTACCCTCAGCCACTGCTGTCAGTTCCGTGAATTAAGTATGCAAAGCAATTTGTGAAGATGTTCAGAAGTGCAAATTTCTGCCAGTAGGTCAGAAGATTATGAATTATCACAGGATGAGCAAGGTAAGAGGAGATCACCCCCCATCCTCATCAGGGTATGTTATACAAGTTAGTGTTTGGTTTTAGCCAGGAAAATTGTTTTATTTAAAGAAGCAGGAAGTAGTAATGCACATGCTTACATTACATACCTAGCTTTGAAATGCACTGTATAGAGGAAAACACTCATTTACTGTGTCTACAGTAATTCACTTTCCTGAGTAGCATAGAAAAATGTTGAAATGTATTTTCTATAATTTAGATATTAGCATTGCTGATAATTTATCAAAGACATTACCATGCAGGATCATGGATTTACAAGCTAATTCAGGTTGGAGGCAATGATTGGAGGTCTCTAGTCCAGCTTGCTGAAGAAGCAGGGTCAGATAAAGGTCAGACCAGGCTGCTGAGGGCTTGATCCACTTAGGTCTTGAAAACTTCCATGGGCAGAGCAGGCACCTCTGGACAACCTGCTCCATTGCCTGCCTGTCCTCACAGGGAAAAAAATTCTCCTATTCAGTCTGAACTGCTTTTGTTTTGACTAAAGCTTGTTGTTTCTTGCCCTGAGATGGACCACTGTGAAGAGCGTGTCTCCACCTCCTCAGTGACTTCCTTGTCAGGACAGGCAGGTGACTCAGTCCCCCTGTCACTGCCTCTTCCCCAGGCTGAACAAACCCTGGCTCCTCAGCCTCCCAGGCAAGTGCTCCCGCCCTGACCACCCTGCATGACCCTCTGCTGAACTCACCACAGTTTATAAATGACTCTCCTGTACCGGGAGGCACAAACTTGGGTGCAGTACTCCAGCTGAGTGCTGAGTAGTGGGGTATAATCCCTCTCTTTGATGTACCACCTGTATACCCACACAGCCCAGGATGCTGCTGGCCATCCCAGCTTCCAGGGCAGGCTGCTGGTTGATGCTCAGCTTGCTGCTGGCCCACAGCCCCAGGGCCTTCCCAGCAAAGCTGGCTCTGTCTGGGTGGACTGGTTCCCCCAGTTTGGTTTTGCCTGTGAGCATGAGGAGGGTGCCCTCCCTCCTCTTCTCCAGGTGACTGATAAGGACCTTGAGCAGGCCAAGCCCCAGGATAGACCTGGAGGTCCCTCTTCTTGTTGTTCTCCCGTCAGGCTTCAGGCCATCAACCATTAACTTTCAAGGTATTGTATCATAAAATTTTTACCTATGTGATAATTCACCCATCCAGCCATAATTGTCCCCCCTTGGATACAGGAATCTCGTGGGAGACTGTGGTGAACCCAATACGTGGAAGTCTAAAAACACAAAGGATCTCTCACTTGAGGATTTCCCATCAAAACTGATCTCCCCTGTTTGCAGTGTTTATAATTGCAACCCTTGTCCCAGCATCACAGCTCCATACGTTACATCCATCAGAAGATTCACAGTTATTTTTATCAGATCCCTCTGGAAGTGCTACCCGCCATTTATTTCCAGTGCTTTGTGTGTGTATGTGATTCCTGTAAGTTGCTTGTCCATAAACCGTAACAAGTTGAACCATCCCCTAGAAGTGTTAAAACATTGTAGAGAGCTTTTTAGAAGGAACTGTATTGATTTTCGGTGACCCTTGTATAAGAAAGGAGATGTTTTTCCTGTGGTACAATTTACTGGAGAATATATTATTTATAGGGATTTTGCCTAATCCTTCCTAAAAGGCAGTAAAAAAAAGTACTGCTAAAGCTCACTGCTGCTTTCTTTATTGCAGAAAACCCAAAATTAATTTGCACTCCTAAATATAAGCAGAACCATATTTGTTTAACTATGAATATTTTGAAATCATCTTTTCCAAATCAGTAGCATTTTTGCTAGATTTTCTGCCTCCTAGACTCCTCCTTTTATTCCCATCGATAGTTCATGTGCGATAATACAATTCCAGTTGCTTCACCCTGCTCTTTTCCTTTTTTGTAAATTAATTTTCCTGCTCTCATGGCTAATTCCTGAATACCCATCAGTGTTGCAGTTTGGCTGAGCTTGAAATGGAATAACCAGCCCACTCACACACTCATAACTTATCTACTCAAAAAAAACCCCAAAACTCTGCAAAAACTATTTTCTGCATTTATTTCTTTCTAATCTTTAGCAGAATAAATTCCTCTATCTTCTTTCTAGATTAGTGTAAACCCGAATACAAGATTCTGCTCTTTCTGTTAGGAATAAGTACTGTCCAAGGAAAACCCAGTTGTTTTTCAGTAGATTTAAAATTTTGGATAGCAAATTGTAATTTGCTTCAATTTCAGTAATTTTTTTTTACTTGTGCTCTAGTGTGTAGCGAGGCCTTTCATCATTTCAAATTATTTTTCTTTAACTTTTTCTTAAAACCAAATGGATAATGTTGCAGTAAGCTTTGACAGGAAGCATAAGACAAAGGAAAAAGAAGGTTGCAGGGATCACAAACTTACTGATCAAGTGATTATAAAGTTAGAGTTCTGAATGGCAAATGGCAAATTTAGCATAAAAATCTGGTGGGGGAGGAAAATGCCTGTTTCACGTGGAAAAACTACTGTGTAGAGTTCAAGCACTAGGTAGAGTTTTGAGATCCCTTTTAATGAACATCCCATTAGTGCATCACAGGAGGATGAAAATGGCTTTGGGGCTATTTTTCCTTCACAATTTCAGCTGTTTAATTATACCTTCCAGACCATTACAAGATGGATCAAATAGATAGTTTATTTGGGAAAGATACTGTAGAAATTTGTTGGAATACTGGGAATACCGCTGCACATTATGCACTCTAATGATCTTCAGTTCTTGAACTGACAGTATCGCCCATGAGTTAACTGGATTTTTATTCAAAATTTAGATGCATGCATATAAGTTCTTCTGGGTTTGCTAAGAATTCATTAATAAAATTGTATCCAGAACATGATCAAAACAATCAGATAGTATGCAATGAGAAATTAAATAAACCCTCTCTTAAAAAACATAAAATTTAAAAATAGAGCTGATATGGATGTCACACTCAACATTTTATACACACAAACATGTATGTGAGGGGCTTTGCAAGAATATGTTGAAGATTTGGAGGAAAAAAATAAAGTTCTGAGTAATCACAATGTTTTGATTCCAGACAGTTACTGATGGAAATCCTTCAAAATTCAAGATCTTTTAAGGGTATACAAGCCAGGCAAATAGCATAACCATCCCAAAGGGGGAAGACTTTATAATGAAGTGAGGAACATTCAGAGGAAATGTTTGTTTAGGTAAAGGAGTTGTGCTTTTTTCTTGACAGGTGAGGTTACAGATAGCACAGAGCTAACAGATGGGCAGTCATAATCCAGGCTTCACTTCAACGCATCAATAGAGAGAGCCGGTTTTTTTAGCTTATTAAGAATAGACAGTATGACTTAAAGGTTCACTGAAGTTTGTAATAATATTTGGGGATCTCATCAGTGTGTACAAATACCTAAAGAGGGGGTGAAAGGAGGACAGAGCCAGGCTCTTTTTGTGGTGCCCACTGACAGAACCAGAGGCAATGGAAACACAGAAATTGAAACACAGGAGGTTCCCTCAGAATATCAGGAGACACTTTTTTGTTGCAAGGCTGACTGAACACTGGCACAGGCTTCCCAGGCAGGTTGTAGACTCCCCATTCCTGGAGATAAACAAAAACCACCTGGACATGGTCCTGGAAAACCAGCTATAGGTGGCCCTGCTTGAGCAAGGGACATGGACAAAATTACCTCCATATGTCCCTCCCAACCTCAACCAGTCTGTGATCCTATAATATAAGAACTTTAACCAATGTGCTTTTGCCATACAGGTGTGTTAGAATATGCTTCTATTGTTTATGTGCTTTATAAACCAATTAATTTATATATAAATTGAATATAAGTTAATTATAGGCTTATTCACAGGTGTACACACAGGTGTTTCAGGCTACCTTCTCTGTGTTTCTGAGCTTACCAACATGCTGAATATTGATCCAAATACAGCTACAAATATTGTCAGGAGAGTAGGGTCTCAGAGGAGAACAGAACAGACAGAACAGAGGATTTATTTTTTTTAAACCCACATGACAGTAAAGATAGTACCTAGAAAGAATAAACTCATTGAGATCTCTCTCTTATATAGGTCTATAAAAGTTCTCTGAAGAGTGAACACGTCTAGTTTTAAAATCTGAATAATTAATTCTTTTGTAACACCCAGATGGCACCTTTATGAGTTTTCTTCCTTGCTTGGAAAGTGTCCTTGTATTAAGGTTAAGGTCTTTTTGTAGCTGCAGATGCTCTTCAAGTCTGCTGTCCAGAAGCTGAACTGAGATAAAGAAAAAGCGTCACGACACATTTATTTTGGCAGCCTGATCAAAGCGGGGAGGGCTGTGCTTAGGCAGACAAATGTATCAAAGTGATGCAGTTTGAAATGGCTGAGTTAGCATTCCTAAAGCTGTGTCCCTGTGATAGGCTCTGCAGTGGTGCTGGCAGGGCAGAGCAGTGCTGGGAAGTGTTTTACATCCGTCAGGACACAGCTTGAGCCAAATATAATGAGAAATTATGATTCACTACAATCTCTTGCTGCCTGTATTAATTTCCCTGTTGTCACAGCACATCTGTTCACGGTAAGACTGGTCCAATGCCCGTCCAGCTACAGTCAGTTTATGTCAGCAAGCAATGCATTCAGTAAATACTATCTATGGGAGGATTTTAAAACAATTGCTAAAAGCTGAGTTAAAAGCACAAGTCCAACTAGAACAACATAAGTTAAGTCCTCTAGCAGCTGTTGAAATGTAGTTTCCTTCTTTCCCCTACCAAGAGAGTAAAAAGTCCAGTCCTGTGAGGCATGGAGCATTTCTTAATTATATTTTTTGTTTTCTTTATTTATTTGTCTTTTCCATTGGGGTAAAAAACACACTTTTCCAGAACTATGTTAGAGCACTCAAACAGTAGAAAAAGTGGATTTTACATATAGCTTTTATCAGTATGGTTAAACTGAAATTGAAGTCTTTCTCTTATAAGAAGCTTTTTAAATAAATCGATAAGAGCCTCTTTTGAATTTGCTCTTCTGTATCTCAGAATCAGTGGGGCTTTTTTCACCTTTTACTAGATGAGAAACAGTGGAATAAAAATTTATTCTGGGTTCTTCTGAAATCACTTGATCCAAACATATGCATACAGTACAGAGCCATGTCAAGAACTCAGATTATATTGAGCCTCTCTTGTGAAATAGGGTGTAGTTTGGAATAAATGAAATTTTCCATGTAAGTGGAATCTTATCTGTAGTTAAGTGTTACGTAGGAATCAGTGAGGGAAGCACTGCAAATACCCACTGGCCACTTGTGTCTTCTACTGTAATGGAACAACAATAGAGAGTCACGAGAGCTCAAGTGATTTGCCAATCTTTTCTTTGCCAAAGAGCTCCTTACAAATGATTTAGTCAGTATTTCCTGCTGAGTCAGTGAGTTTGGCTTCTTACTGTCACTGCAAGGAAGAAGGATGGAAGAAAAATGGATAGAAGGAAAATGAAAGTCTGGGAGTGAAACTGAGGAGGACTGGAACAGTTTGAATGGTTCCTGTACTTTTCTGTATTCTGTAGAAGTGTAATTAGTTGGTTATAAGCTTCTAAGAGTCATGACATGACAAATATTGTATGCAGCCTTCGGATTTGCATGTATTTATGTCTTTCTTTAAAAATAGCACTGCACATTTCCGGGTTTAAGACTTTATTTAGCAAGAGAGTTGCCTATCCTCAACTTCCCTCCTGAGGCATAAAGGGACATAATCGATTTTCATATTCTCCTGTGTCCCCTTGCCAGGTGTACTACTGCAGTCATAGAAAAGGTCTTCTCTACGTGTCCCCATGTACGTAGAGTAGGAGAGGTGGGAAGGAATGATGAGCAGATAAAGCACTGAGGTTATTTCCTTCCCCTTCTAACACACATGCATCACCACACCAGGGGCTCTGAGCTCAGACATTCTGTATTTTGGGGTAGAGGCCCAGAAATGCTGCCAATAAGTGTGTAAGTCCTGGGCCTGTAGCCTTGCTTCAACCAAGGGTCTTTGTCCAGTGCAAGGTAATGGGGGAGGGCTGGCACAACACAGTTACCCTCTTGCTTTTCCTGCTGTTGGGATGCACCTGCTATGTCTGGCCTTCCCTCAAGGTCCTTCATTCCTCTCCTTTCCCTTCTGTACTCATCAAACCCAGATTCAGAAGCGGCTCCTTTAGCAACAGATACAAGAGAGAGGAGAACAGCACCAGCACAAAATACGCTGCAGCAGATAAAGGGGGTAACTGGTCTCAGCTAAGTGACAACTCCCGGACTCAACCAGTTTCTTGAGCTCTTATTGTCCAGAGAAATAGTGGATGCTTCCTCCCTGGAAGTGTTCAAGGCCAGGTTGGATGGGGCTTTGAGCAACCTGGTCTAGTGAAAAGTGTCCATGCCCACGGCAGAGGGGTTAAAATTAGATGATCTTTAAGGTCCTTCAAACCCAAACCCTTCTATGATTCTGTAAATGGGACTGATAGAGAAACCACGGCTTGACCTGCATTCTTTGTAACATCCAGTGATGTTGCTCAAAACAACGTAGAGAGGAACTTCCTTTTTATTTAGCCAGAGATGACTGTTTCTTTGCAATATATGTAAACCTTACCAAAACTCAAGAATTTTAATAGTGTTTGAACACCTTTTCTTCCCAACACAGTTAAATAAGAATTACACCTGAAAAAAATGCTGACAATTACAACTTCTCATGTCCTTCCTTTGTATGACTATTAATAACATCTGATTCTGCTCTGTCTACATAATTTCTTTTATTGGTAAACTTCAATATTTGTTAAGCAAACCTGAAAGAGAGTTAAAGAGAAAATTAATCTTACAAGCTTATATTAAAAGCTGCCAGGGTCGCGCTGATGATTGTTGATTCCGTTTGGAGAGACACCAAGGGTGTGAGTTTCCATATGAATGGTTTCTTCCCTTTTCAACTCTAAATAGCTTAAGGCTCACTAATTATACTGGTTCTGGGACTACCCTAACAACAGTATGCATCAGAACATATTTTAGATGGTCAGCACAGAGGAATTAGGTCAGAAACCTCCAGGGATTTAATCAAAAGGTTAGCAAACCTAGCAGCACACCTTGAGCGCCAGCCACTGAGGCTAATGAGACCTCATTTAAATAGTTTTTCAGAGAAACAGAAAATATAACCTTCTTTTGGGAAATGAAATCTTACTCTGATACATCTAGTAGTAGATCCTTTCCTGTATTTTACATATTTTACACATTTTCTTCTTTGTTCTGGCAAGGATATTAGATTATTAGACCTACCTAAAATATGTTGCCATTGGCACAGCAAACTCTGTTTTTCTGATACATTAATGAAAATTCTCCATAGCACATACCTTTTCTTTAAAATATAGTCTATTAATCTATCATGTTAATATTAACATTAACTAGCAAATTAAAGCAATAACCCACCTTATTTTCTCTTCCAAACCAAGGAACTCTCTGACTAAGAGCATTCATAAAATTATCTGAGTGAAGAATCAATGTGTTGTCTATGGTGTTAAGGTGATAACATTTTACATTTAATTATCAGGGTTGTTAAGTGAAAGGGCTAATTATTATTTATCAATATATAAAAGTTTACATGAAACAATCTTATATGTATTAATTTAATATCATTTAGTAAATAAAGTTTTTTCTATTAGTCTTTAGCACTGAAAGGTCTTTTAGCAAAACCTAAGGATGCAAAAAAATTAGGTCAGCATGTCTTCAATACCTCTATAATTATTTCCTATGTGTGTTTTTTCTAATTTAAAGTACCTATGGCCAACACAAGTACTGATTTTAAATATACTTTAACTCAACCTCCTCTGGCAGAGAAACTAAACATTCAAACCAAATATTCAAATAAAAAGTCAAAAAAGTGCCAGAGAATAAAAGCAGTAAGCAGAAACTTTGTGTCATTCTGAAATTGTTCGTATTTTCAATGTGTCCTTTCACGTACAGGCAAGAATCAAAAGGGATTTGAAACAATTAAGTTCCCTTTAAAGAATGATTGTCTAATGAAAGCCTGGGAATATACTACTAAAATAGTAGAAATTAACTGTACTGCTACCCTCTAACTACATTTCACAGCTTTATGTTCCCCAAAGGTACCTGATATACATGTTGTGTTCAGTCAACTTCTGATTTATTGACAGAAGTTCCTCATGGTTACCAAATCAAGCATACTACCCTTTTGTTCTTTGTTGTATGGCTCTCAGTGTGATATGATGGAAAAATTCTAATTCACTAAAGAGATTTTAATGTAATGCGTGATATATATAAAAAATCTCTTTCAAAAACCTATTCAGGATATTCTGAATTTTATGTAGGAGCTCCGTAGCATTAATTTTCTTAAATGATCTCCCTAGAGATTTTCATTGTATTCAAGTGAGTGGAGTGTTGAAGGGACTGTATTATCAGCTACCACTTAGAAAGCAAGAATACAAGGATTTCTCAATAAAATTCCTGGGGCTTTCTTTTTTTATCAAGCAGTTGAAAAAATAGGATGCTGAACACAAGGATTAATTTTTTTTATGTCTTTGGGAAATCGTTACTATTTGTATGAAATGCCAGTAGATGAAGCATTATTTTGGCAAAAGTTAATTACACAGGATCCAAATCTCATTAAAGACCCCCCTTTGGCATGGATAAATTTAGTTAAATTGGGCCTGTTGATCTTTGCCAAGTGCTGGCTGGAATTATTCCATACTAAAATGTTGCATGCATGTTACTAAATGGTGTGGTCCCATTTATATTAATTATTCTAACCTATAGAGTTACAAATGAATTCACAATTGTTTCTGGAGATGTGGTTCAGTTCCAAGGTGCCAGCAATTCAGGGGCTATTACCTTTGATTACCAGTCCTTTACTCAGTACTGCTCAAAGGAAGGATCAAGCCTTACAAAGATTTATGTGGATCCATGCCTAGAATTTGGTATAGTTGTGGATCTGACCTCCGCCTAACTCCACACCTCTTCTTCAAATATATTCTATATCAAAACTAGTGGAAATAAATCTATCAGGACTTAAATCAATGGGAATTCTACTGAGTTAGGTGTGAAAATGTAAGAGTACCTAATTGTCTTATTCAAGGGGTGAATATCTCATTTACTCTGCAGCTACCAGGTTTCTACACCTCCAGCAACCTCTGAGAGTAGAGAGGAATGAGTGCCCATCAATCTGTTCAGGTGGTAAACTGTAACATTTTTGCCTTCGATTCACTAAGATTTCTTCTCCTAAAATGCCAGGTTTCTGTTACAAAAAAGACTAAAAATATGAAAGACAAATTATAAATACTTAGATAAATAACCTCTGTGTAAGATGAATAAGGGTTTAGAGCAGTTCATTTTCACATAACCTCTTTACTACAAGACAGGTGCAGACGCTATTGGTCCAAAACACAAAACAAATGAAGCTGTGTATTAAAACACATAGAATTTCACAGATGAGTGCATTACAGAAATACATTTCCATTTCTGATCTGTAAACATAAACAGAAATCAATGATGAATATTTTTTCTTTGTATGTCAGAATGAATGGATTTATATTTGGGTTGAGCATTGAAAGTGTTACAGTGGATGGAGAATGCCTGGCTATTTGTATTAAAAACATTGGACAATGTTTTCATAGATAATCACATAAAAGAGTAAGGCAAATACATGAATTTTCCCAAATCACCTTTGTCTGGAAGTCAGAGAATAGCACATTTCCTGATATTGCTACCACACATCAGAATGAATCAATAGGAATCAAGAATAAGTTTCTCAAGTGAAACAAACCTCAGGAAACATCTTATTGACTTCAACAAGCTGCTGGCAAACTAATAATGTTGTAAGTTTTATCCAACATCACATTCACAGCAAGGTATACAGTGAGGAGCTTTACATTCTGTCTCTGGAATACTGTCTCTTGGGTTCTGGTTAAATAAGAATGAGCTCCACAAGCAATGAATTACAAGGGTTCAGAAAAAGGTTGCGTTTCACAATTTAATTCGATTACAGTGGTTTCCATTTTTTCTTGAATTTATGATGTGTATAGTTCCAGCTCAGTAGGAAAGAGCCTCTTATATTCGTGATTCTGAAGGAAAAGCCTAGTTTTAAATGATGGTTGCAAATTTTGAGCATTGGAGTAAATATGAAAGGATAATATTTATTAAAGGTACACTACATTTTGTTAAGTGACAGACAGTTCTTTTAGAAAGCACAGTTAAGTAATGAAAACAGAATAAATGCTCAGAATGACATACTGGAAATCATGAGACCTCCCTAACACTGTTATGCACTTCAGCCTTTACTAGTAAATCTCTGTGGAAAAGCAAAGGAAGAGGGTCAGGGTTCCTTCTGTGTAGAACATAAACTATAATAATCAGACATTTTGGAGTCAAAAAAGTCTTTAAGACATGTTAAGTAGCAAAGCAAAGAGTGAGTTGCTTCAAAGGTAGGATAATACATAAAAATAATACAAATATTTTAGATTTCAGGGAAAAAGCTGTCTTCATTTGTCTGCATTTTACACTAACAGAATGTCTGCGATCACAGTCCTGTTTTTAACATTTGAATGTCAACTAAATTTGACAGAGGAGGAAATCCTGTTTTTGCTCCAAAAGGCAGGTCCCATCCAGTTTGGACTGCTTGACAAAAGAACAGATATGCAGGTGCAGGCTGCCCGTAAGCTCAGAGGGACTCTTGGCCAGCCAAAATCTCCTGGAGGGTAAATGGAAGACATAGGAGTGAGATGAGATATTATGATGTGCAAGGAGGACTGTGGGAGAACTGATGACAGTGCCTTACACTGTGGACAGCATAGAGATCACCAGGAGAGCGAGCACCAAATTGTGCCAGTGTGGATGCTGGGAGAGGAGGCAGGAAAAAAAATCCACAGGAAACCAGACTTCACTGATCTGGTTGTTCAGGAAGCCATTTGTTCTCATGCCATGTGCTGTCATGTATTATTCATGGCCAATGATACTCAGGCAATTACTACATAATTTGAAAAAAAAAGCTAAAATTATCACTGTTCTAAGGAAAATAACTTTCCCATTCTCAGTTTTAGGGACTTAATTTTTTTTTTTCCAGAAGCATTGTGTTACTCTCTGCTGTGAAGCAAGTAAATAGACAAAATGTCAAGAATAATTACAGAATCACAGAATAACCTGAGTTGGAAGGGGCCCACTAGGATGATCAAATTCCAGCTCCTACCCCTGCAGGGACAGCCCCAGGAATCACATCATGTACCAGAGAGCATTGTCAAAATGCTTCTTGGTGATCTGACCACTTTCTTGAGGAGCCTGTTTCATTGCCCAGCCATCCTCTGGGTGAAGAACCTCTTCCTAATATCCAACCTAAACCTCCCCTGACACGACTTCAGGCTGTTCCTTCAGGTTCTGTCACTGCTCACAGAAAGAAGAGATCAGTGCCTGCCCCTTCTCTTCCCCTCACTAGGAAGTTGTCACTTCAGTGAGGTCTTCCCTCAGCCTCCTCCAGGCTGAACAGAGCAGGTGACCTCAGCTGCTTCTCACACAGCTTCCCCTCCAAACCCTTCACCGTCTTTGTTGCCCTCCTCTGGACACTCTCCAGTTGCTTTATATCTTTCTTGTATTGGGGTGCCCAGAACCGCACATGGGACTCAGAGTGAGGCCACCCCAGTGCAGAGCAGAGCAGGACACCTCCCTCAACCAGCTGGCAGTGCTGTGCCTGATGCACCCCAGTAAAGCCTTCAGTAAAGTACTGGTTCTTACTGGGAAGTCAGTATATAGAGCTCAAATATCTCCAGTATACAAAACTGCTTTGCCCCACAGTACAGCAGCAGTTACGTGGGAAGCTCTCTCACTGGAAAGCACCAGAGAGTCAATTGCCCACGTGTGATTTTCATTCAAGTTGCAGGGACTACCACAGTGTTTCCTCCTCTTCTTGACATATTTACAAACCTTGGCAGGTCTACCAAAAAAATTTTGGCTCATCCCACAGGATTCTTCTAGCCGAAGGATGAAAGGTGGTGATGGGATTGTCATTGTTACCATTTTTACCTCTCAAGCTCTCTGCCAAGTCCAGGAATACTATAAATCCCTCTATAAGCAGGTTCTTAAAATGCACTGACTTCAGAACTTTGTCAGTAATGGCAGTGGGGGAAATCAAGGTAAGGCAGACACTTCATTTGTCCTAAGGGGGCATCACTGCCCTAACATATTGCATACAACACACGCACTCTACCCACAAGAGAAGCCATCTGTCAGGATGGCTCAGTGCCTGCACACAGCTGATAAGATCTTTGTCCCTGCAGCGTGGCTGCCAACAACAATGGACTGACTTTGGGAACCAGTGCAACCCTGTGAGTAACCTGTCATCATGTAGGGAGCCCTCCTCTCTAATGGCATCGAAGCACTGGTACCACATGCTTCTCTTCAGTTAACAGCTTCTAATTAGCAGTAGTCATACTCTGAACCTCATTTGTGAGATTGTATCTTGGCTCAGCATCCAGCACACTCAGAAATAGAACTGTTAGGAATAATGTAAAATTGCCTTTTTAAGAGCATCCTATTGCACTTGGCTCAAAGTAAGCTTTTGGGTCTTACTGTAATATAAACTAAACATGATTTTTTTTCTTTTCCTGGGAGAAGAAAACTTTGAATATGAAGTTCAAAAACTGTGAAAAATATATTAGCAATAAAAAATTGTCGGTTTCAATTCTTTTGTATTGCTTTAGTCTGAGAAGGGAGCAAGAGCCAATAAAAGGAAATAAGCCCTGACAGCAGGACCCAAGACTTCAAAGCTTCAGTTCCAGATAAAAGTCAGATGAGGAAAAAAAAAAAAAAGTGTGTTGCACAGTGAAGAAGCTGCATGCCTTATACAAGGACAGAAAATCCTATTATTAAGCACCCTTCTTGAAGTGCATGTGGAGAACTGCCAGTTAACCACCTCTGCTAAGCAATAGACAACCTACTTGATTGCCTTGAGTACCCGCCTGTCTTGATGAGTAGCAGTAAAGCAGGATTTCTGTGGTGGGTTTGTTTTTAGAGCCTCTTCGAAGGTCCCAGCATCGCATGCACATCCGGGATCCTCATTTGTAGTCCTATTTGCGTTTCAGCACCTCGCTTCACACTTCATACATCAGAGGTGGGGGTGGATGAGCAAGGTCAAAAAAGAGGCAGAGAGTCTGCAACTTGACTTAAGCAGAAGGCCTCGTTTTACACACAGTACATGAAGGGAATTTTCTGTCTTCTTCAGTAAAAGTGCAGAGCTCAGTCATGGTCACAGTTTTTAAGGGTACGCGTCTTTTTCCCATTTCTTTTTTAATGGTCATGTTGTATCCTAGTCTCCTCTCTGCTGGGGTAAAGCTTATATTCTGAGGGGCTGGAATTTTTAAAACTTCTTCCCAAACTCTCACTTATACATATATATTTCTGGTTTTTCTTTATTTGTCAGTATAGTTGTAATGGCTTCTAAACTGTATTCTCTGGGATTTTTACAACCAGTTTTGATCACTAAGATGTCAGAGAAACAAATTTTGCTTGCCATTGCTTAGTCTTACTCATTTAGATGAAAAAAATCTAGTCTAACTGCCTAATTAGTCAACATAATATTAGAGACCTAACTTGAAGAATGGATTTGGACAATTTAGGAGGTTCTAAGCCATGTCCATAGCTGTTCCTTGCTTATATAGCTTTAGAGGCAATAATGAAAACAGATTTTAGCTGTTACCAAATGCAGTAGCAGGAAGAAATTAAGTGTCACTTTTTAAAAAGTTCTATATATTCTTCACAGGAACTGATATCAGTGTCTCCCTGTCTATCTGATTTTTCCACTTTGCACAAGGAGAGAGAAAAGTAGCAGATGCCATAGAGACAGTAGAGCAAGGTTTTTCTAGGATGAAGATCTTGAACTTGTCCTCTCCTGTTGTGACATCTGGGCTCTCTGCTCCTAGCTGAGATAGCCAGCATGCTTTTGAGCCAAAAGACTTTTACAATTTATAATTGTTAAACCTTGAGATAACCATGAGGAGAAGACCATTGCACCATGATCACTTTATAGCAGGCTGGAGTTTCATTACATGATGAAGTAGCTGTTCAAGCCTGATTCCCATAGGATAAAGGAACTGGAAGTCTGGCTTGAACACCAAATTAATTATTTAATGTTATCTCTAATGTGTGGGGAAAATAGAGCTTATATAGGTGTTTAGTAAACTCATGAATATATATATCAAAACCTCTTTTTCCATACACGTGAATCAATTTTAACAAAGTGTCTTTCCATTAACAAGGGGGCTAATCATCCCTTGCCAACTTAATTCCCCCTCTGTTCAATATTGTAGACAATATGAATCAAATAGGAACTTCCTAGTTCATCTCTGCCACAGAGAGACTCTTTCATTCTTATAATTAAATCAGCTGCATATTCAGCACACCCCTTTTACAGCAAAATAGATAAGGACTTGAAAAGTGGAACTAGAATCCTAGACTATTTGAGAAGCTTGGGGTTTTGGATGTGCAGTGTGGGGTTTAGAGCTCAAGTGAAACACTCCATTCACTTACATAGAAGGTAAGAGCTGCATAAAAATACATTTAAGGCCCTTTGAAAAGAAGGAATGAAATTGGATTCCTATTTAACAGTAGACTCTCCCAAGAGCTCTGAGCAGTACTCCATTACTCATTTGCAAAAGCAATGAAAACATTAATTGACCTCTTGATTAGTATTTAAATAATAAATACCACAGTGGATTAATGCACTGGCCTTTTACCTCAAAGACATAGTTTAAAACCGACTTGACAAAAAAATCAATTTAATTACACGATACTAAAATTGCAAGTGCCAATAGGTGAGAGTTTCCATGCACACAAGGCCACACATCACATAATCATGCCAAATTGGAATTTATTCAGTGCTTTCTCTTTCTTCTTTCTCTTTTTTTTTTTGCTTTTTAATGAATGCATACGTGGTGTGCGTTGAAAGAAAGCAGTCTGCCACCTGCCACAGAACTATCCCACAGAGCAGCTCCCATCCTTGTGAACCAAAATATTTGGTTTAAATGCTAGAAACCTGAAAACTGACAAAGTTCCATTATCACATTCAGCTAATTAAAACAGATACATTCTGGAAAGAAATGTTAAATGCTTTCTGTAAAGCTTATAATTTACGGAATCATTGTACACATATTTGTGGAAAATAAAGTCATTGTTTTGGGTTTTTTGGATGATCTTTAAATGCAAAATTGATGTTAGCCAAGTCAATGGAGTCTAGAGGTACTTGTTTATATTAAATTAGTTAATGCAAGGTTTTCCTTATGCCTTTGACAGCTGGGAAACATAAACTGCTCTTAGTAGGCTTCTACACTAAGGAGTAGAAATCTCATGAGGTCATCTATTCCTTTGAGGTTTCTTAATCTGAAACTCTGAAAACAGCTGGCCAAAACAGACCAGGAGAAGAGTCTGTGCCCCCATTTGGATAGGTCCCAGAAGATAAATCCTTAGGGCAGGTTCCGACATTTAACATTTCCAATGATTACATGTAGATATGTGCTATGTTCTAGGGAAATTAGATCTGAACCCCCCTACTGTGACTGTGATACAATTTTTGGCTTAGAACAGTTAATAAAAAGTAGTTTCCCCAAATCCATTCATTAAGTGTGTATAGGTTTGATCGTACTGATGTGAGTGTTTCGGTGTCAGTGAGCTTGCTATAGAATTTAATAATAACCCTAAATTTTGGAAATATAGGGTTTGGAAACAGGGATACTTTTTAAACTCTGATTGTTAGATTTGTCCAAAAATCAGTTTATTTTCTGAACATTTATGCATATTTATTTTTTATTAGGTTGAAATTTTCTTGCAACATTATTTTAAAAACAAGATTGTGTTTTCATGTGTTTTTAAAGGAAATTATCTGTCTCTAGAAGACTTCTTTAGCTTCTTATTGAAAAAATGAACATTTTAGTGAAAAAAATGCATTTTGACTATGTTCAAGCTGTTTTTCATTGATGCTCTAGTATATGTAGTTTTACTTGATTTGGTGTGAAAATGAAAGCAAATCAGGTCCAAGTGTGCAGAGACACCTGACTGTGGTAGTAAAGAAAGTGAGATCACTTCAATTCATCAGTCTTTGTTAAGAGATTGTTTTGCTTTACCATATTTGTGTGATGAGCATTCAAATTTTGCCTCTTATGGAAACCCTGTCGAAAAAAATAAGCGCTGGAGATTTTCACATATTACAACAATGTTGTTCAGGCAACCAGAAAATGATTGTGGCAAAGAGACCTCATGGTAATTCTGTACCTCTTCCCCCACTGCTATTCATACTTAGTTGTCTCAAAGATTAAAACCTCTGTAGAGAAAGAATCATAACTGTTCATTTTGTAAAACACCTAAGACAGCTTTTTAGGGCATCATTTTGTAATGTCTTCTTCACACTTTGGAAGTCTTGCTAACAGTGTTTAACAGTCTTGGTCAGATATGGCATACTGAGAAACTAAGCAGTTTTTCTGCTCTCTTTCATGCTATAAAATGTGTGTACTGACAAAGCTTTCATAAGTCCATGGAAGCTAGTTGGAGTTGTGGGTTTTTTGTTTGGTTTTTGTTTTGTTTGATTGTTTTTCTTTTTTTGTTGGTGGGGGGTTTGTTTGTTTTTTGGGATGTTTTCTGTTGGTTTTGTTTATTTAGGGTTTTTATTTTATTTAAAAGTAAGCAAAAAGAGGTCTATTTTGTTACTGACCCATTTTATGCTTCATCACAAATCCTTCCTCGTGCTCTGTATGTCATAGCCATTTGTTCTCTGCTGTATTCTTCCTTCAGACTGACCCATAAGACATAATCTAGCCATGAATGCTACACCTGCTTTATAAAATTTACTTAATGCTACTTGTGAAAATGACTTACAAGTATAAATTAGTGTTGAAATGCTGCATTTTAATGTTATTCCATTGACACTTCTTAGCACTAAGCCTCTAGTTAAGAGGCAGATGCCCTGTAATTTGAGAGGATGAAGGGTAGATTCAAACCTAGCAAGTCCAAAAATCATGCACGTAGGTGCATAGCTGTGAGTGTCTGAATATTCCTGATTTGCATACAGGTAAATGGATTTTGTGCAGAAGTTCTGAAAATGTGTCTAGTCAGAAAATTTGACGACTGAAGGCCCAGTTCACCAAAAGACCAATTTTCAAATCCAACTTCAGTCTTGCAAATAAAATGAATCCATTCATACACTTAAACATCTTGCTCATTGTGAATTTTCAGTCAAGCCCAGAAAGAGTTTTCTGGGCTTGACTGAAAATTCACTGATAAATTATCTGTTGACGTCAGTCAGAGTTATCTCAGACCACAATCTTTTAGAAAACTGCAAAATTACATCATCAACACCTGCTATTTAGGTTAAGCTTACTAGATCTTATACCAACCAAAACTACCACTTAAATAATCTTAGTCATATTTTCGACAAACTTCCTAAGCCCTTTTATGTGTTTTAAAACCTGTGAGAGAGAGCATTAAGAATGCAAGTGTTCATTTTTGACAGAGGCAATGAAGCAGAGCTCATCACCTGTAGAAATGCAATCTTCTTTGGAAGTGGTAATCAGCACGACACTTTTAAAGCAGTATAATGTGTTTTGGCAGCACATAAATGAATAGCAATTGGAAACAATGATACTCTGTTTGATCTCTTGCCAAATGATTCAGTGTTGTGGCTTAAAAGTCATACAGGTGTTCTTTTTTTCTTGTTGTGGGAACAAGAGACACATCATATTATTAGTGGTCTTGAATTTTCACCGCTTCATATGAAATGTTGTATGTACTTAAGAGATTATAACAAGACTACACCTTTATTAAAGGAAAACAAGATATTTGGGTCAGTTGGCTTATAGAATAAAAGTTGACTTACTGGAAGAAAAATATGATGTATTTCCAGAGGCTGGTTCAGAACTGAACGGTAAAAACTTAAACTTAAAGCTGAGCCTTTATGGCTCAGCTAATTTATTTTGGAAATGTATGTATTATCAAATGAATTTGTATGGGAAAATCTGGTGGGAATGACCAGATTTTAAACAGCTGAGAAATGCTATGAATTAATTCTGTCCTCAATAAAAGCAGAGGTCACGACAGGATAAAATACACAAAACGCCCGGGGCTGCAGCCTGCATAGCACCTCTGTGGCTAAATCAGCTTTCTGTATTAGTGATGCCCAGCATTTCAAATTGTCTGCAAAAGGTCTGCAGACGAGATGAGAGGGGTTTGGGTATGTATGGTGAGTTTCCTTCAGAGGTGTTCAATGTCTACTTTTTCTGACAGATCTGTGAGCATTCTTATGTAGCACAGTGAGAACACAAAAAAAATAAACAACGAAACAAAACAAAAAGAATTAATTATTTTGCTGGTAACACTTCTCTGCGAAATTAGAAATACTAACTATTTATCCCACTGAAGTCAACAGGATTGATTTTAGTGAGTCTGGCGTCCCAGTCTTCATTCTAAACAACACTTGTGTGTTCAAACTACAGAATGATCCACCCCTGTATGCTTGATTGTCATAATCTTATATTAAACAATATAATTATACATCCATAAAATGCCTATCACTATAGCTTATATGTGACACACTTTCCCAGTCATAGCTTTAAAAGATAGATGAGTGAAACAAATGCCTCCAGTCTAAAAGCATATTTCAGAATCTTAAACAGATAGAAAGCCTGATAAACTTTCCTTTTTGTGGCCATTTCGTCTGCCTGTGATATAATTTCTCTAGTTTGGGGTTTTAGATGCAAACATCCAGGACAGAATGAGTTCTATATTTTGCTTTTTTAGTGTTTGTTACATCAGACAATTTTGAAAAAATGGATGCAGGAGAGAGTCAAACAGTCTGTTCTGTGTTTCTTACAGGAAGCCTAATAGTAACCTTGGTTTATTTAGCTTATTATTAAAGTAAGATCAAAGGGAGGTTTAATCACAGTGTGTTACCATCCTCACTAAAGAGCTCTTGATGTGGAACGTGGCAGCATGGAGCAGAACAGTGAATGGTGGTTAAAAAACAAACTTTTGACTGAGAAAGAAGCAACACATTTTAACATAATAACCAAATGAGCACTGAATTCCTCATTATTCCATTGCATTCGAATGCTTAAAACGTGAAGCAGTGGCAGTGCAGTTCATTCTGTGGCATAGGTTTTAAGCCACAATAGCAGGCAAAAAATTAAATGGCTGTTTCGTTTAGGTGGGGGTTGGCCTCTTCTCGCAGGCAACTAGTGACAGGACAAGATGACACAGCCTCAGGCTGCTCAGGTTCCGGTTGGACATCAGGAGGAATTTCTTCGTGCAAAGGATTGTTACACATTGGAATGGGCTGCCTGGGGAGGTGGTGGAGTCACCATCCCTGGGGCTGTTCAAGAAATGACTGGACGTGGCATTCAGTGCCACGCTCTAGTTTGACAGGGTGGTGATTGCTCAGCAGTTGGACTCAATATTGGAGGGTTTTTTTCCAGCGCAAATGATCCTGTGATTCTGTTTTGCACAACTTAGATGGCTTCATGGTCTTTGGGCTAAAAATCCAGTCAGTGTTCCTGTGCTTGTGTTAAGTTTTAGTGACCTAGACTGTGCAGAGGTGTTCCACGGGCAGCCTAAACCTGGCTTGTACCTCCCCGCAGAGTGCCCTGCAGAAGTACTGAAAAGGCAGGGATATTTACTGAGATACCTATTCCTAAACCTTTACAGTAGTCTCAGTGTGTTGGTGGTAGCAACTGTATCTGCCTGAACTGGTTGGCCTCGCTCATGCATCTTCTTCATCTTGCACCTTCGGTCTTCCCTCTCTTTCCCTGCCTTCACCTTGCGGGAGGGTACGGAGGGAATGGCCCCCAGAGAGCTGCTGGCTCGGCTGCTCCTGCCAGGGCTCCCGAATCAATGAGCAAAGGAGTCATGTGAGTCACTGCTTCAGCTCCCATCACTCATTTTCATTGAACAGGTTAGGGAGCAACTGTGTAGGAACCTGACTTCCAGCTGGGAGGTGTTAGGCAGTGACTCGTGGATAAATCTTCTTCAGCTGACACGGCTTCGGCTGAAAAGAAGATTCGTGCGTAAGCACCAAGTGTAAGCTGGGTGAAAGTCACCATGTAAGTTAAACTGACTTGCTACTGCCTCTCCTAAAGCAAGTTAGTGACACTTCCCTTCTGTCCTCCTATATCTTGCAGTGACCTGTTGTAGACATTTTGTGCGCTCTCAAGTATGGGAGCTGCAGTGTAGTACCGCAAATAATGAGACATTTTTGTGAGTGCACAGCAATGTCAACACCCCTATTTATGAATAAATACGCTCAGGGATCAACTTAGTTGAGAATACACACATTTTGTGCTTCTGAAGACAGTAGCTCCCAAGGAAAAAATATTTGTCACCATTCTCAGATAGCTCAAAAGCTGCACTTCTTTTTTCCCTGTACTTCGGTTATTTTCACCTCAACTTTGGCAACGTATTTCCCAGAATGAAAATGCTTGATGATTCATCTCTGAATGCAAATTCATGTGAATGTAAACAGATGCAAAAATGAATTTGCATTATATATGTGCATGCTAATTTTTCCAGGTTACAGCTGTCATCTTTTATATGGGTAAATTATTTAATTTCTCTCCTTGGCATTCTTTTTAAAGCTAGCCTTTTCATACCCTGGAAAAGAGTATTTCATATGATAGAATAAATTGTCTTTAAGAGTTTCATTTTGTTTAAACTTACAGCCAGAGTAGTATTTCTGAATTTTCAGGAAATTCTAAAAGTTTCTAATTCTAAACATATCAACAAAAATTTGCAACTGAAAATGCAAAAAAAAGAAAATGTTTCAGAAGAGTTTTTTTAAAGAAGAGCTATTAGGAAAGCAGAGCTTATATTTCCAGAAATCAAGATCTAGGATACCACTTGTGTATCAACTTTCCCAGATCTAAGTAGCATAAATATTAGCAAAATCAGCTGCTAGCCACATGTGTGTTATTGCTGGAGTGAGACGAGGAAAGACAGCCAGGCAGAGACACCAGCTTTTGAAAAACACATCTGTTTGTCAGTAAGTGAACCCAACTGATATCACATAGCTTTGTTTAACAAAACTTTAGCCGTCTGCCTTCCAGGGTGCATTGTCCCTGGTGATAAAAACTCCAGTACACTTCGATACAAACTGTGAATTTGCTCTTACTGGCTCAGTCGCTGTTCCCTTTGGAAGAATTTACGGTGAAGTGCATTGCCTGTCCCTCAGCTCTAGCTGCTGTGAGGCACAGAAGGAGAGGGGGGAACCTCTGAATGTGGAGTCATTAGTGCCCTGGTGTTATCTGTGGCACTGGGGGTTGATGGTAGGACAGGCTGGAGCCACACATGGCCACAGGACCAAGCTGGACTCTTGTACCTATGAGACAGAAGGGCGGCCACTGGTTTCCCAAGTCATTTTGAGTGGAAAGCTGATATCTCCATGGACACAAGTTACCTGACTGGGAGTACCTTGAGGCAGCGTGCCTGGCAAGTGGGTAGATTTTACACCTTCACATAACAAGCTCTATTTTTTTTCCCTCCCTACTATACTACTTACTAAAAAAAGAATGGCACCTCTACTAAGTGTATTGGAAGGACGGTAAAAAGGATTCGGAGAGGGAGAGATTTGCTGGGAGAGGTTTGATCGTAGTGTGGGGAAGTGACTCCCTGTTCTCTACTGGAACTTGTAGAAGTATGAGGAACAAAATAGTTTGCTGATTTTAACAACTGAGGGGTGCAGTGGAGTCTCTTGAGGGACAAGAAGCCTTGCAGGGGGGTCTGGGTAGTTTGGAGCATGAGGCAATGCTTAATGGGATGGAATTTAACAAGTTCAAATGCTGGATTCTTCACCTATAGTGGGATAACATCAGACATAAGTACAAACTACGAGAGGAGTGACTGGAGATCAGCTCTGCAGAAAGGGATCTGGGGGTGCTGGGTGGTAAACTATATCCTGGGGTGCATCTGTAGCACTGAATAAAAGGAAATAGGGTATTTAATTTTTTTTTTTAATTGTCTAATATGAAGTTACGTTGAGTTTTTGTTCCCTGTTACTCATCAGTCCCAGAGGCCAGATCCTCAACTAGATAGGCTGTGTTTGATAAGAATACAGAAAATCTTACATTTTTGAAACATCAGAAATTATTTTCTGTTGGTTGGCAAAGGACCTGGCTTGAAAATGCCCCAAGAATTCTTCCTTTTTTCCAGTTATTTTATCGTAAAAATTATACTGCTCTGGTGCAACCTGGGCCAGGTTCAGATTATTGCCTACAGTATTCAGAAGTAAAAGGAAAATTATTATGGAAATATGGAAAATTATCCTTTTAAAACCTGCAAAGATGATTGTGAAATCTCTGAAATCAAAAGAACTCAGTATTTTACAAGTTGTCACTGAGTGCACTGCTTTTGTGATGACCCATTTGGGGCATTTGCAAAAGAAGCATCCTCACAGTGACAGAATATATTTTGTGGTACAGGTACATTATCAGGAAATCCTTTTGACTCATATGTGCTAAAACAAATGTGTGTGGTTGGCTAATCTCCCAGTTTTACATCATCTGTGTTTCACTCTCAGTTTCCAATTTCTAGGCATAGAACAGCCAGAGTTATCGTAACATCATGAACCGACAGAGTCATTGCAGCGAGGCCTGTACCACCACTTCAGAGTGGAGGTTATTCTTGCACAGGCATTAGAAAAACATGTAAATACAGAGCCTAGGGAGACATTCTACTCCGAAAAGGCAGCGTGGCAGCAACATGGTTATAACTGAATGGTAACAAGGAGTGAAAATTGTAAATTCCAGGGTGTGACATTGTATGTCATTCCCTGTTTTCTTACACTGTGTCTGTGTTGTGTCAGTTTCCCTTTATCAACTGTAAGATGCTAAATTATTAAGGCATAATTTCAAACTATTATTGCTATTTCTGCATTCTGCTTTTTTCTCCTTCAGAGAATTTTCTTCTTCTTTTCATGATGGAAACAATCTAAAATCCATAAAAACAGAGTATTTAACATGTTTATTTCCTGAAATCTCAAATTACAATATATGCAATAAAACAGAAAGAAGTCACACAAAAGCAAAACATTAGTGTGATGCAGTAGCGGAATTTCTTGAGTATTTATCTGTATTTTTCAGTTATAAGACACATATAAACCAAAATTTCAACATAAAAAGCTAAAGATGAGGTCTTCCAATGTAGGGATTACAGTTTCATACAGAAGACAATTTTGGAGCAACTGAAATCCATGCATTCTACCATAAATATGCAAACACCTTGAAAAACATGCATAGGTGGATTCTGGTTACATAAGAATGCCTAAACAGCAGCATACCTAAAAATGCCAGTTTCGGTGAAAATAGGATCATGCTTTTAACATCCTGTCTGGATAGAGAAGGTTTTTTCTGCTTTCTGCTGATCTCCCTCTAGTGGAATCCTGTAAGCCTGCATGAGATGAAACTTGAATTTTGTCTCCCCTATCATTCATGTAACACAGCTTTAACACATGATGCATGTGCTACAAACATCTGTTTTCAGTAATCAAGCCAAATCCTGTCAGTTCCTTTAGGGAAAAGCAGTGTATGTAGTAAACACAGAGACTGGAATTACAAAGCCTTGAAGCAGGCCCATTAGAGAACAGCTCGGAATGTAATTTGTTTGCTTGCTAAATCCATTCCTTATGGATTGCAACTTTTTTCCCTTTTTTTTTTAATATATTGGATTAATATATGGGCTATATTCTTCCTGGATAGGACAACAGTGGAGAAGGAAAAGGGAAAAATAGGGAAACAGGTGCTTACAGAGAGTTCTTTATCCCTCATCCTCGCTGGGTGAGCAAACTCTCAAGGGAGCAGGAAGTAAAGTATGGCCTCACCTCCCCTAATCTCCACACCAGCCTGCACTCCGTGTTTGGAATGCAGAGGGAGTACACTGCACCCCATAAATCAGTGTCATGCCAAACATGCTCCTTCCCTCACACCCGTGTTTTGTGCCCTCAGACAAGAGGAGTTCTCTGAAGCAGAATATCTTCCAGCTCCTGCTGCAGGGTGCTGTTACTCAGCTGCCCCAGGGTTTCCTTGGGTGGCAGGGAGTGGGATGGTGAGCTGCTCTGAAAGCGTGCGCTGGTGATTTACATATGTAAATAACAAAGTTGCTTCTGCTCATATCACACGGGACAGCAATAGAGAAGCAAATCTGTATTACAGATACCGTGGATAAATAGGTAAAAGGCAGTAACAAACACACACATACATTCATTCACTCATGTACACCCTCAAATGCGAATTGCCAATCATTGTAAAGAAGACAAAGTGGTTGCAAGATAACAGAAGGTTATTCTTCTGATATCAACAGCATTAATCATATATTTCACTGTGAAGTTACCATTACAACATAACTTTGATTAATGATAGTGTCAGTGTATTTAATCAAGTGCAAGCAACACAGCACTGGTTGGCTGTGATTATTTCTCCCCTTGACCTCACCTGGCTGAGGAGGAATGTGAGTGATACCAGGGCCTTTCCAATGGTGCAAGGGGATTCCAAGGCCCATCTTTGCCCAGGTGGCTTCTCAGAGCTCAAGAGGGAAAAAGAGGAGCAAGAGTGAAGTTTGAACCCACATCAAATGTTACAGTGATTAAGTATAGGCAAGGAAATCATATCTCTGGATCCCAACTGAAAGCAATGTCTTCTTGTCCTAACCTTGCACTTGCATATACTGAGGAATCATTACAAAGACTTGCCAGTTATTACAGACAAAGGTTAGGGAATGCTTTCAGGTGCAAAAAACGTTCTATGTGATCAATCTGAACATATATTGTCCCCCTGTACTCGGCACTGGTGAGGTCACACCTTGAATCCTGTGTTCAGTTTTGGGCTCCTCGCTGCAAGAAGGACATTGAGGTGCTGGAGCCTGTCCAGAGAAGGGCAACGGAGCTGCTGAAGGGTCTGGAGTACAAGTCTGATGAGGAGCAGCCAAGGGAACTGGGGGTGTTTAGCCTGGAGAAAAGGAGGTTCAGGTGTGACCTTATCACTCTCTACAACTCCCTGAAAGGAGACTATAGTGAGATGGGATCTGCCTCTTCTCCCAGGTAACAAGTGACAGGATACGAGGGAATGGCTTCAAGCTGTGCAGAGGGAGGTTTACATTGGATACTAGGAAAATTTTCCTCACTGAAAGATGACCAGGCATTAGAACAAGGTGCCCAGGGAAGTGGTGGAATAGCCATGCCTGGAAGTGTTCAAAAAAACGTCTGGATGTGGAACTTGAGGGCGTGTTTTAGTGGTGAACATGGTGATGTTGGGTTAACAGTTGGACTCAAGGATCTTAGAGGTCCTTTCCAATCTAAACAATTCCATGGTTCTGAAAGACAGCCTCCTGGTACACAGTGCCACGTTAGATCTGTGTGGCTGGACTGTAGCTCTGGCTTTGGCAGGAGTTTGAGCTCTTTTCCACAGCTGCCTGTTTTGTCAATGCAATGGAGCCTGACAGTTCTTGGAGGGTGTGTTACTACCAGCTACATGTAAACCCTCATGAACTGACTCTAGCAGTGGAACAAAACCAAATGGAATGGCTTTGCAAGTGAAAAAGTTTAGACTCCACATAGCACAAGCTCACAAAGGGATAGAAGAAAAGGGAGAAGAAAGATCAGGAATATGGGAAGGAGGTAAAAAAGATGGAGGAGGACAGGTCAGCTGCAGGCACATACTGCTGCTTGTAAAGGAAATGGAGATGAAAATCATGCACAGATTTATTTGAAAAGAGGGGGAGAGGTCTTTACTTAAAGAGCTGGCAAACCATTGCAGTAGCTCCAAATCCACTTTTCCTTCCACTGTACTCTATTTGATCTTGATGATTTATTGACTTTTGTGTGCTCCCAGTAGTTGTTTTTTTGGCAATTGCAATTGGAAATGTTCTAGAGAGTTGTGGGCATGGCATTATGTCAGTGAGCAGGAAGGAACTGGAAGTATTTTACCTGTCTGTGGCAAAGATAACTAAAATGACTCCAAGGGCAGTTTGCCAGAATATTTTGACTGCACCTTTAAACTGGGCAGCTTGCAGTGTTCTCTGTGCCAAATAAAAATTCTCTTGCTTTCTTTTTAGGCAGCTTTTGAATCATGGTGAAGCTCCCAAAAAAGTCCCTAATAAGTGCTATTTTTTCCACTCACCACTAACACAAAAATTCTGAAGAGACTGAAGGCAGGGGGATGGGAAGGGAGGAGGGATGAAGGAGGAGGGATGAGTGAGGAGGAGTTCCATTGTGCTGAGACCAATTATAGAGGTCTCAGCCCAAAAAAAAGACTCTTTCAGAAAGTCACAAACAAATGAAAACAGAAGACTGTGATAAATCGTGGCACAGCTTTTACGGCCATGTATCTCTTGTTCCCCTAAAAGCTGTAATAATAGGCAGATTGTAAGGGGGCATATCCCTCTGTAACTGTCAATTCAATCAGTATTTGAATACTTTGCATCTTCACTCTTAGATTGTTTTACCAGTAATGACTTATAGGGGGTTTTATGACACAAAAAAAAAAAAAAAAAACCTGCAAAAAAAAGATACCACTTTAAAAAATGTTTTCATCTTTCTGATACCCTAATATAGTATTGAGAAAACATTCTTACAGCTTGGTGTTTGAAACGTAACATCAACTGGAAATAGGGCTTGTTGTCTTGAATATGAATTCATCCACCTCCAATTTTGAAACCTTACCAACCTCCTACCACATTCTGTTTGTTCCCTTGTATTTTGCTGTATATTCGAGCATCTTTCTGAGCATTACATCTCTTTTACCCCCTTAAACACGTTTGTTCAATGTATTTCACGTGTCATATCTTTCCTGAGTGTGTTTTCGGAAACCACCACATGGAAAACTCTGTAGAACCTCCAGTTTTTCAAGCACAAGAGGGAAAGTAAACAGCTGATAATCATTAGGAAGGGGGAACCAAAGGCATATATGACATAAGTGTGTAAGCTAGCTTTCATTAAAAAATGTTTAAATGGTAACTGGAGTGGATAAATCTGTCCTGCAGATTATTTGGTAATACCTATCAGAGACGATCACAACATACAAGTTACAATGTGGTGTTTTCTTGACTGTATCTCAAGGCAGCTTGGAAGACAGATTATGTCACCACTCTGTTTCTGGTTGCCATTATTCATGTTTTTATTGAATTCCATCTATTTCTGTTCTCACCATTGTTCAGAAATACTGGATTGTGCCACCACAGTTGGGAATCAGTAAGGAGGAGCAAGCCAGTTCTAAAAAAGGAAAGCTTTTTGCTTTCACAAAAAAGCTTTGTTAATTAGTCCTACACAAAGAGGCAAATGACAAAACTCCATACTTTTCCATTTAAATGTTTGTAAAAGTGATTTTGTTTAAATTTCACTGAGTGTAGAAGGAAATGTTAAAGCTGAAAGAGACCAGACAGAATATACTAATGTCCTTTGGGGTGGGAGTGAAAGAGGGAAAGGGCCTGAGGATTATATTTTCTTTATTTATACTCTTGCCGTAGAAATCTGTGAATGTTTAAAGCTTGTAAAAGATGTATTGATTTGACAGCCCTGAAGACAGAACTCTACTCTTTTAGAGACAGCACAACACAAGCAGTCACAGCATCAAACCCCTGTTCACTGCTGATCTGGGAACAAAAGGAACAATTACAGAGCCAGGCCAACACCTACACAAGAATGCCCCTTGCGTACCTTCGGCTCACTATCTCAGAGCACCCTTACACCAGGATACATCTCACCTAACTTTTGGTATTTAATTTGAGGCAAACTATTTATTTACTCTATGCGGGTAATAGCCAAAAAGAGATCCTTCTAGAGCATAAGTGAAATTTCAAATGTGCTTTTCACTGACAATAGAAAAAAAAC
The DNA here is from genome assembly GCA_036023395.1 of Myiotriccus ornatus. Taxonomy (NCBI): domain Eukaryota; kingdom Metazoa; phylum Chordata; class Aves; order Passeriformes; family Tyrannidae; genus Myiotriccus; species Myiotriccus ornatus. Next base: position 8,999,247 of record JAYRBT010000001.1, read on the forward strand.
GCAGGACTCTTACACTCCTAACTTGGATCCTTTAGTTACATGCCCAAAATTTGGTGGATGAATCTAGATCTTAGCATATCCATACAAGGAATTGGTGTTGAGTAGCACTCACATGCTAGTTCACAGTGCATTCATTTCCTCATATAGACAAGATATAGCTCAGAAATGGGACTGCTGTTCATTAGGATAAATTAGGATAAATTAGTAAGATTCTGCTGTAGCTATACAAGATAATTTCTGGAAACTGTACTACTCCATTACCAAATAACTCATTCTCTGTGCACAAAAATAATGCCCAAAGTACAAGACCTTAGCTTTTTTCTATAGAAACAGGGTTGAGTTTGTATTTGACTAGTCCAAAGAATGTTATTTATTTATTAGTGGAAATAATAATACTTATTTTGGCAACCAATATTGATCTAATAAAACACAGATGTATGAATGTAGCTGTATTTGCATTCATGCAGGTATCTGCAATTTATAGTCACTTAGGGGCTCCCTGCATCCACAGAGAGCCACGGCATTGGCTCCATGCTCAGCAAAGCCATGGAAGCTTTTGCATTTGGACTTCAGCTTCAGAGAGGGAAATGTGGATATAGTTTTCATATAATTAATTTCCCTTTCACTGCCTCTTCACTTTTTTGCTTGTTTCATGAGAATCCAGATTCAATCTCTTGTGGCCAACTAACTTTTCTTTTTAGGTCAGAAATTCAACTGCTAATATAAAGATTAATTTTCACTGGCAAAGCCTGGAAAATAGATTTTGCCTTATGTCTTTGCTCCAAAGCAAAGGTAGTCCTCCACAAGGCAGTCAAACATTATGACACATATCAATCTACTAACTTTATGTTCTGTCAGCCAAACAAGTATGACCTTATTCCAGCCACATTCATCCTCCTTTCATGAAATACATCTGCTCCACCCCAGGGCCTGTGAGGGCAGGTGACATAAAACCTGCCTTTGGAAGTGTCTTGCCACTGATGATTTCTGTACCTATCACATCTTTTAGTGTTCATTTGCTCCAGATAGAGAAAAGCCAACCCAGTGCCGTAGGAGCACCTCAATGCAAAACAAACTTAATCAGGTTTGTAGTTCTTCGGGACTCTTTATCCCTTGTGGAAGCCAAACAATAGGTATTTCCCACCTTTCTGCAGGTTCATCCTCCAGCTTTTGCACGGATTAGATAACCTACATTTGCCTGCAAAGTTTTGGAATAAACGTCATGGTTTTCATCAGTAGTTTATTGCATTAAAACATGTTTGCATGTTTCCTCTTGTCTTCAAAACCCAACACACTCTGTTTTGCTTTGTTCTGCTTTGTTTGTGGTTGTGACTAATTAAATGCTGGCACCTTTAACACTACTGCTATCTTAGCTAAGTGTTTTGGAGTCATCCATGAAAGTCGGGAACATTCTGTAAGAACAGGTTTGGTTCAAGATAACATTAGGAAAAAGTAAATGAGAGCAACTGGCTTGTGCTTGACTTGAGACCACAATTTCTAGGGAAAATCTGGTCTGTTAGGCTGCATAAACTGCAGCCTAATAACTGCATAAAGAAATCTTTGAATATTGACCCTGTAGAACTTGGTTTAATTCCCTGGAAATTCTTGAGCAAAAAAACCCCAGGCTGAGTTACTGCATTTGTATGAAATTTTGGTCCTCAGCAAATGTTTGTTGCCAAACAAAACTCCATTGCCTGTAAAATCCCGTGCACAGTTTATCTTTTTGCTAAACACCTGAATCTGTATCCCATGATTCTAGTATAAAATTAGAAGGAAAGTTTTTACAGCTTTTTATTAATGACTTTTTTTCTTCTTAAACCACATTATTTAATTGACTCCATTGACCATCTTGGGTCATTAAGTGTGAAGGGTGCAACAATTTACTAAAACAGGTCATGAATTTGGCTCATGACATACAGGTGTAAAGCTGGTGTCTCAGCGTGAGTTCTCACCTTGCTGGCTAATCTCAGGAGGCATCAGGGTATGTTAAAGCAGGTTTGCTTCACAGCAGAGCTTTCCACATAAAAAGTTAGTGGTGTATAAATGCTTCTAGATAGAGAAAGCCCCAAAGTACTAAAAGTAAAGTTAATTTAATGCTTCCAGATTAACTACCACATGCATTTCTTGTGGACTCAGTCTGGTCAGACTGTTTTTGATTTGGCTCTATGGGCAAGTTTCTCTGATTTCTCAAGGGACCCTAAAGTAAATTCATTCACAGGGACAACAGCAAGCTGGTGAGCTTTGAAAAGTGCAGGTGGGTTTGGGCTTCCATGTGCAAGAATCCATTGCTCATGGCCCATTTATTATTTGATATGAAGTACTAATATACATACAAAGAACAACTGTGCTTCTGTGTCCTGTGCTCCTGCTGCAAAAAGCAGCTAACTACAGCTTTTCAACATGTCCTTTGCCCTGAGTATCTCATTAACACTTCAACCTTAGTTGTGCTGTATCTGCTTAATTTTTAATGCAAAAATTCAGAGTGAAGTAGAAAGGAAAAGGAAAGCGGAGAAGGATTAAAAGGAAACAAAAGGATATGTAGAGACCAGTATGGATATATGCACATGCAGATTTTATATGGTGTCTAGATACCTAGAGGGAAGGAGACAACAGTCAAACACAAATGTTCATGTAGCCTGTTGTGAGAGCAGTGACAAGTGCAGTCAGTAGATTGACGCAGAGAGAAACATTCACAAAGCCTAAAGTGAAAATGTTTTATACTTTTTGTGTTCACATATAAGTAATGTGGTATGTAACTAATAAAGGAAGCATTTTTGGTTGGACAGTGGAAAGCCACTGAGTTGATATGTTTATATGTAGGACTCCTTTAACCACTTCAATTCATTTGTTCCTCTAAAAGGTGTCTCTGATATTGTTGTATTGTTTTAGGGTTTATGTCTTTGTGTTTTCACTGTGCATCCAGTTTTATATATGGCATAATGTTTACTGGGTTTTTTCTCAGTCATAGCACAGTTTCATCTGTAATATATAATAAACAGCCAAAGTCCAAATTACATACTATAAAACATTAATATTTTTCTAAAAGTGCAAAGACTGGAACACGTCTGAAGTAAAGATTATTGTTTTATTCTACTCTCATTTCAGGAATTTCACTGACTTCGGGAGTTTATCATTCAGTGTTAAAATATATGTCAGTGGTTTTGATTTGCATATGCTACTCATCCTTAGACAAATCAATAATAATTTTAATTTTTTTCTTTTTTGTATGAGTCAGTACATATGCACTGTGTATCTACACCTTATAGTAAGAAGGGGGGAAAAAGCTCTGAAAGCCCCACAGTTCATTAAAGATGCATCAGGCCTTATTATCATTCAAAAAAGAGGGAAAGAAAAAGAAAACTGGGTGAAGAGGCCATCCTCTGCAGCGTGATAGAAGCGAGGCTCATATAAAACAAGCCAAAGAATTAGTTCCTTCAGCAAGGAACGACATGAAACTCTAGCCATGGTAGCTGTAAAAACAGTTAAAGGTCTTCTTTGTGCTCATTAGCACCACTGTGCTGGTATTCTGTGTTGGCAGCTTTTGGTTCTGCTGAGGCAATCCTAAAGAAAGTTGTTACCAGCCTATATTCTACAGTTCACAGGCTCTCAAAAAGGACACATTAAAACAGCTAGAATCCCCAGGGCAAGTGGGGAGATTAAGTAGCCCTCTCCCTCGACAGAAGCCCCTGCAGACAAAGCTTGGCATTGTGCATTCAGCACACTATCTCTTTCCAGTACTGAACTTTACCATTGTCCTCCCGGATCCGAGTTTACAAAGTGTTTGGGGGACTTTGGGTAACGGTTCACTGGCATCACTGACAGCCCCCTGAGTGTGGGAACTGCTGTAAAGGACGTGATGCCCCCGAAATCATTGGCCTATTTTACTGGTCCTTAAGCAGAGCCGGTGGCAGTGTTTTAGGGTGGGGGTGTGTGTGTGGTGGGGGAGGTTACTTGGAGTTTTCCTGGAATCTCATCTTTCACAAGAATATACATTCAGGCAGGCCAAGCAAACATGGATTATTTGTTTCCTAAAGGGTCAGGCCTTTTCAGAAGTTTTAGCTGTTGCACTGTGCTACAGAAACTACCATTGCAAAGGCCACAAGGTGCCATGGAATACTCCTAGAGTTCTGGGGAGATGCTAAAAACAAACTGGGGGAGGAGGGTTAGTTACAGGAGCCATGAGAAGGATTCATTATCTACCCTTTTTATTTCTGTTTGCTACTACGCTGAAATTTTTTTAATTTCTATTTACTTACTTTGAATAAAGAATAATTAGCAATTTCATCTGATGCTAAGGCCCATTGCTTTTGATATGTATTTTTTGACCGAAGACTTAAAGACAACCTGGTATGAGAGAAGCAAACTTCCCAGAAAGACTAAATTTGGAAGGAATACTTCAGCTAAATCTTGTATTTCATTTTCACTTTCTTTTATATTACAAACAGGCTTAACAGAATTTTTTCCCCAGACTCCACAATGTTAGCACTGATGTCTGGAAAACGAAAGAGGCTCATTCTGGGTAAAAGCACGTTTAGATGCAGGGTAAATTCCAGCAAGGGGCACAAGTTTTACCCTTGGCACAACTGCTTTCCTCTTTGCTCCCCAGCCAATCTGAGAAGCTCCACCAGCAGCTGAGGGTACAGAAATGTGAGCCAAGGTAGTGAAATGCAGAAGGGGCAGAGCATGATTCCTGGGCGGAGAAGAAGATCTGATGGAGCAAGAGGGAATGGACATTGGCTTAAGATTCTCTGAGGGAGGTAGAAAACCAAAGTAGGAAGGAGATGGTAGAAGACAGCGTGGAAGTGTAGGGAGCTGGAAGTCAGTGTTAAAAGACCAAGGTGTGAGATGTCTTGCTCTTCAGGTACCCACACATTCATATCTGTGCACTGGTAGTATTAGCTCCAAACTGGAGGCAAACTGTGGTTCTGCGTGGTTTGTGTTTAGAGTATGGTGGATGGAAGAAGACTGTGTTGACAGGGACATGGAGTTTTGACTGTGAAAAACACTGTGATCACAGTCTTATTAAATGTGATTCATATTTATGACTGAGAAAGGGAGGGGGAAAAAGGAAAGTGCAATAAGATTTTAAATACTCAGTGACTACGAAGACAAATTATGAGATCTCATATTTTACTTTGATAACTGATTCTTTGAGATGAAAGAAAAGCAGAAAGTCTATATACCTGGACCTGGGTATATATTCTTTCTATTCTATGTAAATAGAAATTAAAGTATACTGTAGAAGATTGAAACTAGTATAAGTTGATGAAATTGAGCAAGAACTCAAAGGGTGATGCTGGAAGAACTACAGAAATTTTGAAGCTGAAGTAGAATAACAGTGGAATCTTACAAATATTTGCCTTTGCTATGTCCTAGATTGCTAGTTTTCCTGACCACCCTTTTATGAGAATATGATGTATGATAAGATTTGGGGATATCATAAATACAGAAGAATGTGGCAACATCCTTTAAGGAAAGCTGTATTGACCACAAGGACTACCAAAACTGAAGTGCGACCGAGTATGTGAAGAACAAGGTCGTAAACTTGGGGACTTAGATTATCTACCACAAATTTGAGGATTCACGATTGTGAAATGATAAAGGAAAAACACCTGAGTGTGCAAATCAATCACAAAATGACAACTGGTAAACAGTGATGCAGAAACAAAGTGGAGGGGGAAGTCTTTCTCCCAAAAGCATTCATCAGGGAAAGAGAAGGTAATGACCAAACAGAAAGATGATGTTGGCACAACGCTAAGAAGGCATAAAGTGGCTATAGATACACTAATAAATTTGAAAAAGGCATCTATGCATCAGAGGAGTAAAATTCTGGCACAGCTTTCCTGCAGGGATATCTGGTGCAAAATCAAACTCTTTGGTAGGAAAATTAATCTGTGAAATGAGAGTAACTGTTTAGGAAAACAATTTTGCCTCTGAAATGGTGACTTATTTAAATCAAAACATTTCAGATGAGCAAAAAAAAACAGCTAAAAAGAGAAAATAATACATAAACCGATTTAATAAGAGTGGAATTGAATAAGACATTTAAATTTTCCTTTTTAAAATGCTTTTCATAGAACTCATTTCATACTTTAATAGTAAAGACAAAGTCAGATAATGTCCTATTCAGCCACCAGATACCTCAGGATTTGTAAATTTTTGTTAATTATGATCCTGAGCAGGACAAAACATAGACTTGCAAAGTTCCTTCTGAATCCATGAGTACAATTTCCACATACCTCCAGCAGTTCTGCTCGAAGCAGCAGGTTTGTGGATGGTCATTCTGCCAGAAGCAGTTAGAGTAGAGGGACTACTCTCTGGCCTCAATCCAGCTTGCCACAGGTTCCCACATGAATAGATGCTGTGGTATTTGGGAAAAAAAAAAGTAGTACATGGCTATTAAAAGCAGGCAATGCACTGGAGAGCACTAGCAGACTGTCTGCTCTGGGGGAGAGCTGCCTCAAAGCAGCCATTTTAAGGCAGGTGGTGTTATTGTGGACACGAGGAAAACCACGGAGTGAATGCTTGCTGTAGTATATTCTGAATCAAAGGGCCTGTTATAAGGCTCTCCAGGGATCTAGCCATTATGTCCATGATCTTAGCGAATTTTTAGTCTGTAAGTCCTGTGTAAACTCATAGATGCGGGACAATAATAGGAACTCTGTAATTTACCAGTAAACTGTTCTTCAGAAGTTATTGTTCATCAATATTAACAGTATTAACAAATTAGTGGTATGAAAATTAACCTGGTCTTCCTCTGCAGTTACTTTATCTTCTTTTAGACGTGCTCCTGTGAAGGTATATTTATTTATAGGCTCATAAATAAAAGCTTAAACTGGTATTAGTTAAAAAATATGTCACCTCTGATCTTGAAACTAATTGGTTTGTATGGACTCTGTTCAATTTCCATAATTTCCTTTGCGTGATGTCTTCAGTCTTCTTTCATTTTAAAGGGAAAAAAGTCTTTATTTCAATACTCAATGGAGAGTTTTTAAAAAATGAGCCTTCCAGTCATTATAGGTTAGGTCTAAAGGTTCATCTTGTAATAAATGGGTGTATTTCTGTCACGTATGTTGAGACGTGGAATTCAGGGGCTGAAAATGTTATTCATAGGCATGGATCCTCGTTAAATAAGCATTACCTTTGCTTTACCCCTTCCACACTGGGAATGTACAGCAAAATGTACATTCTAGCGAGTCCTTACGTCCTCGTGGCAATTACTGGAGAAATCCTGACCGGAGAGCCTGTTTTATCCCCCACTAACTCCCTGGCTGGGTTTCCCCACGCCAGATGAGAGGAAATCTCAGCTCCCTCCTTATAGCTGCCTAAACCTTTCATATGCGGCATCTAAGAAAATAACTCTGACCAAACTCTAGCAAAATGAGCCATTTGTTGCATTTCCACTATTCCTCGGTAGCCTGCAGCTGGTGCCAAAGAAGTTCTTTTAAGTAATCAATAATTTCAGAGCTGGTTTTGGCTAGGAGTAGGGCTTAAGAGTTCTGCTTAGCAGTGGCACTTGTCACTTAAAGTAGCTTTAGAAGAACTAATACTCTAAAACCTGAGGTTTAGGAAGAAAAATGTACGTAGCCCCAAATCCTCTGCTGCTTTTTATCGCTTTAAAGTGTATTGACATGTTCTGGCACAAATAAAAGGCCATATATTTTCTTTCTAGGACTCACCACAAAATGGTGGTACAAACAAAGGAGGGAGTGTAATTCTGTTCCACGTGGAAGTGGAGAGGAATTGTGCAAGGGCACACCCATTTCCTCTGCAAGGAAATAGAGTGACAAGAGTGACATTGTTTGTTAGCTAACTGAAACTTTGAGTTTAGCTCTGTTCTTAATATCAGCCACTATTAAGTCTGTGAAAACCTCAGTGCATATACACAAGAAATAAGAGGCTGAGAGTTGTGGAACAGCTCTCCTGTGTCTTGTTAGCTCAAATGTGAAATATTGCTCTTGTTCACTCTTGGAATATAAACCACCTGACCTGTTGTCATGCAGTCCTGATATGAGTGTGCATTGGTTTACCTGAATGAATAAAACATGTATTAAACATGTAGTTATGTAAGTGGACTATTAGGCTTGTATGCAAATTGCAATTCAATTTTGTGTATGTAGGTAATGATGTAAAATTTGATTGGAATTTAAGAAGGTAAACTTTAATCTCTTAAAGCTAATCCCAGAGCTTAAACAATCCTTTTATTACTATCCGACACAATGTATTAAGCAACTGGGCAAAATTCTTTCTATTTGTACAACCTACCTGCTTCAGTGAGATTGTTAGAAAAGCAGATTAAGAAACTACAGAAAGGTATTAATTGAGGAGTAATACCACTGTAATTTTGGAATATGAATAGAAAGTGTAAAGGATCAGCGTACCAGAAGAAGCAAAAATAACAGATTCCTCCTTTAGTTTCACCTCCTGTTAGGTGGAGGGGAAAATGTAAATTTATGCTACAGGCATTGCAAAGAAAGTGCTCACCCACACAGCTCTGCCTCAAGGATAAGTCTTTGAAAGGGCTTGGTTAAAATGGCCAATATGCCATGAATTTGGAGTTAACTTACATTGACATCACCTGAAATCAGTACACTTAAAGTGAAAAGATGATGCAGGAATACAACCAAGCAGAAATTGGATGGACATATAGAAAATTACACGTGCTTTGAATGTCTGGTGTTGGTTAATAGGTGAGCAGTATGTCTCAGAATCCAGGGCTCTATGGTAAGTCCTGATTTCAGGACAGTTTTTAGAAATGTTCTGCAATTTGGTATAAAGACAGTTCAGTTTGCCAAGTCTCATTTAATCTGACCAGCATGTTGAAATTCAACAAAGCAGCAGCAAAATCTCAGCACAAGGAAACTGAGAGTGAATAAATTAAATACTCGTTTTATTCATGCATCGCCTCATGTTGCAGACTGATTAGAAGTTATGTTTGGCACTGATCTCTGGGGTTTTCTCTCCTGGAAAGGCGAGAGTGAAATCTGAATTTCTTGATTTTTTTGTTTTGCTATTGTAAAACAGAATTCAAGCAACGTAATAATTAATAATCCCAAAGTAATATTGCATAAGATAACAACTGAAAAGTAGCTCCATGACAGATTTGTCACTGTGCTAGAACACATGCATGATGCTGCGATAAACACTCGAGAAAGCACTTGTTAAAACAGCCCTTATCCCTAAGGAATTTACAGCCTGGGAGACAGGGAGAGATAAGATAAAATGCACCTGGTAACCAAGATGTAATGCTATTTACATTTTTCTTTTCTGTTTGCTTTCTTTTCCCAATGTTTCACCCTCTGTTTTATAATGAGGTGCTGAATTGGCTGATGTGACACTTGTGAGTCTCCAAGAAGGATTTGATTGAAGAAGACTGGTGGCTGGCACTGGGTTTGGGAAATCATCTTTCACGAGACAGGCAGCAGAGAGGAAAGTATAAAGACAGTGATGATTGGAGACGATTTTTAAGGCTCAGTACCTGTCAAACACTGAGCATTTTGACTCCTGTCAAAGAGAATGAGAAGGGGAGTATTACTTAGAAAGGCGCAGGAACTCCTGTACATTCAGTAGATGATTTTTTTTTCCTAGTCAGATATTTAATGCATAACCCAGTCCTCTCAACAGTGCAGTCTTTTGATGAACAGTGAGTAACTGTCATAACACTGGAATAAGAACTCAAGTGGTGCTGCTGCTAAAGATTTTCATTTACCTTGATAGCATCCAGATATGAGGCCTTGTTTAAGTTCCCAAATGTCATTAGGTTTCTCAGGGTTAATGCTATGCTACTAGACTTACTGAAGCTATTCTAATCCTTTCCACTTCTCATTATACAGCATTGCTGTCACTTTTTCTCAGCTTCTGCCTCTGCCTGTTCCCTGGTTCCCTTCAATATATTCCACCTGAACTGTCTTCAGTATTACTTCTCCCATTTCCCCTCCCTCACTTTTCCCCTTATCTCCTTCTGGTAGCATAATATCATCATGTGAAATTCATGGCCAAGTTTTCTGATTCCTTTTTCCCTCTCCGACTCCCTTCTCTCTGTGAGCACTTTGTAGGGCTACACCTTGCAACGTTAGCCAAGTCAGGCCGTATCTTTTCCAATGTGTACTTTGCCACTTGCAAAGGTTTTTAGTATCTCAACTGGATTATCTTTCTATTCTGCCATTAATTTTGTCAGTGATACTTAAAATGACAGGATTGCAGCTCAGTGAAAGTACTTCACCTGAACCTCTGTGTTTTGAGTCAAACAAGGTCTGATTTTTGTCATCTGAATCAATTTGATTCCAGTTGTTCTCTCCCAGTTCGAAATCGTCTTTCCCAAAGAAAAATGAAAATCCTATCTTTGGTTCTTCTGCCTCTCCTGCTAGCAGCCTACTCCCATAAGAAACTGGAATGAGTATAAATATATAGCACAGGCTAAAATCTCACAATAAATACCTAACAATTGTAATATGTGAGTATACAGTGATAGTCAAGGGGATGAAACTGTGATACCCATCTCAAAAATATTTACTGTATACTTCAAGCATAAGTCTGCACAGACTAATAATAACATGCTTTTACGCTTGGTTACTGCAGCACAGTAGGTGGCAATGATTATGAACAATTCAATTTAATGAATGTTATCCAGACGCACTATAGCTGTTAAAGTAGAATATTTATGATAGTTTTGAAAAGGTATAATATCTATTACCACTCTAAAACCTCCTAAACATGCCCTGAAACATGATTAGCAGTAATTTATCTGAACAGAACATGAACAGATAAGCACCTCAGTTGACACAGTTGTACTCCCAGCAAAAAAGAATTTGATTAATATAAAGCACCTGTATTGCTTAAATAATTTTCAAGATGGCAACTGTTTTCTTACGAGATTAAATCTATGTAATATCAGTATATTACCTCTAGCCTGTGTGTCTAATAATCTCAAAACCAGTATCAAAAAAAGAGTACAAAGGACGAGATTTGAAAGAAGAAACAGAAAGACAGCAACACACATGTTTTCACAACAGCACTTTAACCATTTATCTAAAGAGCTTTGGAAGAATTTACCCATGGCTTTGAAACCAAGCAGTAATGATTAAACACTTGCTTGGGTGTTAATACTCAAGAGAGATGTGAAAACAGATTAAAGCAAGAAGCAACTCTTTATCACCATCATCAACAACTTCACGTGTACTGTACAGAACATGGCAGAACACAGGAAACTCTACTGGTTTCCAAAGCCTGAACAACTAGATTTATTAATTCTTTGCTCTTCCTTTCTTCCTTCCTTTCTTCTTTCCTTTCTTCCTTTCTTTCTTCTTTCCTTTCTTCCTTCCTTTCTTACTTTCTTTCTCCTGCTTAGTGTCTAACATGTAGCATGTTTGGAGAAAAAGACTTGATTTTGGTGCTGATATTTTACATATATACACAACAATTTCTCTGTCATCTTCACAAATTTCAAAGGAAAATGCATCTTCCAAATGGGCAAGAGAAAAAGAACGCATTGCCTCTGATTAAGGATCTCCTGCAGTTCCAGGGTCATGGAAACAAAAAGTCATCCTAGATATTTTCACTGGAAGAATGAATAGTACCCTCATGTGCCCTATTTGTTTTATTAGACTTTTCATGCAAATTTTGCTCACTGACAATACAATTTCTATAAGCCAAAAAGTGATGCAGGTTTATAGGAAAACATGAAAAGATATTTCCTGTTGATAGACTGTTACGACATTCAACATCAAGGAGCCAGCCACCTTAAAGCAAGTTTAATTAAGCATTTTTTTCAAAGAGAAATGAAGGGGGAGTGGAGACCTCTAATGCAGACATTAGGATAAGATCTTAACTGCACCTAGAGCTCATTATGATTTCTTTCTGAAATACAAGAATGGGCAAAAGACAAAGGGGACAAAGAGAGAAGTATAAACATTGTGTAAGACTCAATACAAGTCCTTTACTATGGCTTGAGTAATTTCCTCTTGTACTGCAAAACTGATGGCCAGGAAAATAAAGTTGTGTTTGTGTGTTTGTCCTTGCCTAATAGTAGGAGAATTTTAATGGTGTTACAGGAAACTTCAAAGCAATTAGTCTATCCCTTTCTAATAGACACTTCAGTTTCTAATTAATTTGTGTGTGCAAACAACTTGTTCAGAATTTTCTGTGAAAATAATCAAGGAAGCTGCTCGATTCAATCAGATGACCCATGATTCAGCCAAACCACTCAAGTTCAGACCTCTTAGTCAAAAGTTTCACTGCTTCTTCACAGACTTTGTCTGCAGCAAAGACTGCTAACTCAAAGCCCTGTTTTAAATAAATCTAAAACTAGATATTGAACATGCCTTTGTGAGAAAACCTGTTCCGAGCAGATCAAGGTCCTTCACTGAAGTATTACATGCAAAGATTGGAATTTTTTTGCCTAATTTCAGGTACATGAAACGTCATTTGGCCAAGTCTAAACCAGTTTTGCAGTAAGAGGGCAGAAACAGGCACTTCCAAGAAGATAATTAATCAGCTGTAAGATAGATGGTAAGATCATCCATTAAAGAGCCTCTGGAGTAGCCCATTTCTTGTATTGGCTGTAGGTGGAATCAGAACTCGTTTTTAGACAGCTGACCTCTGAAACCCTATTCCAAATCATGGAATTCTATAATTCAGAAAAGAAAATGCTGTATGAATTTCCAATTTGGTTTTAAGAAAAACTTTTGAAAAAGATATGAGTAAAAAAAAAAAAAACCAACTTGGAATTTACTGATGGAGGTAATGACTGACATTTATGTCCATGGAAAGGAAATCTGGGTTCACCAGAACAGGCTGTACTGTGTCTAATGTTGCAAATGCACCAATAAACTCTCACTGGGACCCAGTGTTGTACTTTTACCCATCAGATAAGGTCGTGAGTTGGAAGATTATATAAAATACTCTATGAAATGCAGGTTCTTTGCTTAATTCAGTTTTCTTCACTAAACTCTGTACTATCTGCAGAGTTCACTAATACACCATTTACACCTGCCTGTTTTCAGTCCAAGGAATAGGAAAAGTAGGGGGAATCACCTCACTGAGAACAACTTTTGTTCTCTATATATTCTGGTAATTTTTGGGAATAGTGATTGTATTTGAGGAATCATGGCAACTTCTATGTATTTTTTTAATTTATTTTAGGAAACAAAAATAGATTCTAATGTTGAGAATACATCCATTTAAAGGGAGTTGTCCCTTTTACAGTAGAAGCTGTATGGTAAACCTAATACCACTGAAATTTTTGGTAATGCTAAATTTAGGTGATATGCTATAGTTTCATTTCATACAAACATTTTCCTACTCAACGTATTTTATTCTTTTCCCCCTGCCACCAAGTCCCACATCAAAGCATTCCAATTTTACTGCAAAATAACAATTTGAAATAAATAGTGTGTCTCACTGTCATTCTCTTACTCATCTTCTCATGGGAGAAGATGAAAAATATCGCCCAGCTTATGCCTATTCCCTCGATTTAACATGCAAATTCATATCCTACTGACAAAGACTTCCTTGTCTGATGGTGTGACTAAGTTATTTAGAAAGTTGGAGAGTATATGCATTTTTACATATAATGTTCATTACCAATACTACTCAACAGTGTAAAACTGGGATAATGACATGGTAATATAAATCTCTGTTGATTTAACACCTTCCAAGAAAGTGATTCTTTGTATCTCAGTCTTTAAAATTCTGGAGCAGAAAGATCATTCTGGTCACAATCTGACCATTATCAAACGTTATCTCATGTTACTTTATACTTCAAATAGCGTCAACTTGACACCCTGTTTGGTTTACCCTTTGCTAAGATGGAGGTTTTACCCTGAAATGACCTCTTTGGCTTTGCAGTGAATTGTTTTAGTAAACAGATGGATCATTTGACTCAAAGAAAAAAAAACCTAAAATATTCATTTAGGTCTGCAAATCATTTCTCTGAAGGAGAACAGTAAATTCTAAGTGCCTGAGGCTTCAGACCTTTTCAGGAGTTCTGCATGAAATTGGGTAGTTAGTGTCTTGCCTTTATTTTATGTGATTTATTCTTTGTACTCCATGAACACAGGGAGTACATACTAGAAAACTGTTAATTACTTATTTCATTGAAATATTTGAGGAGCTGTATTTGTTTCACTCTGCTGGCAGCTTTGCTGAGTCATGTGTGATTCTTTTTAGTACAACTCTGTGTTACATACTTCATTAAAGGATTTGTTTTCCAATCTTACTTGTAATCAACTGAAGACATTACTTCACTGAAAGGTGAAAATTCCCTTGACTTTCATAATTAGGAACATCAATTTAATCAGCTTGTGTTGTAGTCTGTAAACCACAAACTAAAGGGGTAACAAAGGACTAATTCATTCCAATTTTTGGGGGGTATGGGCTATCATGCTTTGCATCTATGTTCATTTTTGTCAGTGTTCATTTTTGTCAATAGAAAAGAATTTTTGCAAGCTGTGGTGTGATTATAGTTGCAGAGACAAATAAAACCTTTTAAATTCATTGTAGTATATGAAATCTTAAAATACTGATGTTCATTTCCTAGATAATCTATTGTCTAGTACCGGTTGCATGATTTCTAACATTTATGATAAAATGAGACCACTTAAATAACAAGTGTAATCTTATAAAAGGCATTTAAATTTCACCCATTTAACCCCTGTACTGGGCTCCACAAAGCACGCTTGCATTTGCTTAAGGCTTCCAGAAAAGCACCTTATTATAATTTGCAGGGATCAAGAAATGAAGATTTCACTTCTTCCCTTGATTCTTCAGTACTGTGTTATAAGATGTTGTTTGCAATAATTATTTGTTAATATCAGTTCCAGAAGCTGGTGTCTGATTTCCAAAGTAGAAGTCTATTTCCTATGTCTTACTAAACATGTCAGCCTCAACGTTTGGCCTAAATTCACCCCATTTATCTGTTATTTTTTTCCCCTGGGGGTACAAATGCATTGTTTTCCAGGACATGACAGAAATAAGACTTTGACATTACTCCAGAACGGATGACCTCGCAAAATGGTTATGTTCTTATTCGGACAGGGCAGCGTTTCAAGCTGCAAAGGTCTGAAGTATGAGTGGACAGAACACAAGCATTTTGGATCTTTCGGATTTTCTGGATCCATATTTTGGCTGGAGAATCTTAAGTCAGGGTTATGGGATTCTCAGCTGCTTAGTAATAGAGCACTGAAAGGTCTTCTGTTTTCCTTTCTGCCTGTTGCTCTTGTTGTGTGCTGGTTTGTGAGACTGGAAAAGCTAAAGTTTGCTCGTTACCAAGGCAGGTTTTGTTATTAGTATTCAGACCTGAGACCTATGTCCTATGCAGCACCATGGCAAGCCCAGGAGTGTTTGAGGAGGATGGTACACAATTGCTGTACTTTAATTACATTTTTTAGGTTCTGCAACAATCTATGTTTGGGTATCAAGGTTCTAGAAATAAGTCCTCTCCTCTCCGAAAGATGGGTTCTTTACCGTGGATCTCAGTCCCTCTGCTATTCAAGTGAGAAATCAGTGCCAAATAAATAGGTTATCTTGAATCCAATGGTTAATAAAAGAATAGGCTCTTTCTTCAAGGTGTCTTGTTTTAGCCACTGGACACAATGCTAACCTCTTAAGAAGTGGTTACATATAATTGTGACTAACATTACACTAATACAGTATTTAATAGAGAAGAGTGGAGATAAGAGATGACTCATGAATGTTACTTTGCTAGACTACATTGGGCAATGTCTGCCAGAAAAGTAATTAAACAAATTTCACACAGGCTAGTTAGGCATCACATTATTTCAGTAATAGGAGCTCTGATGATTAATCTGTGTCCTATCATTAATATGTTAAGTTTCAAACATAAACACATAAAAATGACATAAAAATAACTACAATCCTCATCAGAATAAAAGAGATTTCAAAGATAACTACATTGTGCCACATAAAATGAGTCTCTGCTCTTGTCTTCACTGTGGTTTAAATGCAATGGACAATCAGAGATATGGAAAATCATTAAACTGTTGGGGAAGAAAACAGATGGACTCCAGCTTTTCATACATATCTGGAAAGTGGCAGCAGAGCATCGTTTCAGATGGCAGCTCTTTGCCATCCGAAATGATGTTGTTTCACAGCAAGAAGATGACACCTATTGTATAACAGTTTGTCCCATGAAAACATTTTAAACTATTCAAACCCGTGTTTATGTTGCACTGAAATTCTCAGGGCTCTGACTATGAAACATACTGTGTGCTCAAACACGGAGGAGACAGGCTGATTGTGAACAAAAGCAGCAGCTCTCCAGAGAAATGCTTGTCCAAACTGTAATCAAGAAAATCCTTCATGTCTCCTGTTAATTGGTGATTCGCCCTGCATATCTGATGGGAAGATTTATGACTTCAAGCAAAAATCTCTTTCAAGGGATTCTTAATAAAGGGTTAAGGGTGGGAGTTTCAAGAATACCAAGGGGAATTCTTTCAGTGGTAGTTGAACATCCCCCTCTGCAAAGCACTTTTGAAAATCTCACTCATGTTTGCAAGATGCCAAATTCAGGCCAGATTTGTAATTTTTACTCTTTGCTCAGAGAGAACAGAAAGACAAAGATAAGAACACCCTAGACCTTATTTTTATCCATATCCTATCTAATTAAGGCAATTTTAACCAAGCATACTTCAAAAGATATGGCACCTTAAAAAACATTACTTGTTTAATATTGCTGCATAGAGGATGTATGTGTATTTGATATTTATTCACAGAAGGTATTAATTAACTCCTTGGGAATGGGTAGCATCTCACTAAGATTTCTGTAAGGCAGTAGCAAGTTGGGCAGGAAAAAAAGTTGGTTTTCAGTATTTCCTTCCTTTCATGTATTTATGCCATAAAGGTTTTGAAGCGGGATCCTCCAGCACATGTGTACCTAACTGTCTAAATTGTCATTCCCATCTCCTTAAAAGCTATTCAAAATAATAACCAAAGCTCCAATTTCAGTCCTAGTGCACGTATTCAGTTCCTTGCTTGAACAGTGTCTTCAGTCTATGGTTATTGCCATGTGTTGAATGGGGAAAATGTAAGAGGAGAGCTTTGAAATTCTGAAATCTAACATGACCATTCTGGTAAGATTTTCACAGTCTTGATTTGCTAAGGCAGCATCAACTTCTTGAGGTTAAATGAATGTCAGTTGATGCTCTTAATAGTTTCTTTCTTTAGCTTTGGAATTTTTCACAGAATGTTGAGAATTTAGCAAGTTTCTTTTTCTCTTGAGGAGCCTTGAAAGGTCTTGGCAACTTTGAAAAAAGTTTATGTCTAATTTGGTACTGCTTAAGATCAACTTGTCTGTTTTTACTTAGAAGTGTCTGATAGAGTATCACCAGTCTAGGGCACTGGTAGAAGTTTACAGTGTTTGAGCCCTCGGTCTTTATACCATTTTTATACCTCTTCAAGTTAACTGCAATGGAAATACAAAGTGTTTTTACCAGCTCAATACCAGCAGAGGGCATTACAGCATAGTTCACTAAAACCTGTTATATTCTGGAATCAATCCAAATAAGAGCAGACATAGTACATTGGAGGTGTGATAAGTACCTTACTGAAAGACAGGTAGAGTCTTTATTCATCACATTGAACTGATTGAGAGGATTTCTCCATTATAATGATAAAAATCATGTTTTTAAAAACCTCATTTGCTTCATTAAATCCAAATGCAAGTCTTGCAGCACAAGTAGCATTGCATACCAGAATGTGTCCCAAAAAATGTGTATATTTTCTAAAAGTGGTGAAGCCAATTTAAAATTTTACGATTAAGTATAAAGTTCTTCATAATGAGAATCAACTGAATATGCTTGGGTGAAACCTCTCCAACTTCTGCTCAGGTTTCCCCTACCAGTTAAAAATAGTTCCCTTGTCTAGTACCATATTTTCATGGCAATATGCAAAATTTAATATTGCAAACCCTCTCAATGCCAAGGAAATCTCCCCTGGCCAAAGGTTGTTACCTCTGTGTGAGACTATCAATCTTGAATACACAAAAGTGACAGTTTCTCAGCTCCATCACTATGAAGCAAAATTTTAAAATGTCAGTTGAAGCTAAAACCCAAAGTAAGTAATTTAATAAGCAATGCACAGTTATTTGGAATAATTTTCTTCATGGTCATGCTTAGGTGTAGGTTTCGAATTACGTTTTTGACACATAATGTTTGTGTCTCCCTGCTCTTCTTTTACCTACCTACCTAAGAATTACAGCTCCAGGGAACATATGTGGAAGGGGGAGATCCTCTCCTGTTGCGCTCTGTAAGAACTTCGCCTGACACTTTCTTCAGTCTCAGTATTTATTTAGTCTGATATTGCTGTCTGAACTGTCATGCTGGTCCTGTGCCCTTACAGCACTAAGACTTAAAAACCAATTTTTCTGTTCTTATTCCATTCTCTGAGATTGGCTATGAGCCCATGCAGCTCTGACTGTGCAGTCCAGTGAACAAGTAAGTTGTTTGTCCAGCAGTACAGTTGAGGGCAAAACCAGATAAACTGTATCTACTCAGTAGACACAAAAACTTGTCCATTCGTATAAAAGAGAAGGGTGAATTTTCAACTTTTTATTTGAAAGCAGATTGCTGCAGTTTTTTAGGCCTCCTCCAGTGCTCAGTGTGTAATTTACTCTTGCATTTTCTCTGTTAAGAGGTGATAGAAGAGGAAATTGAAAGTTGTATACCTATTTGATGCTTGCTTAAGGTTGTGCTTTGTACTTGGGCAAACGCCATTACAGCGTAGCAGGGGTGCTCCTCAGAGCTGCCAGAGGCAGTCAGCACTTCACAACCTTCCACGAACCCACTGCTTGTTTTTAAATGCTCTTTTACGCCAGGACAGCTTTTGGAGAGGAGCTGGCTTTAAACGAGATGACAAAATCTCCGGGAAGAAGAGGAGGAACAGGCTGACGGCATGTCTGCACAGCCAGGAGCAGATCCTTAAGTGCCTGCTCCCTGCACAGGGCAGAGCCAGCTGCAGGGCAGCAGCCACAGAGCCGTGTTATTACAGTAATGAGCCTGAGCTAATAAGGCCTGTTGAGACACAACCTGTGTTAGCTCAGGCTTGGCACTATGGTGGAATATTTACTCAGCTTCTGGACTGGAGCTGGCTCGTGTCAGGCCGTCTCGGAGAGTGGGAGGAATAGTTGTGTTACTGGATGCTCCTAACTATGTAGACATACCCTGACGGATTTGTCCTCTGGGAGGTTTTAAGGAGAACACATGCAAGACCAGTTTTCTTTTTAATGAAATATTTAGCAGGGGCCCAAGGCTTTCCCTCTAGTTTGTTTTCCCTTTTCCTCCCCACCCCCATTCTAAAGGCAGCCTGACCTTCTGTGCAAAAGGAGCTTTATGTGGTGTGTACCACATAAAGTACCAGCCTGATGCTGCTGCTGCTGCTGCAAGGGACTCTTTTAAAATGAAATAGCCTGGGTATACAAGACTCATTGACAGCAGCAATCCTTACTTGCCCTGCAGGTTTAGTACTTTATCAGTGTCTGCTATCGAACTTCACAGTATACATCACCTGGGCACTTATCAGAATCTGTTAAGACCTAGACCAACTGTTTTGAGAAAACAAAATAAATTAAAAAGAAAATCCCCAAATAACTCTATTTCCAAAAGAGGGGAGAAATTCTTCTGAGGGCCTGAAAGCATTTAATATCTAGCAGAATAAGATGTTTCTGATGAACAGAGCTCTGTTCTCTGTGTTGAGGCTGAGAGATTTAACTAATCTTTCTTCCTTCACTTCCTGCCTCAAAATGTAGAGGTAGTTTGGTTTTACTTAAACACTTGAAATACATTTATACTCTTTCCCTTCTCTTTTCTTTTTGTAATTAAATTAAGTAATACATATTTTCACAGGTTTCTTGAAGAGTGGTTTTGAGAGCTTTTGATATGGGTAAGGCTTGCCGGGGGTTTTTATACTTTTCCACCAAGGGTATTTTGCTGGGAATTTTAGATTCACTGTGTGTGTTCTGTATATGCAGAAAAGGCTAAGGATGTGCCAGCCATTATACACAGAGGAAGGCAGATCCACTTGTTCATTAAAACAGACGTTTTATGGCAGGGTACCAACAGCAGTGCCAGCAAAGCGTATTGCTAGTGTAAGATTTTTGCTGCTGCTTCCAGTAGCATACTGTGCCTGCTGACAGGTAGGGTGTACTTCTGACACCAAAAAATAAGCATTCCATCCTAGGGCAAAAACTTGCTCCTCCTCACACGCTGGTCGCACAGCACACACTCAAAAATTTCAGGGGGTATAATAAAATGCATGCTCTAGGCATGAAAACAGGATGTCTTTATCATTTGTAGTTCCATCCTTACTTTCTTCCCTTCCTCCACTCAAGGGCAGAATCCAATATTAAAACTAGAGTAAGCATTTTTTTAATTAAAAGAGGTTAAATATATGGGATTTGATAGGCTTTCATCATGCAATTATATATTGTATGCTGGTTATTTTAAATTTCAACATGCAATTGAAATGGTACTGGGCGAGCTGGCTTGGGTATCTGCTTTGCATTTGACTGAGTTAATTCACTGCAGGTATTCAGTCCTTAAGTGGCGTCTGCTTTAAATATGTGCAGTAATTCAATCAAAGAAATAAGATGGATAGTTTATGTAATCCTTTTCATCTCTAGATTGCTAAGGTTAACCTTAACTATTCATGAATTAGAAATGCACACAGCAATCTCAAATTAATACATGTAAAAAACCCCTCTCTTTTTGATGGCCTGTTGAAAACGATGGAATAGTTCCTTCTTTTAAAATATAGTTGATGAAACCTACAGCCACAGTATATCATTTCTCCCACTTATTATTTGTAATCTTAAACAAAAGTTTTGTGCAACTCATTTAAAATGGTTGTCTGTGGTAATATTAAACCTTTCCTCTGATCCAGGAACAGAGGTAATTTTCTCTTCAAAATTTTGGATGCATCATTCTTACAGCCCTTTTCAGTGCCAACAGATTCTGTGACATGAATGGGAACCCAAAAGCAGATATTACAGAACAATAACGCTCTGTTGAAGCCTTCACAGTTCCTAGAGTAATTAAATAAAGGAAAAAGAATCCTTTCTCTTTCATTTGGTTAGTTCGTTCAGTGCCATTTGGATGATCCGTGCTGTTAGCTCTCTTCCAGGCAGCCTGAACAATCCACTAGGTGACACCCTCATACTCTTCCTATGCTCTGTGTAGAGGCGAGGAGATAGCGAGTACTGAATGGCTCATTTGTTAAACATTTAAAGCAAATACTGAGATTTCAGGGACAGGTCTCTCTTTGTTTAGTAATATCAGAGATAACACTGGCTTTGTAATAAATACCGTGTTGTTTGTATATAAATTACATATTAAGCAGATTAGCATTTTGTCATTAACAGGAACAGAACCACAAAGCAGAAGTTGTACGCAATATTTCCTATAATTATAATAATTTTTTTAAGCGTTTGAGCATCTGCTGAGTAGACTGAATAGAAAATCTGCCTTTAGCATTTTTTACTGGGGGAACAGAAGGAATAGACCTTTAGTCATTTTTTTTTTTCCAGTGCGGATGTGCTTTAGCATCTTTGAACAAAAAGATGTACCTAATAATACCCCTTATAAAAAGGATTATTAAAGGATAAATTTCAGTGGAATTTTGCATGTTTATGCCAGTGGTGAATTTTTCTTGTAGTTCTTTATGTTGATAATGATGCTTTATAAATCCTTTGAAGAAAGCATCTCTTATCATGCTGGTTTTATACACCTAGTATAACGAGGCTTGAGCTTGGTTAGGATCTCTATCTATGAATTCATCATAGCAAATAAATTATTTTATTTTATTGCTAGTATTCCTTCCTTGAGAATGACTCTGGTACTATTCTATGTATGTAGTGAAAGACACTGGAATTCTGAACTCACTAGTGGTGTAATTAGGAGTAACATCAAACTCATAAGAGTTACATCCCCAAATTAACGTAAATGAAAGCAAAATCACGGTAAGGCCCTAGCAATTGAACACAAGAAAATATTTTTTTTTTAATAGCACATTTAAACAGTAACCAGAAAGGTCAAGAAAGAGAGAAATTGACTTATATGGACATGGAAATCATTAAATTTCTTTTTTGCTCATAATAATTATCCAAATTAATTATACAGCAACTGTAGGTTTTCAAGGTTTTGTTATTCATGCACTTTTTTATATTCAGCTACACTTTACAGTGCTCATTCTTCTAATAACTTCACTGCCTGTTTAGGTCTAACATAGAAAAATCCATTTTTTAACTAACGAAACCTGGAAAATACCACTGAAATGATACACTGTTCTGCTGTCGGGTATTGTTTATTGACTTCAGTTAGGATTCCTACCATGGGTTAGGCCTGTAACATGTTTAGAGACAAATATGCAAAGATGTATAATTCCTTGTATTTTTCCACTTAATTTCAGCTTATTAATGCTTATGTTTAGAAAAAAAAAATATTTCTAATAGTTATTTAAGACAGTTTACTAAATAATCCAACAGATCAGCTTCCCGGTGTCCTAAACAATCTGGAAGAAACAGTTTTTGAAACTTAGTTATATCTACATATTCTCTGTGATGTCAGTGGAAGCTTAATTGTAATGTATAGAATAATGTTAGTGATTTACTCATCCTCTCTGCCAGTCTCAGAATGATAAAATGTGTGATCTTATGCAGCCAGGAGCGTGTGTGACCATACAGGTACTCACACACAGGTATTCCTGGCAGCCAGTCCCGGAGACAACCGGAAGGCTACACAGTAGTTTTAAGATCAGCAAGGTAAGAGTCATTTGAAGTTCAAAAAGCTTTGTGGAGGGAAAGGGCATTTGCCTCCACAGCACATCCAAGGCATCGTGTGTGTATCTCTGCCTTTACAGAGAGGTACCCTGGGATCTTTAGTACTTCACGAAGTTCAGGTTCTTCTGGGTAACATAAAATGAACAATCTCTCAAAGCTCATTGTCCCTTGCCTCAGAGACGGCACTGATTTCAGTCAGTTCGAGGTAAGAGTGCCATCTGCTGAATCACAACTATCACTTCTGTAGAACCTTTTCTCTTTTCTTGCTGGTTTCATGACCAAGTCCTGTGCCTCAAACACAGGCAGCGTGTGTAACTTCATGCGTGGGACTGGTTCTGTTCTCTCAGAAATTACATGTTCGTGTAAGTGTTAAAAATGGTGCTACCTATTACAGAATTACCACAGCAAGTACATCTGCTTTTTAATACTCATATAAGAAATGTTCCCCGGATCTGAAGAGGTGAAAGCACTATTTCTTTTCCTAGAAACATTTTCTGACAGATATACATATATGTGTGTTTCTCACACACATGTATGTATGTCTCTGTACCGAGGACAATGAGGATGCTTGAATAGCACACATTTTGTAAGAACATCTGCAGAATTAAAGATTATGTCAATTACTTACAAGACATTCTGATGAAATTCTGTAGGCTTACATTTTGAAGAGATTCATTCAGCCGTGCAGCTGTTATACATTATTACAATCTAAACGAATTTTAAGGAAGATGATTAGAGCAGTATATACTCACTCCTAGCAATTTTTTTGAAGTAAGAAAGCACTGACAGCTAAACATTATGTTATGAAGTATCTGAGACAGTACAAATTGAACAAGCCTTTAAAGCTCTACTATAGGTACCTAAAGTAGAATGACCCTGTACTTCTCAAAGGATAAAAATTTCCTTATAGTGATTGTTACAGTCTTAGGTGCTCATTAAAGATGGGGTAACTGTGGCACAAAAGCTTTAAATGTTTTACTTAGGCTCATCTCATGATGATATGGTAAGGTCATTCAAACTTCAGACCTTTATTGCACTGATGTATTTAGAATTTCTCCACAGCCGAATTTGAAATTATCATCCAGCATACACAATACTTCAACACAGCATAAAATTTTACTGGCCCCTTTTCTGAATTACTTAAGCAAAGGAGTGTGTGAATCTACAAACATACAGTTGCACTAATGAACAGGAAACAGACTTATCTTGAATAGAGAAAACACCCTGGGAATAAGGAAAATGCTTTATTTACCTTCTGTACACATCATTTATACTTGTCAGTTACAAATGAAATGGATTAATTTATGTTGCTAGATAATACATATGGCATAGAAAGGCATTAAAAATTATGGGTTCGTAATTAAAGATTGCAAAGAATGTTGACAGTTTCATCTTAAACCAAGGATACATAAGAATGACACCTTACGAGTAAATAAATACATGTATATATAAAATATATGTGTTTATGTAGATTCAGAGAATATGTAAACCCGTATTTATTCCCTAATGTGAGTTTGCTTTTTTAACAGAAGCAATCAATTAAAATATGTAATTTGGTACAGTGTGATTCTGTCAAGTATTGATACTACAGAAGGAATTAAAAAAAAGGCCTTTAAAATGTTATCGGTGGTGGTGGTGTTTTCTCTTCCTGAAGGTTACTCAGTCTAGGCTTAAAAAAAAAGTAATCTGGCTATATACTAACTGGAACAGGCTACCTAAAGAGAATATGAAATTCCAGTAATTAGAAATGGATACTTGCTAGTGGGAGTC
Source organism: Myiotriccus ornatus (assembly GCA_036023395.1). Lineage (NCBI taxonomy): Eukaryota > Metazoa > Chordata > Aves > Passeriformes > Tyrannidae > Myiotriccus > Myiotriccus ornatus. The sequence continues at coordinate 9,023,803 of JAYRBT010000001.1, forward strand.
TACTTATATTCGACCCTATCTCAAAACAGGGAGGTGAAATAAATGAATTATTGAGGCTCATTTTCAGCCCTGCAGGTGACTCCTGTTTTTTTAATTAATTAAAAAAGAACAACTCCAAATCTAATTTGTTGAAATCTCAAACTTCTCACTCGGATTCAAGGATTACCTCAGACCTCTTCACTGTTTTAACTCCAGAGGTGCTAATACATTTTTCTTTCATGAAGTACAGAACGATGTACGAGGTCCCTGAACAGGAAGATAAATTTTTGGCCAAGTACAATTTGAAGAAATCTGGTTGTATCCAAAAGTATTCACTGTTATTGATTCCACAGTTATGATTGCTTTCTAAATGTGTTTGAAGTAGGACACTAATTTCTTTTTCTCTGTGAAAATTAATGTCTAACTTTTGAGTGTTCTAATGTTTTGGTGTATTATCATCACTTTTAGAGGAAAATCTTGCCAGTTTGGCTGCTGCTGCTGCTATAGATACACTGTATATGTATACGTATAAATATATATATATAATTATATATCTCATCAGGAGCTTCCTTTCCCAAGGTAAACCAGTTTTGCTTTACATTATTGAAAATTTGACTTTACAGGCTTCACATAAAAGTGGACTAAAATAGATTTGGTGCAATCCATGTGACCTTTCTGTTGCTGGACTTCTGGACAGTTTACCCTACACCACCCTGAGGGAGACAAACTGGGGCAAACACCAGTGTGAGTGAGAGCACCCAAACCAGTTTGGCTGATAACAGTGTGGGGTGCGTATAAATCCTGTGACAGGAAGTACATGAAGGTTCCTTCCCTGGTGTTTTATTATCCCACTGCAAGAAAAGGCTTCTCTTGCAATGGGGTTAATATATTCAACACACTGCTGGGAAATGAAATTTCTTCTTACATCTCATTCAATCCTTATAACTTCATGAATCAAACCCAGGAATAGCTGGAGCTTTGCTGTGAGGAGGTAGTGCTGCTTCTTCAAAGTCCACCTTCCCTTTTCTCTTACACTGTTAAATCTTGCCCAAACGCCACCTTTTGTGGCACAGGATAAAGCTGACACGACCATGCGGAGTTGACTGTTAGAGCTGCTCTTGTACTATTTGTCTGTGCACCCAGGCGCGGCAGCGGGGATTTGAAGATGCTTCTCCTAAAGATTTGGTCCACTCCTGCAGCATAGCCAGGCCACGGGAATCATCCGGTGAAGCGCTGCCTCCTCGCTCCACCGGGAATGCCAGCGGAGATCCGCGCGGGGTTTTTTTGTGTGTGTTAGCTTGTTTTCGGCGGCGGTGGCTGGGGGAACCTGAACTTTTTTCTGTGCCCCATGCTGCCCCCGCTGCCTCCCATCCCTCGGGGGCTGTGGTGTGCCCGGGGCGCGGTGGGGAGCGGGGGCAGGGGCGGGAGGCGGTGCCGGGGCGATGCGATGCGGGGCGGGGCGCGGAGCCGGGCCGGGCAGCGCCGCCCCGGGCGTGCGGGGGCCGTGTAGGTGCGGCTCCTTTAAGGTGTCCCGAGGCGGCACCAGACCTGCCGCGGCGGCAGCGCGGGGAGGAGGCGGAGGCGGCCGGGAGAGGGGGAAGGGGGAGCCCGCGGCGGAGGCGGCGAGCGGCTCGACGTGACACCAGAAAGTTCAGGCGCAGCGGGCTCGGCCCCGCCTGACTCCCGCACCCCTGCCCCGGCGGCGGGGCAAGGCGAGGAGCCGCTCCTCCTTCTTCTCCTCTTCCTCCCGCAGCCGCCGCAGCGAGGACGGGCGAGTGGGGTGGGTGGCTTTGGGGGCGTTAGCCCGGGGAAGTTTTGCTCGCCCTCTTTCTGCCTTTCTCTCCCCTTTCTTTCTTCCTCCCTTCCATCGCCCCTCTTGTGCCCTCCTCCGGCGCTGGGGAGGGGGGCGAGCGTGGGATTCCCGCGTGGAGGAGGAGGAGGAGGGGGGGCGGCGGCGATGCTGGGCAGGGCTCGGGGCTGCCGCCGGGGCTCCCCTGCCCGCCGCCCCGCCTGACCGCGGCCGGGCTCCGCCGCGGCCCCCGACGCGCCCGCCTCCTTCCCCCGCCATGGGAGCGGGCGCTGCCGCCGCTCCGCCGCCGCGCTGTGCCCGCCGCTCGCCGGGCAAGCAGTGACTCGGCGGGGGCACCTCTCGCAGGGCGCTCCCCTGCCCTGCCCGCCCCTCTCTCCCCCGCGGAGCGCGGCCGTGGCCGCTCCGTGCCCGTCCCGCCTGCGCTCGCTCCGCTACCGCCTCGTCCCCGGCATCCCGGAGCGGAGTCCGCGGCCGGAGCAGCAACTTGTGCGGCGGGAGGCGGCAGCGGACCTCGGCTGCGGGAACTCGAGGATCTTTTGTTTTCTCCTGTCGCTTTGGATAGTCCTGGGAAGTGTCAAGGCGCCGCTGAGGAAAGCCCGGGCCAGACGAGGGGAGGCCGGCCGGAGTTGGCGTGCGGCTGGAGCCCCGCGGACCTGACAGCGCCGTGCCCGGAGGAGGCTCGCCCCGGGAGCCCGGCGGGATTAGGGAACCTCGCTTTACGTTAAGCTTCTGTGGAATTACAACTGGGGGCTCTTCGTTTCTCCCCCCTGCTCTTCTGGCATGAGACTGCTTGCAGGCGCCACCCGAGGACAATGATCGCGGAGTTTGCTCACTTTTACCTCTTTGGATTCATCTGTCTCACCTCAGGTAACCACCTCCCTCAGGCGGGTCAGATGCGCGGCCGCGGCGGTGGCCGCGCTCCCGCCGCCCTCCTCCCCTCCTCGACCCCCACGGTTTGGCCTCTTCGTGCATCCCGGCCCTCTCCCTTTCTTCGGAAAAGAAGCTCGGTTTGTAATCCGGCGGGCGTCCGGACCGCCTCTGCCCCGGGAGCTGCCGCCGGCCGCGGGGGATGCGCGGCGCCGGGGCCGCCCCCTCCCACCGCCGGCGGCTCCCGGGGGTGGTTTGATGTAACCGCGGCTGGTGCTGAGCCCCGGCCGTGAGGGGGCGGCTGGAAGCGATCCCCCCGGTCCTCCTGCGGCGGAGAGCTGCGCCTGCCGCCCGGCCGGGGCTGGGAATTCCCCCCGGGTACCGCGCACCCTCCGCCGGGCGGTCCCTGAGCGCATCCCCTCTCCCGGCCCCCGGCTAACCCCGCGGGTGGGGGGCACGGCGGCCGGGGAGGGGTGGGGGGTGCTCGGGGATGGGATTTGCTTCACCTTGGCTGTTAAAGTTTACCCACGTGTGTGAAGCGAAGCGCCAGTGGGCGGAGGGGAGATGGCCGAGGAGATAGGGGGGGTTTAATGGTCATTAAGGCGCTGTTTGCGAGGGGCTTACGGGTGCTGGGCTATCTTATCGTGCCTGTAGATTACTGACAGGGTCGCGCTAATAGGGTGTCGCGGGTGGCAGGTTTGGCTCGGTGTGAGCCCCCGTGGTGTCCGGAGAGCGGCGCAGGGCTCGGGGCGCCCGTGGGGGGCTCCGGGGCTTTTCGGGTTTGTTTCTGCTCGAGGTTCCTGTTGCTCTCAGGAGGCCGGGTTTCTCTGCCTGCGGTATTCCTTCCCACTCTCATCAACGCCTTTTGTCACACGCTGAGTAAACCCTTGTGCCATAGTTAAGGTTAGTTTGGGCGCGAACTCTTCTGCCTTAATTGATTTTTATAAGTTTGCGGAGGACCCCATTGAGTCATTAAAGTTATGGTGGCAGGAGACATCTGGTCAGGGAATGAATGAATGAAGTTTTTGAAAGACTTAAGCACACTGCCTGAAGCTTTAAGTCTTAATTATGTCACCAAATGCAATAACTTATGTCTGTTTCTAGATGATATCATAAATTTAACTATTAAATTTTTGCTGTTAGGTATTAGGTTTGCTTCTTGTGGCTTTGGATATGGAAAGTTTTGCGTCTGTGAGTAACTCTTAACCCTGTTCTCTTTTGACCCTGTCAGTCCTGCTGTCTTTAATTCGATTTTTCTCTGCCTTCATCTAATGGAAGAAACAATTGGAATGGGGAAGAGCCTTTGCACCAGTTTGCTCTTTCTAAATCTTTTATACCAATCATCCCCACCTTGGAAAAGTCTTCATAGACAGTGCATTCTGTAACTCAGTTCTGTATTGGACTATCTTAAACTCCAAGATAAGGAACAAATTTATTTATTTTTTAATTCTCTCATCTACTATTCATTTAAACGCTCAATAGAAGAAGTGGCATATAAGGGTTTTTTTTCAATGTTTTTTTTCTTTCCCCCCCAGGATGGGGATGCTCTCTCTAATAAGGTTGATTCCAGCTGAGTTGGAGAGAAAACAAGAAAGCCATGAATTTTTATGGCGATTTTTTTATTTTGCCATGTAAGCAAGCTCAGTAACAAAGATCAGAGACAAGCACCAGATAATAACTCTCTTCCAACTCCCTCACCAGAGGAACTTCTTTTTCTCCTCAACTGGAGTGTGATCAAATAGTTAGTCTTGTGCCTGGAACAATGGAGATGCCAGAAACCTTTGGCAGGATGAAGTTTGAGGGCAGATGGCTGCAGTGCAGAAGGAAGGACAGGAGTCATCTACAGCAGTTTCCGCTCTGAAATCCTTTGACTTCTACTGACAGCTGATCTTGCAAATTGATTGATCCTTTCCTCCCTCTTCCACTGAAGGTTCTCACTTCCTTCACTTACACCCACTACTGAATCAATGGTTTGTGTAGCCACACTCTAAATGAGATGTTAGAAACTTCTGCTGAGAGGTGAAAAGTAATTGGGGGATGGGGAAGAGAAAAATTTTTAATAATAAAAAGGTGAGTTAGTGTTTGTTGAAACAGTAATTGGTAAACCACTTAGATTTTAAAACCTCTAATTTTTACCCTGGTGTTGTCTTTGTGCAATGCTGTGAAGTACCTTCTTTCATGTAAGCCTGTGGTTAATAAATGTTGACTAAATTTAAATTTGAATAGTGTTGAAAATTGGAATATAGAAGCTTTCCTCCCTTATTCTCCCAGTGTAATTTCAATGCTCCATTGCATAAAGAATAAAAATTGCTTTATGGGATACTTCTCTGGTATCCTTGTTTTCTTGAGTATTTCCCTGCTTTCTGCCCTTTTTCCTTCATTCTGAGGCAGACTTGGCTGCATAATCCATGGAGTTTTCATCTCTCTGCACCTCAAGAAGCAGCAGCATCAAATTAATACGTTTGGAAAAGAAAAGCTTTCAGTTACCTGAAGGGCAACATGCAGAACCCTTTTGCTGGGCATGAGTGTCAAGGCTCTGGTTTTCCACCTGGGTGTTCACTGCTCTAGCAATTCTCAAGGCTAAATATGTTACTGTGTGATTTTTCTGATTCCCTCCATGGAAATCTTTATATTTTGACGAGGTATTTGATTGCATTGCTGATTCCCATCTGCTGTCTGCTCAACACCCACCCTTTCTCCCTCTCCTGTCCGTGTTATCCCTTACTAATTACTGTGCTTCAAATGGGATTGGTACGTTTGCTCAGGAGGGTTTTCGTGCAGTTTGAAGCAGGCAGTGCTGACAGCAGCAAGGCAGGCGTGTTTTCCAGTGATAGTTCTAGCCAGTGGAGGGCAAAATTGTCTCTTGTATTCCTTCATGGGAGAGTTACCTCCTGATGGTTAATACTTCAAGGGTGTCAGTGGAGTGTCCCCAAAGCCCTTTCTAGTTGGCTAACCTACCTACTGGAGTAAATAAATCAGCCACATCTTTGATATGTTTTGTTTGTTTGTCTCAGAAGTTTGTATTTATAAACTTCCCTTGTGAAGTGCTAAGGCACTTCAAGGAATGTTTCTATGGCTTTCCATATTCTCTGTCTAATAGTAATAAAATAAGAGCAATCTAAGAAAATATTACACAGTAATTCAGAGAATTATGAAAGTCTAAGTGCATAATCTGTAAAAGCAAGTAAGTCATCCAAGAACACATGAAAACCGTGTTTTTCACCTACCCCTAATTCATTGTGTGCTGTTCTAAGTAATTTTACTGTAAGAATGTTTAAGAAAGATTGAGCCAGCTGCTTAGAGCTGAAGAAGCTGGCAACGCTTGTCATTGTGCTTGAGGACTTCAAGTTAGAAAAGAAATAACCATATGCTATAAAATTGATCATTCCTTACTTGTGATAAAACACTCTTGAAGCATCCAGGTGTTCAACTGATTAAAAACCACTTATCCTTGTGAGTACTGATTGTATCTGTGGAGATCAAACTCCTTTCCCCCCGCCCCACCCCCCCCAGTGTGCATTAATGTGGGTTTTGTTACCTTGCACCCAGTAAGAGACAGTTTTTTTCATATAGCTTGGCAATTAAGTTGGATACTGTTTAAAACAGAAGAACGCTGATTTTGGCTGGCTTCAGTCAGTGTTGGTTACCAAATGTTTTCTTGCTTCTGTGTCACGTAGTCTAGTAATGTTGTCCTGGAGCAGCTCAGTGTTCTCATTAGCAGGGGTCATCCGTAACGTTCAGAGTCCTGAAGTTTGGGGATATCATGTGTACTGTCAATAAGATTTTATCAGAAAACATGAATTCATGTGAGGATACTTCTGAGTAAGGTTCTGATTGAATCATCAAAGATAGATGGGCCATTACAAATATTATCTGAAACCAGTGACACTTGGGTAGTAGTGTTATTTACTGTCCAGTATTAACATGTGATATCTGTGCCAAGTGATGCTTTGGAAGGGATGGCCAAAGAGGTTCAGACCCAGTTTTGTTTTTGTGAGAAGTGAAAAGAGAAAATATTTAGACATTCAAGACAAACAAATGTATAGCCATACTTAAGAATGTGAGAACCTGTTCCCTCACTCTGAAATAACATTGATTTTGGTATTTCCTAAATAACTGGAAGAGTTTTGTTTCATGCTGCCGAAGAAGTGTAATATGATGTCTCATTAGGGGATAGTTTTATCTAACGAGCGTAATAATTTGCTGGGTCTGGCAAGACCAGCCACTTGCTCCACTTGTGCAGTTTATTATTTCTGTTGTAGGTCAATGCCTTGTGTGAATGACGGGCGTGTGGCTTGGTGTCAAAGTAGCTGTTTTAGATTCTTCTTCAGAATTTCTCTTTTGTGAGGAAATGGTGTAGTCAGTGTAGGCGCTATTGTTGTGAATTTATTGGGGGTTCTGTGTATTGGAATGGTTAGTAATGAGTCATTTCGCTGCCAATAGTTGTTAATATTTTGAGGTTATTTTGAGGCCAGGAAAGTAGTAGGAGCCTTGCTCTTTACAGGCAAACTAAGGGGCACTTAAGAATTTCATATGCTGAGATCCTGACACATTTTATTGTGTGCTTTGCTATATAATCTCGCTCAATGGCGATAACCTTCCTTAGCTTTTCACATGAGTACCTCTTCACAAAATTGTAAGTTAAATAGTGAAGTTACTGAAGTAGCAACTAAGGTGTATTTGAAGTCCAATAAATTGTGTAAACAGGGGAAGTAAGAGTATTTTCCTGTTAGTGATGAGAATCTTGACCAAGAGATGAGAGCAGAGCAGCAAAGAAATATTCTTAAGGATCTTGAAAGCTAGAGGTGCTTTTAAGGGCAGATAATTTCCTGGTTTAGGAGAAAGATGGATATAGATATATGCACACCCTCTATCTCAATAATACACTGATGCCTCTTGTCTTACTGTGTCAGCCTTACATCAGTGCTAAATTGGTAGAGGTAGAAGGGCATTCTGTGATAAGAAAGAAAATGTCTTATGAGCACAAATATTTTGTGCTGCTGACATAGATGGCAGCCAGCTACGTTGAGACTATGGAAAATCTCAACAGGGGAAAAAGAGAAACAGTTGGGAAGCTGATAATGAGTTCAGTTTTCAGTCAGATGTGCAGAGTTCTGTTATTCTCTTGTATTACAGTGTTGGGTTCTGGTTTTTAAAGAGCAAAATCTTTCAGTATCCTGCTCGTTAACTTAGGCCAGGTGCTCCGAGTTACCTTACCCTGAAGATGATAGTAAGGTTAATTGAAATAAGGTGGTGATGAATTTAAATCTGGGTGTCAGGATTTCTTTGTTAGTTGATTATTCATTAGAAAAAAACAGTGCATTTGCCCAGACCTATCCACAAAAATGATAAGACATTGTTCTGGAACATTTCTTAAGAGGTATGAGGGTAGGCCTCTCAGACCAGGAATGTATATGATTTAATTGGTGTTAACAGCACAAAGTGAGACAGAGGGAGAGGTATTTATATGGGAGTATCCATTTCAGGTGTAAATAGTAGGGGAGTTGTCCTACGCTTTACAAAGCAATGAACAGAAGCTTAAGGAGAGTATATTCCATTTCTTTTTGTGCCTTTTGAAAACAAAGTAAGGAAACTATTTTTTGTGGAAAAGGGAAGGAGTGTATGAACAACTAAGGAGGTGTAATACTGTCAAATACTAAGAACTATTTTAGGGCTCTCTGAGACTTGTAAATATTTTCCATGCCTCTCTTGTTCTGAAGCTCAGGAAAGTTTCCGACTAAGACTGGTGTTTGTATGTGTGTGTCTGTGTATGACTGATTAAAATGAAATAGATAAATTGACAGTAATGTGATTTGTGGGTGGCAGCAGGCCAGTCTTTTTAATTAGAACTTGCTTGCCATCTGAGCAGCTGCAGCCAAGGGGAAGATGCAGAATGCTCTGCTCTCACCCGTGAACAGAGAAGTCATTCCGCCTTTGCTGAGGACAGAAAGGGTTATTGAATGATACGGCCTTAAAGTGGCCTTACCAAAAGGAGGCCAACTCTGTGCTGGGAAGGGGAATAGAAAATGTTTTGCCTTCACTTTTATTTTCATGGGAAGTTCATTGTGCATTCCAGAACTAGAAACTTGGAAAATTAGAAAGGAGGATCTACCATTAATCAGCAGAGAGTGCACTTGTAGATTTAAATAAGCCATCAGTATGTTTTTTAAGTTTATAAAACATCTTTGTGTCTTTGTGAAAACTGCTCTTCAGGTCCTAAAGCTCTCTCTTCTAGTTCCTTTCAGCACCACTACCAAAGAACTACACAGAACTTGAGCACTTTTCCATCTACCTTTTAGTGAAATGGTGTCAGCCTGTGCTGCAGGACAGAAGATCCTCAGGGTGTAACTTGGGAATGCACTTGATCTTCTGATGTACGTGTTCAGTACATGGATTTTGATAAAGACAGTAGTGTGTATGTCATCTCCAACCTCATTTGAACACATTTGGATTTTATCTTAGGGTTTTTTTATATATATATAAACTCTATACTACTAGTGCATAAAACCATCAGATTTTTTATAAAGGCATTTTAGGTATCCATCTTAGTCAGTCAGAAGGCTGGCATAAAATGCTTGTATTAGCATCTACACTTACACATAATAGTAAATATGTTGTTGAAGAATTCTTCCTTACTTGACATCCGAAGAAATTCCATACCAAGGGATTGGATTCCGTATCTAAACAAGAGGGCAGTACCTCAGTGGGTTTGCTCAGTGGTGGTAGAAGTAAATCCCAGAAGATACTCCCAATTACCTCTTGTTTTCTGCCACCAGACTTTGTACGTCTAGAAGGGCATAAATATTTTAAATATTTGTTTGCTTACATTTAAGTAAATAACTGCAAATCAAAGTAATAGGGCATTTAATTTTAGTACAACTTACTATAAATTCAGCTTAGAAAAAACTGGCTAGCTGAATACATTAATTTTTAAATGGTATTAATATCTTTAATCAGGAAACTAGCATGTCTTCTGGACTGCTGCAGTCTTGAAGTACACATATGTTCTTTGAAGAAATGCATAGTCAGATACGCAAAATTATTCAAGCTGCCCCTTTCTGTGGGGAAGTGTTTGCTCAATATGGTATTACAGTACCTTAAGTCTAATGCTAATGAGTGATTAAAATAATACGAACGTCCCTTACTGTAGATTAAAGATCTGTAAATCTGACAAGCCTGTTCAGAGCTCTAGATTTAAAATCTTAAAACTTAATACTTTATTTTCTCCATCTTGCCTAGAGAATGAGCAATTGAATAAGCTCAGTTTTGGAATAAACTGTCTCTTCAGACATGCAGGGTATAGCAAGGATCGGTTTCCAACCAGTGAAGTCTGGAGTCATCCATGGCAGCTGTCTGAGAGTACTGGATAGTCTGTGTAATTTTGAGGTTACTCAGTTTTGTAGTCTTTGTCCTCTGCTCCTTCAACTGTCACGTACATAAATCAGAATTGTGATTTCTTTAGTACTGTTAAACTGTTTCATGCTCGTATTGCATTAAAACTTGCTTGGCTGGCATTTTTGTATGCTCTGAAATCTGCATATCCTCGGGCAAGATATTTATTTTACATTCTGGGTTAGTTATATTGCCTCCTATCTAATTGCTTAACTGCCTTTATGTTGAAGATTAGACATATAAAGCAGTTGATGGTTTTAAATTCATATATATAGAAGAGTTTAATTTTGCTATTTGCTTCTACAGTAGCATAGTAGGCATTAAGAGTTTCTTATCTTAGAAATGAGGATATAATACGTGGCCAAGGATTTAATGTAGGCCTGAAGATATGTGTGAGATCAAATTCCCTTTCTTCTGAAAGTAGGTAAATGGAGAAAGAACTGGTGTTTTGATAGTGACCACATGGACATATTTTAAAGAGTAGCTTGATTTTTGAGTAGACACTAAACCTCAAATTTTTGTAATCCAGGATGTTGTGAATTGAAGTTGGGAACCTACAGCCTGAGTTTGGAGCCACTTAAAATCAGTAGTGCCTTTTGAAACGCTTGATTGTAGTGTTTAAATTAAATTGCCTAAAGTGTTTGACTTCAGTTGCAAACGTTTATGGATCACTGTGGGTTCTTAGCCTGTGTGAAAGTTGAGATTGTAGTGAACACTGATTTAAGAGCCAATTGACAGAAAAAAAAGTTGTATAACTTTGAATTTGCATGTGCCTCTTGAGCTCTGTGTAGGTGAGAAGCCAATCAAAAATGTGTTTGAGTGTGTATTCTTTTAGAACCTTCTGGGCTTCTCACTTCTATAGTGCCTTTTACTAACAGTGCTCAAAAGCAGACTTTTCAGCCCAGACATCTCCTGTTGGCCAAACAAGCCCGAGCATGTAAGCCCAAGATAAGGATAGCAGCTCCCAAGTCCAAAAATAAGTTGTGCCTGTATCTGTGGTGAAAGAATAATACAAGGTCATAAAATACTATTTTTGGATCAAACGTTCAGCAATGTTGCTAAGCTTTTGCTTCTCTCAAAACCTCTTGGCACCTGGTATTAAAGTTGGCAGTTGCCCTAGCTTTGTCCTGGGAGATCTCTGGGATGCTAGGCAGCTCCAGAACTGGGATTTGCAAATTCTGAATGTTTCTCCCCTCACATCCCACTCACAAAACAACTCTGTCAGTGCAACTTTCTGGTTTTGGAATAGAGCTAATGCCCTAAGTACTGCAGTTGACAGATACTTCATAATCAAAGTGTTTAGTGGTAGGAGGTGATAAAGGGGGAAAAAAAATTAGAAGTAGTGTGAGGACATGAGGAGAAAAGAAAACAGGGTAAGTGAGGGTGGTAACAGATAATTTTACTTTTTGTTGGCCAAACCAGGAGTTGTCCGTGGAGAGGGCAGAGTTTGGGACTGTGATGCTGTAGCAGCCAGAATGTAGGAGAGAGAAGGTTTAACAAAAAAGTGTCTGATGTAACCATAGAATAGAACTTGTACTGTGCCACTGCTCAGGCATAAAAGTGATTGGCAGGAGGCCCCGTGCATGGAGTAAAATCCTGTCTTCACCAATGTGGAAAATTATGGTTTCAACTGCAAAAGGAAGTAAAGCTTGGAAGGAATTAGCATATCTCTAGCACCGAGTGGCATCTGGAACTGAATGGCTGGGTTAAATCATTCAGTAGTGATTAATGAGGCTCATTGCTTAGGTTGTACAGCCTTTAAAAATTAAAAGGAGGAATTCAAAGCTAGATGCAAAGCAGAAAGAAGAAACCATTGCTGCCATTTACCTCTTGAATACAGAAGGTGGAATAAAGTCTTCCCTCTCTTTTGATACAAGGAGAAAACCATCAAGTTCTTAAGATTAGAAACTAAGAAATGAACTTCTGAATAATTGTTTTGAGGAACATTTTGGGATATTTTTAAATGTGGTTTTTTTTTTTTTTAATGTAAATTTCAAAGCAGTCAGGGCTTTGAAATGGGAGGGAGTGTTCAGGATGGGATTTTGCTGCTGGTGAGTACTTGGCTGCTTAGAAAACTTCAAAAAATAACAGTTTCTGTTTCTCTCCCACTCACGAGTGTTAATCTGCGTTGCCTATAGGGGAAGCAAAATACTGAAACATATAAAGTGAAACAAGATTAGAGACTTACAGAGCATTTTAACTTTACTTGAGCCTGGTTCTGGCAGTTCCTGAGTTGAATAGTAATGGAGCTTGGTATCATATAGGAATAATGTTCAGAATGTTCTAAGGCTGTTATTCCGTGGGAGGATTACAGTACTGATATAAACATACTTCTGTTTACTTCCAAGATTTTAGTGGAGCGAATAGAGAAACCAGTCAAGTGTGTGTTCAAGTGTTAAGGGTTTGTTTTTTTTTAAGAATTGTAAAAAGAAACAAACAGTGGCATCATTTATGATGCTTTTGCTTAAAATGGTTGACCTTTCTGCAGCGAGTTCATGGGCATAGAAAATAAAAGGGAACTAGGCCCTTCTAGAATAAGGTATTTATTCCTCTGGAGCTTATCACTGCAAATACTAAAATAGAATTCCAGTGCTTGGGACTTAGATTCCCTAAACTGTGTTGCTGAAAAATCTCTGCTCACAACACTTTTGGCTTCTGGATTGGCAGTTTTTTTAGTTGTTTATTGTCTGCCTTGCTTTTCTTTTAAAATTTTTCCGATTTTCTTTTTGGGGGAGAGGATGCTGATGTGTTCAGCGGAAAATAAGGAAGTAAATTAGTTTATTTTTTATTTAGTTGGTTTGTTTGTTTGTTTTTAAAGCTAAATGATTGCATCTTTCTCATCCATACACTTATGTGGTACCCATGACTTTAACGTGGAAGAGGGCTACTTAATCATTTAATCCCCATCCCCACCCCAGTACTTGGTATTAGATGGGGATTACTTTTTCCCTACTTTTGCTGGGACAGCCAGGGTAGGGAGGCTGACCTGGTGCTTTAATGTCGTGACCAGAAGGAGTGAATGTTACTTGCACAGGCAACTTTTGGGTTTTTCTAATTCTCTGACTATGAGGTTTATTGATCCTGTGTTTGATTGTGACTAATAACTGTGAATTTTTTGTGAGGAAATTTCTGTTTGCATGTCTGTGAAGTCAATCATTATTCCAAAAAGGTTGGGTTAGTGTCTGCAGTAAAATTACCGCGTCTTCAGAACTGATATTTCTGTCTTTGACAGGAATTTGCATTTTAGTTTACATCAACTTCCAGAAGGGCATTTACATTTTGTTACCTTATTGCAGGAAGGAAAGCAGCAACCTGTCAGCTAAAAATTCACACTGACCTACAGTCTAGTAATAAGTAGAATTAAACAGAGGTAGTAATTTAACTTGGTCATTTCATCACAGTTCCTACAGGCATGCAGCTGGTCATTTTGAAATCTCGTAAAATGAAATTTTATTTTGCTCACCTTGTGCAGGTCAAGTAAAAAGCCACATCAAGTTAATGAATCCCTTTCTTTGCAATGGACTGAACGTGGCATTTGTTTTTGTTCTGGCAGTCGTGAAATCACAGGGTGTTGGCGACAAGTCCATTATTGGCTCTGTGCACTGTGTTTCTGAGGGTTTTCACTCCACCCAGCATATTATGTGTGCAGACTGTATCACACCCGTTAAAACTTGTTCTAAAATGAGGATTCCTTTTTTTTAAAAGCAGTAATAAAGAGAAAATAAAAATAGCTCCCTCTTCTTTATTAGCATAAATGAAAGAGAAGCAGCAACTCATTCCTTTTGTGGCCTGAGGAAATAAAAGAAGACCTGGGTGAATTCTCAGCCCCTTAAAGTCAAAGAAAGTTTAACTAATTTTAATTTTTACCTTGTCTTGCAGAAGCTCAAGTTGTGTGTCACTTTTATTCTATGTGTTGATACATAGGAAGCATAATAATGGGGAAAAAGAGATGATTAAGGATGCCACTTCTTAAAAAAAAATGAGAAATTCAAGACTAGTCAGATTAGGATCCTTTTTTGTCATCGATCGCAAGGTTGAATTTATGGTGTGTTGTGTTGGTGCTGTTGGTGTCTTTCATGTGGTAGTCAGTCATTTCCCTGCTTCCTTGAATACCCCAACTGGTTTTGTTGTAGCTTCTCATTTGCATCTGCTGTCTTTGATTTTTGTTTGTTTGTGTGTCTAATGGCTTCTGCAAAGCATTTCTGGCTTTGAATTTTCCTGTGCTGTATATTTTTGTGTGGCATTTAGAGAAGAAACCAAGAGGTTTTTTCCTATAGCTCTAATTTTTTTACCTAGCAAAAATACGCAACTCTTACTGTTGTTCAGTTTTGAAAATTAATACAACCTAGTTTCTACTAGCACAGTATTTGAAGGGAGCCATAATAGATTCTAAACAAAGCATTAAGCACAGATCACTTGTGTAAAGAGAGAACTTAAAGTGATAACAGACTCATCAGCTTTTAGAACATGTTATTTCCAAATCTCTACTTAATTTATTCCCCCACCCCTCCCCCCCGAAGTTTTAAATTACACAAAAAATAAAGCCAGACCTTCCTCAGAGACTAAAAGTACCAGGTGTCAGATCAATAGCATGTGCTGGGAAGCAAGAATTTCATCTGAGGAGACTTTAAATGTACTTTATTTTCAACTTCCATGAGCTACAAGTTGTACATCTAGTTTTGTTTTTCTTTTCAAGTGGTCAGTGCTAGGTAGAGTTCTGTTATTTTGCTATTGATTTAAGGCAGAGATACCTACATATTTTTCTCCAGGCTTTTAAGGGCTCAAGTTTAAGTGGTAGATCATTATTCTATGCATCAAAAGTGAAGGGTGATTAACTCTGTCTGGGTGCATGCGGTGTAATTTTAGAGGCTACAAATGTTGTTACAAGTCAGGTTAAGGTTTAAAGGTGAAAGTTTGGCTGAATGAGTTTTACAACTTTAAGTTAATGTATGCAAACAAAGAAACTCTTGTTTTCTACCCATTTGTGTCTAATGAGCAAGCAGCTCATGTGGTACAGAAAAGAAAATGAGAAGATTGTGCAGTTTGCCGTAAAGTTAAAACTTCATACTTTTTATTTCAATTTAGAAGTTCCATTAAATAGACCAAATCCAATACAACTTGTATTTAGGCTGTTCATCATCTAAATGCAAAGGGAAGGGATAATTGCTTTAAACTAAGTGATAATGATAAACTAAATGATAATGGCTTTAAACTATTATAGCTAAACTTTTAACATTAATGCATTTCTGTAGATTTACTCATTTGCCATTAAATAATTCAAAGAACCTGTTGAGGTAGCACTTAAAACTCCCCTAGTGTGTTTAAGCTTTTCTTCCAGATAGTTCTAAAGTTGCATTGATAACTTGGCTTTTCACTCAATTCTCTGTCTTAACCATATTCCTGAAACTGTAAGTTCAACAGTATGTGGGAAGAGAATGGCCATTCTTGGATTACAGAGAAGTTACACAGAAAGGCTGGAGTTTCTTTTGAAGGCTTCAGCCTGATTTATGATGTTAAAATTGTAAATAATGAGACAGGTGAAAACCTGTCTCTGTCCTTTGTCCATGTATTGCCTTCTCTCACCCTTAAAGATTTCGTAGAGCCAAGCAATTTGGAAGCTTTTTTTTGAACTTGTAATCGATTTCTGTTTACTTGATAAATGCTAAATAGTGTGGGTTTTTATAGGACTGCAGAGCAGCATAAAAAACTGTTCAGCTGCATCTGAAATGATCCAGCAATTCTGGGTGCAAAAGCCAGGGTGCATAAATGGAATAAAGCAAAATGGAAGTGATTAATGGGAATAAAAATAAACAGCTTTTGGTCTTGGTAAATGATACCTTTAAAGCATGGCAGCCTTGTTGAACATAATTAAAGTTGTAAGAACCGGGGTGGGGTGAGTGGGCTCTATTCTCTGAGGTCATGGTGGAAATACAGAGGTCAGGGTTTTACACTTAGTCTTATGTAAACAGTGTCATGCCCTGGTAAATATAAGAATTGATTTAACTAGGTTAAGCTAATTTAACAAAACCCAGAAAACAAACCCCCCCCAAAAAACCCCCAAACCCACCAAAACAACAAACAAGCAAAAAACCCAAAGACAAAAAATAAACCAAAGGTATACTCATTTGATATCGAAATTTAGGTGCAGCCTTTGTATCGTCTTTTAATCATTGGATGGGGAAGGGTGAAGAGAAAAATGAGAAGAACAGGCTTCTATTTATACTTGCTTCAGATTGCCTGTTGCTGCTGAGTGGTTCTGTGGTGTTTGACTTTGTACACTAACATCTCTGTAGGTTTCTTGAAGCCTGTAGGTTCAAACTGACATTTCACAGAGATTTTTATTTCTAGTTACATCCATTTTTCCTGCAGAGTTTACATGCTTGTTCTTCTTGTAATCCTGAACCATGGAGTCATAGAATAGTTTGGGTTGGAAGGGACCTTTTAAAAGGTCCTCTCATCCAACTCCCCCCCCCTGCAGTGAGCAGGGACATACTGAACTTGATGAGGTTTCTCAGAGCCCTGTCCAATCTGACCTTGAATGTTGCTGTGTATCTCTGAGTATGTTTAATCTTTATTTTGTTCCAGTGCTTGTGGGGTTTGGTTGCTTTCTTCATTAGGGGTTTGGATTATGTATTCAGACCTATATTTATGCATGGTAGAGAAGAAATTCAAGGGTGTCCTAGTAGTTCTCCCTTCTGAATGACACAGATTTTGTCTTTTTTCTCCCTGCCTCGTTGGTGTTTGTGTTGAGCCTCCTTTCATTACAGTCCTTCGCCAGTCAGAATGAACCACCAGCTCCAGGCAGAACGTGTCTCTGACTGTTAAGGACGGCTGGCAAAACCCACTGAATTGAAAACTGAGTTCTGTAACTTAGTCTGGCAAGCACAGGCACCACTCCCTCCCACAAGCTTCAAGGGCAGTTGCTCAGGCTCTCAGAGGCTTTGTCTAGCCATCCACCAGCTGTGAGCTGGCTGGGCTGCCCATTTCCAAATGACTGGTTGTATGAGCTGTCACTTTGTCACTGCAGTGTAAGGGGGGCCGCAGGCTCTTGGAGAAGAGGAAGATGAGTGTTCAATATAATGGTTAAGTATGCAGAAGCAAAACTCTCCAGTTCCTGGCTCCAAGTGTCTCCAGGCAGCTCTCCCTTGGTGTGAAACGCTGCTTTAATGTAGGTCAGCTTTAACTGCTGTAAATGAGTGTAGTTCTAGGGAAGTCAATGAGCCGCTGTTAATTTACTTCACTTGAGAATCTGCCCAAGTAGATGAGCAACTGACAACCTCAAAGGAGAGTGCTTGTCCTGCAGGAGAAGTGCAAAACCAGTTAGGTGTTTTGTATTTGTTTTCTTCTCCCTCTCTTCTGGGGAAGAAGTTAACATTCCTACATCACAGCGGTGTTTATTGTGAGTGGAATTTTACTCACAAAAGGAGAGTTTGTAAACTGTTGCTGTTTTGGAAATACAGGGTTAAGAGTTATTTCAGCTTCTCACTCCAGATTGCCTCTTTTACTAATAAAATGAGTGGGTATCACTTCAGAGCACAAAACTGTCAGTCAGAATTCAGCATTAGCAGCTTCTAGAGGAGGCTGAAGATTGATTTTAGTGGAGACTGCTGACGTTTGCCCTGCCCTGTTCACAGAATGAGGCATCATGTATCCCAGGGGTTTTGATATGTTTAGTGAGAATGAAATAAACACTGGGTGTTTGCCCCAAAAGAAGGAGCTGGGTGTAGAGTAGGAACACCTTTGGTGTGAGGCTTGTGAGGATGCAGCTCTGTCCGTTCAAAACTACTTCACTGAAGACAAACAGACTCGGGTCAGCCCAGTCCCAGTAGGTGCAAATCTACTACAAGGAATTGCAAGACTGGTAATACTTAAAGTTTTCTATTTTTCAAAAAGATCAAGTGAAAATGGGGTGCGTTTTGGCAAGCTGGATGACAAATTGGGTGACTTAAAGCATGTTAGATAAACTGTGCCATTGGAGTTTCCTAATCTAATGCTATCAAGCAATGTTGTCTCTTAAGTCTGAGAGGGATCAGATGCTTTTAGAACTAGACTGTGCACTACTTACAGATATGCAAATAAGAGGAAAAAACCTTAATTGCAGAGCATGCTGCATACGTCTCTATTGGAAGAGTGTGCATTTAAGGAGGAACGTAGATGCCAGCTGACTCAGTTTTGTTGTTACTGTTCTTAACAATTCATCTCTCCTCAGGGACTCTAAACTCTTCTAACTGATGAGATGATTTGGTTATCTAGTTTTAATGTTGTTCTAAGTGTTTGCATGACTGGAAGATTATGTTTTGTTCATTTTGAATTGCAGCTTTTTACTGCCCAGTACTTTGGTTCCTCCTGTAAGCTGAATATCGAAGCTTCTTAGGTGAGGTGCTTTGCATGGCAATTGCTCTGTATTTACCCTAGGTGCAACTGTGTATTTCCTATTTCTGTGATTAAATAGCTCCAGGAATAAGGCAGCATTTTACTTTTTAAACATTCATACACACATAATCAGGGAAGACTTGCAATAAGCAAAAGAATTACTGTATGCAAAATGCTGCCTTTCGTATCAAGAGTACAAGGAACTTTGCTACTTTCTGCCTTCCACAGGCACTTCAAATGAAATGTTTAGCCTGGAATGTTTTCTGGATAATTGCAAATGATATCCAGTATCATCATGGTGGCTTTGATTTTGTTTTTCTTTTCTTGGGAATGATTTTGTTTTTCTTTTCTTGGGAATGATTTTGTTTTTCTTTTCTTGGGAATGATTTTGTTTTTCTTTTCTTGGGA
>JAYRBT010000001.1:9042955-9071818 GCA_036023395.1 Myiotriccus ornatus
ACAGAGGTAAGTCATGTCTCTATCACATTTGTCTGCAATGAGCACACAAACTCTAGTACAGGTGCCTGTTTTATTTAGAGTCTCCTTCACAGCATGGGAATTCTCTTGCCTTCTGTACATCCGCTGGACAGCAGCAGCAGCAGCAGTGCTGGTGGTGGTCCAAAGGTCTGCCCTGAGCCCTGTGCCTGCTGAGTAGCAAGTCATTTTCTAGGTCCTGATCAGTGGGGATTTGAAGGCAGTTGGATGTCAGCAGGTTGGGAAGCAGTGTTTAACACAGCAAGCGTGATAGCGAGGGTGATGGAGGGTTAGAGTCATAGAGGTCCTCAGTGACATGTGATCTCTGCTAATTAATCAGAAACAAGCCCTGTATGCAGGACTTGCTCCAGCAGTTCGTTCTTTCCTTCCTGATTTGGAGTTCCTTAGCATGGATAATGTTGTGGGAGATAGCAACAGAGTTTCTCGGTTTGACTTGGTTGGTTGTGTGATTGCTCTGTCATTTAATGCTTGGCTTAGTTTTTCTCTGTCTTTTTTAAGCAGTCTGTTCAGACATCTTGCTTGCCCTGCCCTACTTATTTTAATTACAGCTTGAGTTAACTTTTCTTTGAACATGTTAAGGTATGTCTCTAAAATACACTTTTTTTTTTTTGTAAAGTCAGATATTATATAATGTATCTGGTATGTTTTGGAACGTGCATAGTTCCCTGGCAACTGTTAAGCAAAATTATGCCTTTCTCTATATTGTAGTGTAGGAAATTATTATTTTAGTCTTTAGTTACGTACCAAGTTAATTATTTTATTTTTTTAAAATATGAAGTAATACCCTTGGGGATAAAGTAAGATCAAAAGACATCTCTATTTAAGAAGTTGGGTTAAATGTTTTCATTGTTAATACTGCAGTTTTGCTAACACTTGTACCCAGTGAAATGACTTGGCAGTCTTGAGGTCTAATACCCAATTTCAGGGAAGGTGAAAGACCAAACTCTTTTCCTCCTAAACTTTGTTTCCTGTGTCATCACAGACCGGGTCAGAGGAGAGTTGTTTGTTTCTGGGGTGAATTAAACTAAAGGAAACCATGTTCAAGGCCAGGCTGGGTGGGGCTCTGAGCAAACTGGTGCCCATGGCAGGGGGCTTGGAACTAGATCATCTTGAAGGTCCCTTCCAACCCAAACTATTGCTGAAAAAAGTATCGAAAGGTGTGCTAGTGTGCACCCCCACGTGAAAGACTGCATGTAGTTTTTCAGTTTTCATGGATATGGCTCAGTTTCAGAGATTAATATATCTGGCTCGTAAGCGTATAGGCTTAAAAACTTGAAACTTGAAAACATTCTCCTCATAAATCAGCAGGAATTTTAGGGGAAAGGTGAAAAGGTTCTTTTGAAAGCTGTGCATTTAAAAAGGCATTCACATAATGCATTCACCACTTTCACAATCGTGTTATGTGTGGGATATGAGCATATTTGTAATTTAAGGACTTGGCTTAAATTAGCTGGAATCTGAAAATATTAATCAAGCAGAGTTTTTCTTCACTTCTGTTTTGCATTGACTGAATAAAGATATTTTTATGGCCTCTTCTGGTTTGACCTAGTGTAAATGGCCACCTGTTTAACCTAAGGTTGAGGCTGGTTTTGGGTTGTTTTTTTGTGGTTGCGTTGTGTTGTGGTTTGGTGATTGTTGTTGTTTTGGGAGTTTTCTTTGGGTTTTTGTTTTAATGGGATTAAGAAATCGCCAATTAGGGTGCCATGAAAGCCATGGAAGAAGATCACAGCACCCAGCCATCAGAAGCAATAGCAATCTGGGCAGCATTCAGCAGTTGAGCTAATTAATTCTTCTCTGTTTTAGGCCTCTCTGATACATTGGCCACCCTTAATTATGTGCATTCAGTAAAAAGTAGATGCTACTCTAGTTGTACTTGGGTTTTAGGGAAGTATTTCTAGCATGAAGAAACTTGATGGAGAGTCTGAAGAACAAGATTTATTAAAATAACTTCATAGTGACATTTAAAATCTTTTTACCTTTTTTGGAAGTAGCCTTGGAAACAAGATGCATACAGCAACATGAATGGAAAATCAGAGTGTAGCCAATATTATCTTGTCGTCATAAGGAAGTGGTTTCAGTCTCACAGTTGAAGGAATGTTGTGTTAGGGATAAATATTTTATGTATTCTCTAACAATGAAGCACCAGTTCCGTTTGTTTTTCTGTGTGTGTGTGACACGTTAATATTAAAAAAAAACAAAACACAAAACCCCACAATTCTTGATTTATCCTCACTGCATTTATCTTCTATTAGGGATTATTGAAGTGTATTGGATATTCACTTCCCTTAATCTTCCCTGCTGATTTCTATTACAGGAAACATGACATTAGTTACAAGTGCTCTTCCCATGATAAGGTTCAGATACTTAAAGATATAATTGGGAATATGAGTTGGATTTGTTTGTCCATGATAGGAGTGCTGACATAACATTAGGTTTAACAGTAGGCAGAACAATTAGTAACAACAAAAGTTATTGCTTTTATGCATCAGTATTTCTTACTACCTTATTCTTTTGGAATTGTGTGGGAAGTGTCACACCTGCTTGGAATGTGTTGGTATTAACCATAACTTTCAGTATAGTATTTGTGATTGAAATCTACAAAATTAAGCATTTTCTCAAAATAATTTAAAATAAACCATTTTTCAATTTTAGGAGCAGCAGGAAGACAAGATTTCTCTAGATTACATTTAGTGATGTGTTTCCTGTCACTGTATTAAGACATCTTTACCACAGTGATAAAATCTTAACTATTTTGATTATATTTTTTCCTTTTACATTTTGCTTTGAAAAGTCTTAAGGAGTAAACCTTGTAAGCAGAGTTTATATTAATTTCTAAAGATAAGCTCTTTCTCTCCTTCCTTGCCTTTTATGAAATGAAAACTGTTTGTCATAGTTGTCTATCCATGGGAATAGGCTTCAAAGTTAAGTTTGTAAATTTGATGAAATTAAATCATGCAAAAATTACGAAGTACTTGTTAAGAACAATCAAGTTAGAAGCTCCACACGGCAGTTTTGGTGCACTCATATTTCAGTGTGTATCAGAATTTAGAGAGAAGTTATTTGGGGAATAGATGACTCCTACTAGATTAGTCTTGTATTAAGGTCCAGCATAATTCAGGGTAGGTAGCTGAATCTTTATACTAATTTTGAATTTTGGAGAAAGGAAATAAATCTTACTTGATTATTTTAATGTATCCTGAACATAAAAATATATTGCTCTTAATTTAAGTATCAGAGTTCACTATATAGTAAGGAATGTTTCTTAAAGATAATGTTTCTTTTTGGGTGTACGTGTGTTCTCATGGTCCTAAGTTAAAAATGTCTCTTTCCTCCTTCCAAAATCTTTATCTTGTTTCAGATTTCTTCTCTGAGATAGGTGAAAGGATGCATTTTTTTTCTTCCAGATCACAGACTACCTCATTTTATATTCATGATACCTAGTTGTGTAGTTTGAAAAACATTCACCCCTGCATAATGTACTAATATAAGTCTGTTGTGTTTTGGTTGTTGTGGTGGTTTTTTTCTTTCCTGTAGCATATTCCTCCTTCTCATGAATAGCCAATAGTTTTGACAATTTTCAGCAACTCCTTTTAGACAGGCTTTTAATCCTCTACTACTGCCTGTCTCCTTCATTACAAATACAAGTTTAGGCATGCTAAAGAAGAGGGGAATGTTTTCCCTAAGAAAATATTCAGCCTTAAAGAAAAAAATGAAGTTTCTTAAAGTGTCATTAAAATAAGAAAGCTTATATATAATTAGAGGTAAAAAAGAGGTATGACTCCCATGTGTGCATTTAGACAGCTTTTTACAGTTTGGGAAGCTTCAGATAGGAGAATGTTGTTTATAAAATGTATCTTCTGCTCCATTAGAATAGAAAATGCCATTCTTAAAATCTGTAATGACAAGCAATTCATTACCCCTCACATCCACATTTCTTTAGCACATTTGTTTGATTCCCTCTATATCTGTTAGAGACACCAGTTGGAGCATTGCTATGGTAATGCTACAGTTTCCTTAGGAAATGCCACTCTTCCCCTGGAATCCACATCCCCTCTTATTGCTCTACCTTGCTTGATTCTGCTCCGTGTGAGCACAAGGCCACACTGCTCCAGTTCCTTTTCTTTCCCTAAAGGAAGTGCATGTCCGACAGCAGAAAACCGAATTAATTAAAATTTAGCATAGAATACTGGTTACGGAGCTGTATTGGTCTTGCCTTTTGTATAAACAGCAGGAGCTGCCTTTTTGTTTGCGTGTGTGTGTCTCTTTTCAGGTTGTGGTTCAGTAGAAAGCAAATTATGTTTCAAGTAAAGATAGTTGACTTCACACACACACAAAAAGTCTGAAGTGTAGTTTTATAAGATGATTGAAAGTAACAATGTAGTGTTTTATGAGTTGTTTATATCTCTCATTTTAGAGCATAGCAAGAGGTTTCCACCTTTTTTGGATTAAGATCCTATATAAATGCAAAAAAAAAATCCTTGTACATGACTCTGTATACCCACTGTAATTAATGTTAAGATGTAAAGATGGTGATGGTTCCCCGCTGGTTCCATCATATCAGACTGATCCTCCCAGAATGGCTTCATGGGGGGTGACAGGGGCTTGCAGTTTGCAGTTCAGGATCCATCCTCAAGGGAAGACCAAAGATGGACTTATTTTCTAA
This sequence comes from Myiotriccus ornatus, assembly GCA_036023395.1. NCBI lineage: Eukaryota > Metazoa > Chordata > Aves > Passeriformes > Tyrannidae > Myiotriccus > Myiotriccus ornatus. Next base: position 9,047,655 of record JAYRBT010000001.1, read on the forward strand.
CGACAGATAGCAGCAGAAAGGATTTTTTGAGCTTTGTGTCATTGCTGTTTTACATGTTGTGTTTTCTCCATAGATGTGTCTTGTTTGGTCAGATTTAGATCTTACAAGCAGGCAAGGTCTTGCTGCCCTCCTTTGCCTGAGCATGACTCTGTACTCACCTCCAAGAGCTTTTGCCTGTCTTCCGGTGTCCTGTGGATTCTTTGAGAAAACCTTTCCCTTCTAACACAGTAACAAAGAGAGGGGAAAATGCTCTTGAAGATATATTTGCCGTGCCAGTGGGGGCATAGTAACAACCAGTGCATCTTGTGTAATTAAAGCAGCAACTGCGTGACTCAGATTTTGTGCTAGGCAGGTGGAATGCTTTGTTGTGGGTAATTAAATTATAATTCTTCTGCTCTTAATTCTTGACTATTTTCCAAGGAGTTTTCCGACCATGTGCGTCACCTGTGATAAGACCAACCTCGTCTTTGTTTGGCTTATGCATTCCTTTTTACATGACTAACAGCTGAGATTAGCTGAACGTCTGTCCTCTCTGAAGATGAGTGTTCTGCGTTAAACATCTGCCTCCACTTCAAAGAACAGGATTCAACTACTGCCTCTTTCACTTGAATTTCTTACTGGAGAGATAAAGTATGACAGTGGGATGGACTGGAACTTTCTGAATGTTCTAAATATTTCTGAGAATTAGAAGTGCGTCTTTGAGCTGCTTGCCACCAAAAGGACTGTTTAAGATTATTGCTACAGCTTATTTTAAGCAGTGAACCAACAGTGAGGAAGAGAGTAGTCCTAGGAATACATATTTTTAAAGTATGTGCAAATTCTCATAGGGTGTCATAGTGTGTATTTGTTGAACTTAAACAGGTGGATGCCATTTAATAGCTAATGTATAACTCTGCATAAATACATAATTCACTTTGTTCCTAAGGCATTTATCTATTCTGTCAAATTCTAGCTATTTTTAACCTACTGTTTTTTTATGAAAACACCTTGTGTTACAATAGTAATATTTTAATTCCAAAATCTGTTGTTTAGGTTTTTTATTTTATTTTTGGTGGTGTTTGATTTCAGCATTTGTGGAGGATTCTAAATTCATGCGTTTTCAGAATGTTTCTGTTCTTCTGGCATTGGACACTTCTGTAATGTCACTTCAGAGAATTAAACCAGATTTAAAAATTAAAAGCATTTAGGAATTAAGAGTTGATTACTTAAAATGCAGTTAAGTATGAACATGAGCCAGCAGTGTGGCCAAGAAGGCCAGTGCCATCCTGGCTTTATCAGCAATAGTGTGGCCAGCAGGAGCAGGGCAGTGACTGTCCCCCTGTGCTGGGCACTGGTGAGGTCACACCTCGAATCCTGTGTCCAGTTTAGAGCCCCTCACAACAAGAAAGATATTGAGGGGCTGGAGAGTGTCCAGAGAAGGGCAAGGGAGCTGGGGAAGGGTCTGGAGCACAAGTTCTGTGAGGAGCTGCTGAGGGAGCTGGGGGTGTTTAGCCTGGAGAAAAGGAGGCTCAGGGGGGATTTTACTGCTCTCAACTACCTGAAAGGAGGTTGTAGCCAGGTGGGGATTGGTCTCTTCTCTCAGGTAGCAAGTGGCAGGACAGGAGGAACGGCCTCAAGCTGTGCCAGGGGTGGTTTAGACTGGGTGTTAGGAAAAGTTTCTTTGCAGGAAGGGTGGTCAAGGATTGTAACAGGCTGCTCAGGGAGGTGGTAGAGTCATTGTCCATGGAGGTATTTAAAAGATACCTAGCATGTGGGGACATGGTTTAGTGGTGGACTTGGTAATGCTAGTAAGACTTCAGGATTTTAAAGCTCTTTTTCAACCTAAATGATGCTGTGATTGCATTAGGAGCATCAGCAACTGTGACTTCCAATTTTAAATGTTAGTGAGAAAACTCTGTGTTGTCAGTTCCTACACAAAAGCAAAGGTGCAGAAAGACTTTGACACTGGAAAGCCATCAGGTTGGAGCTTTTCACCTGGTAAGGCCAGCTGTCCCATGTGGGGTTTTTTAAGTCTGTGTCTGCCACAGTTTGTAAATTAAAACTGCAGCACAAACTGCAGGCTTGGCCATTTACAGTAGCTGCTTTTTACATGTGAGAAAGTGTCTCGTACTGGAAAGTCGAATAAACTCCTTAATGTACCTCTCTTTTGTTTATATTGAGTTTTTAAGTGGCTTTTTGTAAACCCCATCACCATGCTGCTACTGCCAGAGTGACTAATAGATCTATTGACACCATCTGTCTGAGGAATCCACAGCCGTTCTTTCCAAGTCTGGTTTAGTTTTCAATAGAAAAGCATTCTTTATAGGAGGAATTATTTCTGTGTTCCTCTTTTTTCTTTTGCTCTCATTCCCCACCCAAGGATCTTTAGTGGTGATTCATACTGGAATTTCCCTCGATTTCTCTTTTCTTTTGCATATCCAGTAAATTTCTCTGTTGATTCTCCAGTATTGTATGATGTGTTGGCAAGTTTTATCGCATTATAGAAGCTGTAGGGCAATCTGGACAGAAATAAAACATGAATAGTTCATTTTGCAGATAATTCTCTTAAATTGTTTTGTTCTTTTGGAAACTATTTGATGTATATAGATAATGTTTTTATAACTGAACTGATGGCATGTTAAGCAGATTTAATAGCGTGTCTTCTGAAATACTTCTGCTTTGTGGCAGGGAAACCTATTTCTGCAAAGGGGAGTTAAATTGTACTTAATACTTAGAATATCCATTTCTTCAAAAGTTATTCTAGTTGAGTAGTGTTAGGATGTGGTGGGGGGCAGGAAAGCACACACAGGTTGATATGAAGTGTTCCAGTAGTATCCAGCACTGCTCAGTCTTGCCATTTATGGTTGGCAGAAGCAGCATGGTGCTCGAAGCAAGTGATGTTCTTAATGGTGGTGATTTAGAGGAACATTTATACACATTTTTATTAAAATGTATACTTCTGTAAAGAAGATATTTTGAAGCACGGTGGTGCTTTAGCCTGTGGCTCGCTGAGCCCTTCACCATTACCTGTGAAGTGAAAATAATACAGGGCCAGTCTCCAGAGCTAGAGGGATCACTTCTACTTGCTGGAAGTTCTAGCAGGTCAAAGGAAAATTTGTGGTTTGTAAATGAGGACCTAGTGAAGACAGGAAAGTGGCTCTGTCATGAGTCAATCTAAGGAGTTTTTTTTTAAAAAAAGGTGGGGAGTGCAAAAAAAGGCAAAAAAAACCCCCAAAAACCCAGGCAGCAAGGTAGGTAAAGCTGGGCCAACTGTGGGCAATGGCAGTGAGATAATGATGCCATTGTGAGCGCTAGAGATGGTGGGAAGGGAAATTAACTCCTCTCAGGTAATGACTTGAGGTTTAATTGTTTCATAAGGAACAAGTTTCTTGTGTTTGGTTGATGTGTGGTTCTTACTTTCATAATGTTTAACTTGGGTTAATGTTAGACAATCTGAGTCTTTAGGTTAGGAAGTCAATACTTTAGGTACTTTCTCGATTGAAGTGAACCTCCTGAGCCATGTAATGTAATGGTAGTGAGAAATGTAAGTTCATCTGCTGAAGAATTTGCCAAGTTTTTTGTTAAAAAAAAAAATCCAAGTATAAAAAGAATTTAGTAGTACTGTGCTCAGCTCTAGTCTAGAAGTATGTTCTAATCCTATGATTGGCACTTGCACTAAATGATTTGAAAATAGCTGTTGTTTGAGTCTTTTGCGTTCAAGAATCAAAGGGAAAGAACAAACTATAAGTGGTTTCTAGCGTTCCTGCACTGGTCTTCCTCATGATGGTGCTACAGTATCCCAAGATTCTTGTTCTCCTGTCCTGGAGAGTTGGTTGGCTTGCTATTTCTGTAGGAGTTCATGGGATTCCTTCATCTTGGTAGGTTTGAAGGACAGGCAAAAGCAACTATACTCTAAATTTAGCTAAACCTAATCTTTTATGGCACTAATATTTGCTACTGGACATGACGATGGGGTCAAAATGACATAATAGATGTCTCTGTAGTTCAGTCTTCTGTCTTGTCCCCTTATTTGTTTAAGCAGATGTTTTATTTTGGACATTTTTATTAAAAAAAAATATGGGTCACATGTCTTGGGCACTGCATTTGGTTCTGCAGACTTGGGCAGGTCCTATAACATTTATTTTGGGAGCACTTTGGGGAGGACAAGAAAAACTGTGGGTCTTGAAAATATAAAGATTATAAAGATTTTGGGCAGTGAATAAAAAACCCTTTTTCTCAGATAACTTACAAGTCTGTATCATAAAGGAGCTGATGTTTTGTGGGGGTGAGGGGGAAAAAACTTATTTTGGATAATAGAAGAGTATTTATTTATTTATTTTTAGGTTCATATTCAGTTGTTTAGAACTGGTTTCAAGACTATCCCTACTTTTAAAAACTGGTTTTATGTTAGTCATCACTTGTGCTGAGACCTCTTTTTTAACTTAAAGAGGCAGTTGAGGAGGGACTTCATCAGTGTGTGCAGGGAGGTGTCAGGGCACGGACCAGGCTCTGCTCAGTGGTGCCAAACAATAGCAGAAGAGGCAACGGGCAGGAACTGATGCCCAGGAAGTTCCGGGAAGAATTTGTTTGCTGTGCAGTGACAGAGCACTGGAACTGACTGCCCAGAGAGGTTGTGGAGTCTCCCTCACTGGGGACATTCCAGAAACATCTGGACACAACCCTGTGCCGTGTGCTAGGATGACCCTGCTTGAACAGGGAGCTTGGTCCAGGTGACCCACTGTGGTCCCTTCCAACGTGACCCATTCTGGGGTTCTTTCAGTACTATACAGATTTTTATGAAGGATGCATAGCAATTTAGCAAGTTCAACTGCATTCCCTTTTCAAACTTTTTATCTTCTTTTTTTTTCTTTCTCCTTCATGAAATGGTGTCTTGAACATACCTTTGCATGCAAGACAGAGAAAAGCACTCTCATCTGGATGCAGCAATTTGTCGACCTTAAAAATAGAAAAGGAGCATGTATAAGGAACATAATAGGGTTTTTTTAAAGGATTCCCTGTTGTGAATATCTGTCTGCTCTTTTTTAGCTGTGTGAAGAAATCTTTCATCTTGAGAACAATACCTAACTTAAAATGCCATCCTATCATATTTTGATTGAAAGCTCAACTTAAAAACATATTTACTTGGAGGAAATGGGCCAGCCAGCTTTACTGTTATAACTAAGTTATGTTTTATTTTGGTAATGTTTACCTTTTATGATTCATAGAAATCTCTAAGTTGTATGGATTACTATTTAATTTAGAGTAGTTTCTGGTGAACATGTACAGTCGTATTGTCTGCAAAATTTCTTAAGGAAAATTTTTTTTTTTAATATATATATTTTTACAAGTCACTTAATCAAGGAGGGATACTAATTACTTCAAATTTTTAACAATTTCTATATTCAGTTAATAGAGTTCTGTCTCACTGGAGAGCCAGCATGCTGGAGAGTGAGTGATAGGTGTTTATAAGGAATAAATACTTAAGAGGGGGTGGGAGGGAATTGTATGTTCCTGAAGGAGAGCAGGTAAATTGTTGCATGGAGAGGGGACTACAAGTAGCAATACTAATGAGCACACAAGGCTTTAGGCATTTGCATTCCCAGCAGTGTTTTGTGGAGATGGCCTCTTTAGCATTACTTGCCTTTTTACTTCTTGTCCCCTGCTAATTCATTCTTGTCATTGCGAGAGCTTTTAACATAAAAGTAACGATTTTTAGTAATTCATTCTGGGCTTTGTGACAGCATTAACAGGAAAATGGGGATTTTCTTCCTCCTGAAGCATGCCAAAAAAAGCTTTTTATCAAGGTCAGGGATGATCTCTACTATGGCTTGATGATACATGCTTATATGAGTATTCTCTTTGCTCTTAAGCATTAAAGATATTTACTTAAACTAGGATGGAAGATATTTTTTGGATCTGTTGTTTTGATTCAGAATAGTGATTTCAAGTTTGTGTTTTGTTTTAGAGTTGGTTTTGTGGGTGTAAAAGGGGAAAACTATAGTCTGTATTGGCCCTCCAAACTCCTGTAACTTCTCATGAAAGAAAATAATGGAGTTAAGGTGTGTAATTAATTGAGGCTGAAGAACTGCAGTTCTATTTTTAGGGTTTTTTTTGGTGTGTGTTTTGTGGTTTTGTTTGGTTGGTTTTTTTTGTTTGTTACAGGTGGAATTTTAAAGTATTATCAGCTGATATTTTATCAAGGTCAAGAAAGAAAGATCACTTGTATTTAGTAAATGAGGAACAGAAAACTGAATTTCACATCCCTGGTTTCCTTGGGCCAGTCTTGTCTAAAGATGGGAACTATTAGGCCATAAAAAGGATGGGATGAGGTGCTTGAGATAGTATGCTGCATGTGTATTTAAGTAAACACTGAAGGTACAGCTTTTTGTTTAATTGTTTGCTTGATTGCTTGCAGTCATCATCACACAGTATCGTGTTCTTAGAGCTTGAAACTTGTATGAATGTTGGTTAATGCTCACTGAGGTGACCCATTTGGTTTGGTGTGTATGTGGGCGCACTCTTAACAGAGTTCTACAGTCAAGGGATAAATAAAAACCCCAAATAAAACCTCTTGATGCGCTTTTTCTAAGCAGTGGATTAAATTTTCAGTTTTACAAATCACCTTTGTGCATTTAGGCACTCAAATGCCATTGAAATGCTCTGGGTCTTAGTGCCTTTTTATTGCCTAAATCTGTAAATTGATGATCTCAGGATAGGTCTGTAAGCATATTTATTTTTACTTCTTTAGAAAATAGTTCTGTTAATATAATGACAAAGGTACAGACAATGGTGACAATGACGTTAATTGCCAGGAACTGCTTGTATAGGGTCTGTTGCATTTTTGGTACTAAGTGCACTTTGAGACCTTTAGAGAAGGCTGTGTACTACATGAAACATTCAGTGTGTGTCATGTGTATAGAATGGCAGCCTGACTCTGTATTATCTAGTATATTTAGCTTATGTCATTAGAAGAAAAGAGTGTTAAATAAATGCTGTGGTTTTTTTCCAGTTCCAGAGTGCTTTAGTCTGTCATGTGGAAAAAAGTCCTTGTTTTTTTAAGTAATTTTTTGTACCTGATTGAAACCCCATCTTCTCTCTGCTGTGTTTTTCAAAGTAACTTAGGAATTCTTGTTTGATTCAACAATTTCTCCTATGCTATCAATTTGTGTCCAGCTAAGATGTGCTTCCATTTACAGGGTTTTAGTAGTTCAACATTCGTGCAGAAGTCGGTCTCTGTTCATATAAATAACACAAGGTGAAAGCTCCAGGAGCTGGGCTTTAACCTGATCCCCTGTGCCTTTCTTCATCAGTTAACAGATGACTTTCTGGAGATTTACAAGTACAAACACTGAACTTTTTTCCTCTCATAATGCTGCATGGTCAGTTAAGAACTAATGCAACAACTAGATGAAAAATGGTCCTGTTTATGCAAGAGAGAGTCAGAGGCTTTATTTTCACTCTTAAAGCTATGTATTTTGACTTGCATTTAAGAAGTTTTCAAATTTTGGCTCAGATCAAAGTTTTATGTCTTTTCAAACAGAATTCTGTGTTGAGTGGGCTTCTGTAACATTGTTGCTAATTCATCAGCATTTATAATTTAAAAAAAAATTAACAGTGGTATGGTGCCTTGTTATTTTTGGAAAGCTTGTTTAATATGACAAGTATCTTTGAGTGGGGAATAAAGCTACTTAACAAAGCAGTTTTGAAATCATAGCATTGGCTTGTAAGAACAGTTTGATTGCACTGATTATTGTGACGTGGTTTGATTTTTTTTTTTTTTTTTTGATTTAACACCCATGTTAAAGTTAGGATCCAGAAAGGACTTAGATAACTGAAGTGAAACACTGTCTGAAACTGCTGTTCTGAAACCTCCATCATCTATTTCCCAATTGCAGGGAAGCCTAAACAGCGCCAGACAAATTCCCCCCTCCACTTCCCAACTTTCTGTGCTCTCCTCCATGCCTTCCATCCTCCCTATGGTCTCAGACCTGCCAGGTTGGGTTTCATAAACAAATCATAGCTGTTTTCTTCTAAAATCAATGTTTTAACTACTTTATGTAAAACTGACCAACAGCCCTTGGAGCAGAAACTTCTCTATTTACTGGAGTTCTGTGACTCCTGATACAAATGGCCCTCTCACCACCTTCCTTGAATTCTTCTCTGAAATAAATATTCTTGTCTGGCTTTACAAGAAAGGGCATAAACATCCTGAACACACCTGAAGTCTGTGAACTGCTCATTCCAGGTGGAAGGAAGTGACTAATTTACCATTACTCAAGTGTCAAGGCATGAAAAAACGAGAGATTTGATTTTTGGCTTGGTTAGGCAGCTTCACACCAAGTAGACTAATTCTGCATAATTTTCTGCTTAGAATGGTAAAAAAAAAATTATTTAATATTGAGTCATTTTGTGTTTCCTCTGCACTCTGTAGGGGTTATATGTACCCCATAGAAAATCTCAGGGTTTATTCATTTTTATATATATATTTTTTAAATACTCTTAAATACAAGCAGATGGTGTTTATATGTAATCAGGGATATTAGTAGAGGACATGGCTTCTCGTCACTTCACTCTTGAACTGAAAGAAGAACATTTGGTTGAGTGGGACACAATCTTTTCTGAGAGCTCTGAGCTCTCCCTGAAGCCCAATGGCAGAACGTGGGATTTGGGCTGAAGTATTCTAGGGACTTTTCTCTTGCCTTCTTCTAAGTCTTAGGCAGTAGTTTCTTCCCTTTTTTTTTTTTTTGTCCTTTTTATTAGATTATAATTCTCAAAGTTGATAAATTAACTCATTAATTAACTGGTTTGATGGTAATGGTTCATGGTGATGATGGTGTGCTGTGTTGGCAGACTGATGCAAATAAAGACTTCCAAGTCTTTCCCCCGTGTTTCCTTCCTAACAGTCATGATACTGAGCTGTTCACCAGTGTACTTGTGAAAAATCAACTACAGTTGAATCTGTCCTGTGTATCTTTGCTTATAATTTAATTCTGTTTATAAAATCCTGTAGCTCTTGCAGTGTGATGTTCCTAATGCAGATCTGTCAGGTTATAAATATTTGCAGCAACCACGAAATTATAGAATAATTTAAGAGTAGAAACCCTGTGTAACGTGGAGAGGACTGACAATTTGCAGTACAATCTCTTATGAAAAGACTCATTCATTTTTAATAGACCATTTTTTTAGCACTGCTTAGCTTTTGTTCTTAATCAAAACACTGGGGGAGAATTTCCTGTTTATTTAAAGTAAGAATGTAAAAGAAGGGCAGATTAATTGTCGTTAAAAATTCATTTAAACTGATCTCTGTGCCATAATGCCTGCTAATTAGTCATATAATGGTATATTAGAAAAATAGAAAGATTGATATTAGGGCTTTACCTGTAGAGGAGGAACAACTGATGCCCGTTAATCAATTTAAACCTCTAACCATGCGTTTAATTCTCAGTCCTTGCACTGGGTACTGGTGAGCAGCTGTGAGCCTCAAGGCCTAGTGCTTCTGTCTAATTAGTCCCACTGAAGGCTTTCAACCTATTCAGGAAGCCTTAATTTAGGGGTTTGTTTCAAATAGCTCTTTATTACATAAAGTGGAAAAGTCTGTGTACTGGTTGCCTTTTTTTTTTTAGCATTTAGAAACTATGCTGTGCTGATGATACAAAACCAATAGTTTACCCTTGAAAACCCTGTTGCAGAAAAAAAAAAGCGGGTGCTTAAAACCGTGGATGTAGTCCTTTGCAAGGATGAAAACAAACAAAACCTCCAGTTCCTTGTACCCACCTCTCCAATCATGTTTGGTCACAGCCTGAGCTGTAACAGAGATGGATGTAGCTACTTGAGCAGTGGAAGCTGCAGTGAGATTTCTGTTGCATGTTGGCAGGAAAGGTCCCAGCCAACTTCCACCTCTCAGGAGGGACTGAGTAAGTTCAGCACGGAGTAACCATGGATGGAAGGAGAGAGGGAGGCAGGGCACGGAGGTGGTAATTAAAAGCAGTCCACTTTTCGTTTTCCTCTCCAGTTTATTACAACTTAGTGAACAGGTTGTAATAACTCCCCTGCATAATAGAAGTACTACCATAATCCTGGGCAGTAGAAGCTGAGATACTTGTATGTGAGGTGCAATTTCTTTCTTTATATGAATATAAGTAGCTTTTTTTCTTCAGCAGCATTTCTACATCCTTGTAAAATACAGTTTAATTTGTTGCAAGGGAAACTCTTATAATGTAATCATACCTTAGAGTCTTACAGGTTAGACAATAGTAGCTTTTCATAGCTGATGGAGCATTCTTAGTAGAATTGTCTGTATCCGGCTGCCTGTTTTTATAGATAGCTGTTGCTGGTTTTCCACTTACTTCTCTGTGCCAGGGGTATCTTAACTTGTGAAACAAGCCATGGGCAGAGAAGTCATCTCTTGTACTACAACTACTGCTGAAGTGTTGGTGTTTTTTGTTTGTTTGTTTGGTTGTTAGTGTTTTTTTAAAGATGGATAATATTTCTAGTGCACAGATTCCTCTAAGGTTTATTACTTCCTAGCAATAACCAATTTTTCTTTGATCGTTTAACCTCCCTCTCCTGTCACAGTGATGGCTGGTAGAAGTAATAATAAAAATAATGATTCCTTTCTCTTGTTTACAAACAGCTATTCTCCTTAATAATTTTGAAGGTTTGACCGTCATTTGCAGTTCTGTGTGTTTACCACACAAGCCTCTGCCTGCTTGCCCACAGTGATGCTGTATTATGCATTATAATCTTCTCAAATTGTACAGTTCTGTTCTTCTAATTTTCACTTGCTGGGGTTTTCATATTTTTTGTGCAGGTCTACAGAGGTCTGTGTCTTTTCCCTTGCTTGATTTTGAGACTCACCTCTGCTTTTGACTCAGCCTCCTGGTTGTGTGGCACTGTGTCTTTCTCTTATGTCTCTCCTTCCTTTTTCCACCTCTGAACATCGATCTCTGTTTCTCTCTAAGCACTGATCCTCTCACCCAAACCCTTTATAGTAGTAATTTCAAGCTAGTTGCTAAGCTAGCTGTTAAAAATAATTAGAAATTAATTAAATAATGAAAAATGGATGACTGATTTTTTCTTTAGATCAAGTAATTGAATTGAACTTTTTCTCATAATAATGTTCTTCATTCCTTCAGTCTTATCAACAGACATAAGCTACTGCTATTCTTGAACTTTTCTTTCTGTTATAAGCTTCAGTAGGCAGTTGACAGCATTTTTGTTTATCTGTAAAGTTCTCACACTTAGCACGCTATGTAAGGTATAAACATTGTCTTCATTAGTGTACTGGATGTGTCAGAATTTGCTTTTAAGGTTTAAAATTGACTGAGGTGGGCTGCATTCCTCTAGGGATTTGTTACTAATCCTTTAAAAGACCGTTTCAAATATTTTGTTTTCTTTAAAGTATAAATGACTTCAGACAACTGTCCTTAAAATCGTGTTTCAGTACTTTGTCTCGAAGCAGTCAATAACCTGCTGAAAAATGGTGCTATTTAAATATCTTCCTTGAGTGTGTCTATCACGTAGGACATCTCAAAAGCTTTGTTTTACATGTTTTAATACATTCCAGTCTGCTGGACACTTAGGCTATTAGCCTGAACTGATAGTTCAGCAGTCTTTCAGAGACTGTAAAGTGAAAATGAAAGTGCTTTGTGCTTTTCTCAGTTCCATTTGCCCCCACATGTTTTATTGGGCGGTGTCGAACTGGTAGCTGGGGCAGTGCCTCTCATAGCAGCTCCTGTGGCCTTTCCTTTCACTCTTCCTAGGGATAACATTCAGCCTGTTGGCTGAAGCTGTGAGATCATGGAGAGACTTCAGTGAGCTTCTGGTTTGGGCTTCTTCACTGTGTAAAAGGGTGATGTTTCCTACTGCAGTCACTTCAAAGTAGCTCTGTATGGGTCTTACTTTACTTTTGGGATAACGGAGAAATCTTGCAGTGTGCACTAGTAAAGGAGTGTAGGAGAGCTGAGCAATTCCCTGCATGGCTTTGTTTCTTGGCATCTCCCAGAGAGCTTTTCCTCATGACAGGATTCTGAGCTCAAAGTGTGAGGTCTCTGGTTGCATAAGTGTAGGTGACCAAGATGACTTAATGTTTATGTAGGAATAAATACACAAGCCTGGTAACTGGAACTTCTCTAGGCTCTGTTATTAGCCACTTTATAAAAATATGAAACTTTCACTGTGATGCATTCAGGTTCTGGCACCACTTTTGCTACAACCAGAACTAAAATCCAGTTGGGAAGGTATAGGAGTGGCAGAGATGTCAGTTGATGTTTCTGATAATTTTTCACAAGGTTCTCAGCAGCTGTGCTCTGGGAAATCAGACCACAGGATGATAATGGCTCTTGATCCATCAGAGAGGAAAACTCAGTGCACAGTAATCTTCTGGGCACGTACTTTTATACATTTAAGGATGTCCCGGGACATGCCATTTCATGTGCAATGCCAGACACCTGCAGTTGGGTTCAGTGTTGGCAGTGTAAAGTTGTGCTTTCTGCAAAGAAACAAGTAGAAACAGTTGTAAAACAAATGGGCATGTGGAAGGTCTCCCATTTTCAGTTTGGAATCCAGGAAATCTTTGAAGAAAGAAAAACCAAATCCTCCTGCACTGGGCAGTGGTGAGGCCACACCTCAAATCCTGTGTTGAGTTTTGAGCCCCTCACTGTAAGAAAGACACTGAGGGGCTGGAGCATGTCCAGAGAAGGGCGGTGGAGCTGATGAAGGGTCTGGAGGGTAAATCCTGTGAGGAGCAGCTGAGGGAGCTGGGGGTGTTTAACCTGGAGAAAAGGAGGTTCAAGAGTGACCTTATCACTCTCTACAACTGCCTGAAAGGAGGCTGTAGCAAGATTGGGGTTCTCCAGGGGACTAGTGACAGCACAAGAGGACATGGCCTCAAGCTGTGCCGGGGAGGTTCAGGAGGAATTTCTTCACCGAAAGAGTTATTGAGCTCTGGAATGGGCTGCCCAGGGAGGTGGTGGAGTCACCATCCCTGGAGGTGTTCAAGAATGAGAGGACTTGGCACTCAGTGCTTTGTTCCACTTGACAAGGTGGTGATCAGTCAAGGTTGGACTTGATGATCTCAGAGGTCTTGTCCAACCTAAATGATTCTGTAACTTTCTGGCCTGTTGAGGGTCAAGAAATTCAAACACAGTCAAAGGGAAAACAGAACAGTGTTTCTCAGAGAAAAGATGATTGTGATGGCATTGATAGGTGGAAGTTTATTTTAGGGGAAGGTTTGCTGTTTTGACATATTATTGTATTGCTGAAAAGTAGCAATAGGAAAATACCTTCAGTCATCATGGCAGTGAATATCATGTTGATTGTTATGCAGAGTAACTCAGCAGGAGATATTTATTGCTTTCCCCTGAAAACATGTCATCTTTTATGATTTTCGTGCTCATTTACTTAGCTTTATATTTGGAAAAAGGTATGTTTTGGAAAAAAGGGTGGGGATAGACAGCTTTTAATGAAGGAATTGCTTGATTTAAAGTTTTTAAACTGTTATGAAATCTTTTGATTGATACTGATATGTATATTTCATGTAACTGTAAACAACTCACGGACTTTTTTTTGTGTTGATTTAAATTTCCATTCTTCATTATGCAAGTAAAACACACCAGTGTTTTGTTACTGCAGTAACAACTTGTAATTGGAAATGCCTGGCCTTTTTGTAATTGTCCAAACTTAATGGTGTACAAAAAGTCAAATGGCTTTAAATGGAGTGAAAGAAAGCTGTTTTACTCCAAATTTCTTTACAAATTTTGTTACAATAAAATGCAATAAGAACAAGGAAACTCAACTACTTAATAGTGATTCTTTTTATTTTATTGTTCAAAATGTCTAAATTATGAGCAGTGAGTAATTAAAATCAAACGTATTCCTGAACTGACATACCTCACCTCTCCTTTAAATACCTCAACGTTCAGATTCAGGAGGGCAGTTTGATATTTTACTCACTCTTCATCTGAAACAAATTTACAACCATCTTAAAAAAAAAAAAGTAGGATTTTGGACAGGTGTTTTGAATTATCCTATTTCTCTTTAAATCAATTTTGGGAACAAGAAAAAAATTACAATATCATTTGTATGAGATGTACTAAAACTGGCACAGGCACAGCCCAGGAAGGCTGTTGACTGTTACAGTGCTGGGCTCCTTTAGTGGCAGAGTTGAGGAGTGTTCCTGATAGAGCTGGGAAGAGAAAACCCCTGGCCCTATTGAGAGTTAGTGTTTTCTCTGGCTTCCCAATAGCCCTGTGGAAATGAGGATCCTCTTTTCCTCTTTCCCTTCTCTCAGCATCTCAGACACCCGAACATGCAGTTGATCAGCATCAGATTTGATCTCACACTGAATGTGGAACTGAAAATTAGTTAGAAGTTGGTATTCCTAAGTATAGTAGGAGGTGACTTTGAAAAGGCTGGAAGAATGTGGAAGCAACCCATCTGAAATCCTATAAAGAGAATGTGTTTTATTTGGTTTTGTGACTACGTGGTTTAAAAGAAAACAACCCAAACTCCACGTACGTCATTAGATCTGTTTTTATGATCATCATCATCCAGAGGGATATTTTATGTTTTATTTGTTTGTGCATATAGAATGAACCTTGGAATAAAGTAGCCTCGTGTGCTGTAATCACACCACAAATAGTTGAAATCTTTTACACTGATGACAGACAGACCTACAGATGAAGTAAAATTTTTCTGCATCAGTATGTCTGACATCTGATTTATTAGCACATAATACATATAAATAAAGTATGTAGCATATATATAGCACAAAACCCACTGGTTTTGGTGCAGTTTCACTGGTTTTGTCAGAGTTCTATTTTCCTATCCCAAATGGCAAACCACGGGTTCACAGCCAATGAAACACCCTTCCTGTCTGGCATAAGACATGATCAAGGACAAAGATTGAAGACAGATCCTGGCTGTCTCTCCTTCGATTCCTAATCCTCCCTCTCTCTCTGCTCAATAGAAATTCAAGCCCTGGAAATGGCAATTCTTACGTGACTCACACCAGCCCCTGTCCCAACACTCCCCATTTTCTCTGTCTTCTCTTCTCAAGCTGCTGACAAGAGATCAGAGCTGTCAGGCCTGCCTTTGTAGGGAAGACAGTCTGCCAGGGAAGGAGGAGGACAGGGCATCAGTGATTGCTCTGTCTCAGATCTTCCTACTGTGTCCTGACTCCTCTGTTTAACCTGTGGTTATTTTCAGTATCTTTTCAGCTCTGGTGTCCACAGAATTATTCAGTTATCATCAAATCCTATCACTTTAATATAATTTAAGTATCTGTTTCTGTAGTGGTCTTGCAGTTCTTTTTTGCTTGAATATTTGTGGCTCTTCCATAATCCTTTTGCCTCCTCTTTTTCCTTGCATTCTTGACAGCCATTCCAGGGGCTGAGCAGCTCTCACAGTGTCTTTGTGTTCCTGCAGTACCTTTCTGACCCTACTGCTTCACTCCTCCTGCAGTTTGGTGTGGTCATTGTCAGCTTGTCCCATCCAAACCTCCAAGGATAAGCTGGCCTTCAGATACATTTCAGCTGTTCTCAGACTTGTGCAGTTCTTCTCAGTATCATCCCAGTGTAGAAAATATCTCCCAGCGTTACTGCAGCCATTTCAAAGATAAAATGAGTGACAAAATAAGCTTTATTACTATTGTGTTTGTTTTTGGTCTTGAGTATACTGAAGTTGCTCACTGGGTCAGAGTTGATTTTGCATTATTAGTGAAAGTACTTTTGTAATTTCATTAATGTTTTCCCCAAGGGAAAGTAGTATTCCCAACTTATTCCCACACCATTCCCAATTTGGTGTGGGATATTGTTTTTATTTAGTGAGTTTTGGTTTCAAAAGTCAGTGTTCTAGATACTGCTATGTGAGACTATTCCAGCATCTGCCAAAGTCAGATGAGATAAATGTCTGACCAGAAAGCAGAACTGAGGGAAAAGAAAAAATAAAACTGACCAGTTTCTTACACTGGGAACATTTAAGTACTGCCTGAGGTTTTATGTAAATGTCAGCCTCTTACAGAGTGCAATATAAATATTATTAGTTTAAATTTATATTCTAGCTAATTTAATGAATAACCAGGTCAGGACTTATTTATGCTAAGTGCTGGACAAACCAGTAGCATGCATTCATGGAGCAAAGGTTGACTGTCAAGCTACATCTCTTTAAAATAAATGGTTCTTTCAAGAGCAATTTAGAAGAGTTGTATTTAATTTTGGATTAAGAAACTAAAGCATGACTCTTACTGTTGCCACTTTGAGCTTCTTTGTTAAAAGTGATTATTTCAGAGAGCTTGGATCTCTTAGCATCTCCTGGGAAATACATCTTTAGGTATTAAAACAGAGACTCAGTGTTAATATCTGCGCAATGCAGTATCTGACAACTTTTTTTTCCCCATTCCCACCAGGCAGAGTGTTTAAATAACTATAAGATAATATGCATCTTTCCAGAAGATTTTTTGCTTAGAAATTTATGGCTTTTTCTGTATGTCCAGACTTACTGCATAACGAGGAACAGAAACAAACCATTTACACCATATATATAAACTTCTTTAAAATTATTTTTCTCCCATATTTATTTAGCTTATTGCCAGTGCTCCAGCTAACTCCTGTTCAGTTGGCCAGGTCATGAATGTTGTGTAAATTCAATGTCTTTAGCTTCCAGTCTTTGGGTAAATCTCTCAGTGTAAGAGCCAGGCAAAAGATCAGTCTGGATTTGAGGCATTTTTAGTACAGCTCCCATTTAATCTCTTATTTCAAAGAGACAGACAGACGTGGCTTAAAACTCCAGGCGCTCTGTCATTATTCTAGGTTTTTTTCCAACCATAAGTGAACAGTAAATTATTGGTTTCTGACATCTCCTGATAGGGTGGTAGCTGTGACAGAAATGTAATTCATGGTGTCTTAACCTTGAAGTGTTTTTTGTTGCTGTCTTTTTAAGTGGGAAAAATGTTTTGTGAGTGCCTACAAATTTATTTTAAAAGCCATGGTCCGCATTTTATTTAAGACTTCGTATTTAAAGTGGAACTTGCTTTACCCAAAAATATCCCTTAGTAGAAGAAATTATTAAAAAGAACATCTATTGATAATTTCATCTCTCATTGGAATCAGAACAATAGCAATTAAAGGAGAAAACCAAAAGGATTCCTTCACATGATAATGTAAACTGAAATAAGAACAACTTCTTTTTCAGGGAACATCACAGTGGTTTCGTGGTGGGACCGATCAGTTGATGTTCAGGGCTTTTCAGTTACATCTTGCTCACCTGATTTCTATTGTGTGCTCAGAAAGAGATGTGGGGCATTTCCTCTTCATTGGGAACACGTAGCGAAGTTGCACGTTCTCCTGATGCAAAGTGAGAGCTGTGTTTGTCACATTTTATGGTATCTGTGGAAGAGAACTGGACCTGTTCCCAGATCAGTGTTTGGAACCATTAAGTGTACCTTGAAATGCATTTCAATAAAGCTGTAGTCCTGTGTGGGCATTAATCAGCTGATGTGACAGTGCTGGTACGTTCCAGCTACGCATTTTCCTCCTTAGTGTACAAATACTCACTTGCAGGTGATATTCGTGTTCATAAAGGTGGCATCCTTTTAAAGTAGTTATGGAAATGTTCACAGTTGTGACTGGGCAAAGTAAGGGCAGGATTTGGGTAAAAAGTGTAAATTTGTTTTTCTAGAACATGTGTTCAGTGCTCAGCTGTTAGAGAGGAACAGCTGTTGTAAATAAAACTCTGTCAAACACCTCCTTCCCAAGTCCAGAGTGACACAGTGATCAATGCCATGCTCCAATCAGTGCTCCAGAAACCTCAGTTAAATGCAGTTTTGACTCTTGTGCTTCAAGTCAAAGTAATTAAACAGTGAAATTTCTGTTCTGACATGATTGACTATTCTGAGAAAATCTAAATAGGCACAGCATTACTGTCTTTGTTAATAGCTTCATGTCTTTGGTTGTGAAGGGAAGACTGCAACATCTGCAATGGAAATGTCAAAGTAGTTGCTCCTTAATAGGCAGTATTCTCGGAGGCTACAAAGCTCAGGAAATCAGATGTTTATTGAAGTTGCACAAGGGTAGTATACAAAGATATATTCTTAAAAACATGGGGAAATTGAGAGAAGGAAAATCAATCGGACAAAATCTCTGTGGATCTTCTTTGTTCTGTTGCTTTTCTTTGCAAATTATTTGTTGTCTGTGCAACCAGGTAAACCCAGTAGGTTAGGTTAGCTGAGGGTATTGAAGCAGAACAGCCACTTTCCGAAAAATACTTTGATTTTTTCCTTTATTTATTTCCCCCCTGTAGCATGATGTGATATTATTTTGTAGTGTCTGCTGGAAACAGTATTCAAAGTCTGCTTGCCTCTGAAGTGTTCATAGTTCGGGTCTTCCATGTTCAAAAAGGATAAACTCAAAGTAGAATTTCAAAAAAAGGAAAAGGTGAGCGAATCTTATGGGGGGGGAAACCAGATGAAAATGGTTTGTTGACTTCTAACAGCCGAAAGAACACAAAATCCAAGAGGATGGTAAAAAAAGGAAAAGGTTGCAATCTGCATGTCAAAGGGATAAAATTCCAAGAAGTGTGTGGGGAGATCTGAACTACGGGGCAGCTGAAGCCAGAAAGAATGAGGTATTTATGAATTAGGGTACGTTTAACCTGAGGATTAGAGAAAGATTTCTAACCACTATTTCAAGAGAGTTATGGGACATCTTTACAGTCAACATACTCAAACGCAAAAATATTCCCCCCTGCTTTCTGAAAAGTTTCTGAAAGCAGTTAATAGCGGAAACACTGGGGAACTGGGAAAGGTCTTATGTACTATTGAAGTAAAATTGTTTGCAAGGATCACCTAACACTGCTTTTAAACCTGTGGTTTTGTTTGGTAACATTTTACTAATAACTTTGGTAGCAATAAGGCCAGTTACTCAGATCTTACGTAGCCTTTCAATACTGAGAGGGAAAAAAAAAAAAAGGAGGGATCTTGTGCTCTGACAGCCAGTGTTAAATGTTCTGTCTGTGAAATGGAAAAGAAACGGGGCCAAGAGTGTACTGGCTCTTTGGAATTTGGCTCAAGACACAGTCTGTCATGGAGTGTTTTGTAAGCATTGTGATAAATTACGATTTAGATATATAGATCTTGAGAAATGAGGTTTTTTCCATATCCATCTGAGCTCAGGTTTAGATTGACGGTAGATATGGTTTTGATTTTTAACTGCCTTAGGCTGCACGGATCAAATTTGAGGCAGTTTGTTCCAATAGCACACAACTTTTTTGTTTTCCCCCTGAAGGAGAAAGTGTTTGTACACAAGGGGTACTGGTGCTTGAACCCTTAATAGCAGTAGCATTTGCATAAGCACATTCCTTACTGTTTTTCAATAAGTTGGGTTTGTATGTGCTACCAACAGGAAGTTTCAAGGAGGGAATAAAAGCAAATCTTGCCTGTGTGAGTTTGTTATTCATCTAATGTAAGTTTTCTTTGAACCTGCACATCTGTGTATGTAAGTGTCTGAATTGTTGTAAAAATTGTTGTGGCAAAGTCCAAGAAACTGGAAACATAACTTCATATAATTGTTCTTTTAAGTAGCAGCATGAAGTAATTAGTATGGCATACTTTAATTGGTGGCATCCTGTTGACTTTTTATGAAAGACTTGAATTATAATAAAGGCAAGGAACACAGGTTGGTTAGTTCCTCTAACCCAGTGCTGTCATCTTTGGGGGAGAGAAAAAGCAGCTCTGTTGTATATTTAATGGCAGATCCAGCATGTAATAGGTGTTCTGCTTCTATTTTTTTTTTTAATCAAACATGGTCTTGGGAAGGATTTTTGACAAGAAGATTACAGGATTGGTGCCCACTCTAAGATTTATGTTGATAATTGAAGCTGCTTCTTCTCAATAAAACGAAAATGCAGCTTAAATAACTAGCTAAAAGAAAAGAAAGCTCAAAAAAAAAAAAAGTGCAGATATGTAGAAAGATTATAACTTGGTTGTCAAGGCCATTATACCCTTCAGGCAGTTGTCAGTAAATCTGTATTTAATGCTGACTAGGTGCCATTCAACTAATCATACAACTTTTGTCCCTTTTGGCTTTAAGCAGTTTTATGTAATTCGCCAGAGAAATGTAACTTTATAAAATGCTTGGATTAAAAAAAAAAAACAACAACACATATATATATATATATATAAAAAATAAATGTACCTTTCTGTTATTTATCTCCTCCAATGTTAGCCAGCAAAGATAAAATGTATATTAGCATTCCTGGATGATCCTGAAGGAATTTCCAACCCCCCCCCCCCCCTTTAGAGTTTTGAGTCTCAGTTTCCAACAAGTTTAGAGGTCAGTCTTTATATTTTCAGTCTGTACAGTGCTTGAAGTTAGTGTAAAGCCACTCAAATGTCAGTGTGGAAAACGTGCATACAATACATCTGAAAATGGTATTTCATTTATTTGTGGCCTGGGTCAGGCTGACAGAAACAATAGGACGTTTGTGCTGTACTGTGTGCTGGTTGGCCAGCACAGTCTGTGAAAATGCAAACATTACTAAAATACGTGAAAACTTCGTTTTTTTAAAACAGCTCTTAGCTGCCTTTAAACATCTTTACATTGAAATTGGCCTTTTATATTTCCAGAGTGACTTAGAGGGATTGATTTTTAGCTCTGTAATCCTTTCTTCCTATGCTTTTCCTTGTGAGGTACATAGGAAGTGAGTAAAAATAGAAACAAAATAAGCTTTTTAATCCCTGTCTAGGCATTTTTACCTTGGAAAGAGATCTAAAATTGGTCAGCCCAGTTGTGAGGGCAGAAATATTGAATGAGGGGCTTTTCACAAAAGCTGTGTGAAATTTCAGGATTTGTACATTTGAGAATATTTTTATTTTATATATATATAGAAATGTGTGTGTGTATATATATATTACATGCACATATTTAGCATATATTGAAAACAGAAGTCCCTGGGACTCTCCCTGCTTCCATATCAATTTATGGTCTATTAACCTGCAAAGAATAGATCTTGCATTTCTTTTTGGTGCTTCACAGCTGTTCAAACCTCATGTTATTAATGTTAATAAAGAATCTTGGCATCCAAGATTTTAATAATCAGGATTTAGTGACCCAAGAGACCTAATTGTATCCATGGCAAAGTTGTGCTTCAAGAAAGAGAGAAATAAGGAAAACAGTAATTTGAATTTGAGTTTAACAGTTTAAAACTCTGAAATTTTGATACCCCTTTATTCCTAATTTGGAATTCTTGGGCACTGAGTTGCTTGTCATATTCTTCTGGCCAGACAATTGTAGGGTTTTTTTTTCATGCCAGTTTTTATCAGCTTGCCTTTTGAATTAAAATTGAATGCTTTTCTAGAAGAGTATCTTCTTTGCTTGTAACTTTTCTTTTATCCTGGATGCTCTTGTCTCACATTGGATCAGTTTTCTAGCTTGGAGACAATAACACTTTTATGATGTAAAATGTTTCTCTGATTTACCCTGAGGCACAAGCAGCACTCAGACACTCCGTACATTTGTACCTCTTATGGTACTGCCTAACAAGGGACTGAAAAGAGACAATAGTACAAGCACAATAAAGCAGCTCTGTGGGTGCTGGAAATGGCAGAGTTACTCTGCAGGCATTGCATGAATTCATGGACTTCCCAAAAGGCTGAATGAGGTTGACCATGACTTTGGGTTATGGGTTAGCACAGTACCAGCGTTGCTGGTTGAGGTGGTCTGATGTCTGCAGAGTATCCGTAGGACTGCCTTTTGTAATTCTAGATATGCACGTGCAGGGATGTGTGAATCTGTAGAGATGAATAAATAAATAAACACATTGATATGATTTAGGAGTATGGCAGTGTACTTCACTAATACAGGTCCCCTGTTGAAAAATGCTTTTGAACATACTCACCTGGGAGAACCTCACACGCAATGAAGTGCGTTAAGGTTTTCTTTTATTCACTTCAGGACGTTAATAGCTGTCCTTAGTAAATACTGCTCTACGAGGTAATGGTTAAGTAGCTGTTTTGCAGAAGTACCATAACTGTACTGGCGACAATTTCCTGAGAAAACTCTGCATTTTTTTTATTTTTTCGTTTTGTCTCGCAGGTTCCCGCCTTCGACAAGAGGATTTCCCACCTCGGATTGTCGAACACCCGTCCGATCTCATCGTTTCCAAAGGAGAGCCGGCGACTTTAAACTGCAAAGCAGAGGGCAGGCCGACCCCCACCATCGAGTGGTACAAGGGGGGCGAGCGAGTGGAGACGGACAAGGATGACCCGCGCTCGCACCGCATGCTGCTGCCCAGCGGCTCCTTGTTTTTCCTGCGCATCGTGCACGGGCGCAAGAGCCGGCCGGACGAAGGGGTCTATGTGTGTGTGGCAAGGAATTACCTTGGGGAAGCTGTAAGCCATAATGCATCGCTGGAGGTGGCAAGTAAGTACTTTTTTTTTTCCCCCCCTCTTTTTTTTCCCCCTCCCCGCTCTTTGGTAACAGCCGCTTGCTTTGATGTTACGTGAAGATAAAAATTAAGTGTGAGCTGCCTCTGAGGCAGCGACTTAAAAGCACTGAAGGAATTACACGGTTAATTATTATTTATACAGAGGTAGGAAAGTGGAAAAAGAGTCAGAAGATGTATCATAGCGCTGGAGAAATTCAGACTTTTTGTGTGTTCTCTGCTTCCATGCAGTTATGATTGCTTAATGTTTCTTACATTTTGTGTACTTAATTTCAATTTATAGATGTTTTTTCCCCTCCAGGGAACCATGCGTACTGTAATGTGTAATAGGAGGCAGGATAGGCAGGATTTTATCTAAAAGGGTACGTTTGGAATTTTTCTTCCACAAATAAACAATAGGAAGAAGAATGGCAGATTTAGAAACACAAAATGATTTTTTTTTTTTTTCTCTAAAAGAACTGGCCCACAAATTTATCTCTCTAGTTTTAAGTATTTGGCCAGCGGAAGGTGCAGTCAGGTATCTTCACATCACTTTGTAATGCTTATCTCTTCCTGTATACCCTTTAAACTCTCCTTTTTTTTAGAGGAAGAGAGTGTGCAGTAAAGTGTTTTGGGCATTCATATGGAGGGCCATGTGTAGATCAAAAAAATATCAGTTTTGGGATAGTAAAGTGTGACAGGAAGCCTCCCAATTCAAAGTTATGTATCTGTTTTTAAGTTGCTTTGATAGGGCTCCTTTGTAACGTGGAGCAGTTCACCTGGTGTCGTGTTGAAGAGCTAGCACAGACCTGGGTGAGTCACTCTCTGGAAACACTGCTCTCTGCTGACTAAATGAGTCATGTTGCTATCTAGCTCTGATGAGTCTCCTATTTTTTAGATAAGTTAAACACCACTGTGTATAACTGTAGAAGAACTAGATTTTCATAATTGTCACATAAGGCAAAAGAAATAAACTATGAATTTGTGAATTTACTTGAGCTCTTTTCCTAGTGTTGCTCACATTCAAGACAAACCCCAAGGACTTTGATAATTATACCACAAGGATCTCAAGCTTCACGTGTAGTAGGGTAGATACATATGATTAAGATCTGTGACCATGCTGTTTCCTTGTTAACCACTTTTAGTGATAAAAGTAATCAGTGTCTGGGTAGCTGGAAGTATGCTTATCCAGTAAATGTATAACCTGTTTAAATCACATGCTGATTGGTTACTTCCAAACATTCTATCTGGTGTCTCGGAGGTGCAATTTAAAGTGGGCATTAATGTTTGTGAGATTTTGATTTTTATCTAATGCTGTTGTTTCGCTTATCACACTTCTTGTTGATTCTTTAAATGAGTTTTAGTGCCCCGTGCTTATTTCATGGTCTTTTGGTTTGGGATGTACCTTGAAGTAATGTTTGAAATGCATGTAGTGTTTCTGTGTCTTCCTCAACTCTTGATCAGAACCCAGAAACCTGAGGTGGACTTGAGTGGTTGGTGCACTGTGGCGTCAGTGAACTGGTGCACAGTTGCTAAACGTGTTTGTCACCCCTGTCTCAAGTCATCCTCGTTATAATGATTATAATAGAGAGTCTGACAGGGTCTGAATGCAAAATATTGACATCACCACAAATTTTATTAAGAACTTCTGCCAACACTCAAGACCAAAAAAAAAAATTATTCTTAAAACCGTTTAAATACACACCAATTAACAATAATGTAGCACTAAATTGTTAAGCCATCTCAAAATGGATCTTATATCGAGGGCT
>JAYRBT010000001.1:9075082-9097488 GCA_036023395.1 Myiotriccus ornatus
TGACTACAAACTGCCTCTAAAGCATATTTTACCAAAAATGTAGTCATTTAGGAAAAATTTCTTTGCAATTAGGTCAAAGTTGCATGCAGATGTGTTCTTTTTTATAATGTGGGTATCTCTGCTTAAGGAAAACAAGAACAACTGTTTAAACTACTTGACAAGTTTGTGTATATTGCTGTCACTTGAAGAACACTGAGAGTTTGAATGCCAGTGTCCCCCTGCCTAATTTTTGAAGATGTGTAGAGTCTTATTTTACTCTTTAGATTTTCTGTTTGCCTTGCTGACCTTACTGTCCGTGCTAACTGGAGAACGGAAGTAATTTGTTACTACTCCTAGAAAATCCCACTAAATGCTACTGGAAGGAAAACGAGTTGTCCTAATGAGACTTTAGAGTGAATGGGAAAATGTGGAGAAACTAAAAACTGATTTCTTTGACACTTACTCTCATATTTCTAGATATGTGTGTTTGTGCACACTCAGGTGCTCTCCCTCTTAAGCATAGTAGTATTGGTTACCAAAGATTTGAAATCTGAAGTTTCTCACTGAATTAGACTCTTTTCCTTTTCTGTCCCCTCACCCCTTGACTTGGCATAATGAGTTTGGAGAGTAGGGTTGCATTTATGACCAGGGAATTTGGCATGATTCTTTCCCATGGAGCATTGTCATGGTTGTAACATAATCTTCAGTACATGCTAGAGACTGTTCTAGCTTAACAAATGCTTTTTTGCAGCTTTAAAATTACTTAAAAGGTATAAAAGTGGCATGCAGTCAGTGTAGGTTTCTTATGGTTAAAAACACTTCCAGTTCCTTTGAATTACAAGAAACAGATCCAGCCATCCTGTGGAGAGGGTTGTTTCATCAGCCTCATTACTTATTGTTGATAAAATGAAATATCCCCTGTTGTTCTGAAATTCCTCTGGCAGATGAAGAAAAGGTTGCTATAGAATCTGAAGATCATTGATGACTTTTGTGTACTTCATTTTCCTGTTATGCAGAATATGAACTGCTCAATTATTTGCGAAATTGTTTCTCACTTTCCATTAATTTTAGGCAAGATATGGTCTCTCTGAGTTATTGTTTGTATTATTAGCTGCAAGATATGCAATATTGTTAAAATTCAAATGACTTGATTTGTATAAATGTTCTGTGTCTTAAATTACACCTCGTGTGCAATCCCTGGCATGTTAAGAGAATGGGGCAAACAGCAAGTTACTCCCTTCTTCAGTTGCATGACAATGAATAAAACATTTTGGATGCATATCAGAATTTCCATCATTTGAGGCACCCATGTGTATGGCAAACATATGCTGTTTGTGTTGCTTACAGTTGTATTTGGCAAAGTCTCACAGAAGTGAGGGCTTTGTTTCAAGTATGTGGTTGGTGTTAAGGTATCACAAAAGGCCTTTCTTTTTTGAGGCTTTTGCCTGCACTCATAAAATAAATGAATAAAGTAAGGAATGTGCCTTATCAGAGTTACTGGCCGTTCATACTGTAGAGAGGGTTACAAGGTTAATTTATGCATTCATGCATCATTTATGCAATGGTGTACAGATTTAAAGCACAAAAAAAATCCCTACAGATAACCAAAACACTGAGGCTTGACTGGAAATGCCATAATTAAAAATGATTCTACCTGACAGTTTGGTATGGCAGACCCTGATTTTGCAGTTATGTTCAAGTCTACTATTAAAGGAAATTTGCATGTGTATTACCTAAAATGCAAGTTGTATGTATTTGGGAATATATAGGATTAGTTCTTAAAAAGCAGGAGATTGTATAGTCTGCAGCTGTAAGATCAGTGTTCTAGGATTTTGGGTGTTCTGTGGAGATGATTAAGGGCCTCTTTCATACTGCAACTGAAGTGCTAAGATTTGCTGTGTTTTGGAAGCAGACTGAGAGGACTTCTATTGAGGATATATGTGAACATATCTGAGCATTAAAGCTAATTCTGTGCTCAGAGCAGTTCACAGCTCAGTGTTAGTGAATAACAATGATGCTGAAACAACAAATGAAAGCTTTTTCTAAGTTCTGATACACTACAGTCGGGACTACTGTGAAAACAGAGCACACAAATAAAAGATTCCTATTCAATGCCATTATCTAATCCTGCCAAGGTCAGGGCAAAATAACAGGCTACATGCACACTTTGTCTGGACCAAGAAAGCTGTTCTTACTTATCTGTGCCTTCCCAGAAACTGTGTACAAGTGAGGAATTTAGGACCAGAGTTCTTGATTGGTTGTGATACTGTGACTATACCGATTATTCTTAAGCTGATGAGTAATTTAGGATGTTACGGTGGCCATGCTGGGATGGATTATTAAGCAAAATTAGACATTTTATAGTCTTGCCAGAAATCGCTGTGCAGCTCAGCAAATTCATAAATCAAGCAATGTGGTGGCAGTCTTTTTGTGGAATGGCAGCTCTGATGGGTAAAAGGTTATCCGAAACCAAAACTGAGATACTTGGTTCTTTAAATAAGGTGAAATATATTCCTTGTAGGTTTAGAGTCATCGGTCATTAGTTTCAGAGAAAAAAGTAGAATTAAAATTGTTCAGGTTGCAGGACCCTCCCTTTCCAAGCATGAGCCTGAGACAGATGTTTAAGTCATGTTACTGAATCCAACCAACACAGTGAATCCATACCAGAGTTCTCCTTAGTTTTGCTGTTGCCATTTAAAAGCCTGTGGAAGACAATTCAGAGTGATAACATCAACTATAAATAGGAATAAAGGCAGGTATCCTAACTGTATGAAGGAGGAAAAGGAGGTTTTCATACTGCAGTCTGTTTTCAGTCTCTGCTGCAAATCCTTCTTCCCTTCCCATGGACAGAGCCTCAAGCAGAGTTCAGAGGGAGCTCCTTGGTGGAAGTGACCACATGAATTGGGACAGTTGGCTGTCTCCTTTCTGAGAGGAAAAGCTCTCCTTTGGTGAGCTTCCTCTGGGCTGTTTTCAATCAAGAGATATCTATTATATTTTCCCCCTGGTTCTGCTTTAGACCCTTGATCTTTCTTCCCCCACTGGCACCCCTCCTCCACCATCCCCCAAGACGTCTTGGTAGAACTAGATGAAGATCGTTCCTATTTTTGATAAGTGTTTACATTTCCTAGATGATGATATAGGACATATGCCTGTAGGCAGAAGAATAAAGTCAGACAAATAAAATGCAGACTAGTAATCCTCATGCCTTGGTTCTTATGCTTTTTCTTCCAATACTACATTTTAAAACATATTCATCTGAAGTACTGAAAGACTTGATTCTGACTTAAAATTTGAAGATAAATTTGTGTTGTGCCAATTCACTTTGTGCATGAATGTAGAATATTTGGCAAACACTCCATATTGCTGAAATATTTTGAATCACCATTCCCCAGAGAACAAAAATATCGTCTGCGTTGAAAATAGTGATGAAATTGCTTTTTATTTTTCTTTTCACTGTCATCCTATTCAAATCTTCCTTTAAGATCATGCTGCCGACAGATTTGCATCTTTGTGTCTGTGAGCTGTTTTGATGAGAACTGTCTGACTTGACTTGCGTCCTGTATGTAAATTGATTTCAGCTGATTGCTTTGAATTTGAAAGAAATTTAATTTGAAAACTGCCCCGTTCCACTCCCCGAGGTAGGAGATGCTTCTCTACGTCATCTGTTAGGCAGTGCATAGTCAGCATATGTCTCTCCTATTTGTTCCTCTCCTATTTAAAACTGTTCTCTCCAGAGAAAGAGAAATTCCCTTTAGACCAGACAGACATCTGCTGACTCTCTCCTATGAGCAAAGCAACTGAAAAGATATCCTTTACCGTGATTAAAAGAAGTATGTCTGGAGGCTCTTAGTTTTTTTGTTCAATTAATCAAAGATTAAACACATGTGGACTCTCTAAACTGGGCTTCTTTGTGCTTCTATGCTATCAAAAGTGACTGGAGAGGGGAGCTGTGGGCTAGAGCTGGCTAGACTGGCATTTAATTTTTTTACCTATATACATGCTTTAATTCAGTTCCAGAAGTTCATAATAAAGTGAAGAAAAAACACACGAAAAAAGGTTTTTTTTTATTAATTTACAACTTAAAAGTATTCCAGTTTAAGGAAAAACAGAGGAAAAAGAGTCACTCTTTTTCCTAACACTTGTTTTTTAAAGAAAAAAAAGAGTCTTGGGATTATGTGAGTTACCATTTTGGTTTCTGTAAC
The DNA here is from genome assembly GCA_036023395.1 of Myiotriccus ornatus. Taxonomy (NCBI): domain Eukaryota; kingdom Metazoa; phylum Chordata; class Aves; order Passeriformes; family Tyrannidae; genus Myiotriccus; species Myiotriccus ornatus. The sequence continues at coordinate 9,079,264 of JAYRBT010000001.1, forward strand.
CATTTCCAGATGCAAAGGCATTCTTGGTTGCTTTTGTTCCTTAATTCCTGTTAGTAAATGCTTTCCTGGCAGAAACTGTTAGTGTTAAAAGTCTGGTATTCAGCCTAATGCCTTATCCTTACTCAACAATTATGCTACTGATAGACTATTTAGTCAAAACCTGCAGGTTTTTCTCTGATGTCAGAAAAGAACCAAACCTGACCTTAAAGTATACAAAATATGTAGACTGAAAATTCTGCGAGAGTAAGATGGCAATAATTAAGCAGATTCTTTGAATACCACGCTGTTCTTAAATTTTTCATCAGACACTAGCAAGTCTCTCCTGTAGACATCTTTATCTGAAGATAATTTGTTTGGCTCCAGTTTTATTAGTGCAGTAATTTCTTTGGTGTAGTCTGTGGTGAGGTTTAGAACAGGAGGGGCTCCACTGATAATGTGATTTAAACTGAGGTTTTTTTTGTTTGTTTGTTTTTTTGTTTGTTTTTTTTTTTGGTTTTTTTTTTTGTTTTGTTTTGTTTTTTGTTTTTTTTTTTTCAAATAGTGTCTTCTTCCTGATTGCTCTTTCTAATAACTGTCGTTTTGAGTTATTAACAGGTCAGATTTTCCTCAGAATATCTGAAAACTTACCTATCTACCACTTTCTGAATAAACATTAAATACAATGGAAAAGGTCTGTCCTTTCATAAATAGGCATCAAGCAGCATTTTCGGCGAAATATTTGATGTGATAGCAAGGTTTCCTTATAAAGTAAGATCTATTAGACTTGTATTATTGAAGAAGCAGACAATGAAGTATACAAAACTGCCATCGTGGAAGTAGCTAATAAAATATAATAAAAAAATTATTTAATATGTAGCTTTTTTGCTCTTAGTGGTCTGAACCAATCCTTTGATATTAATAAAAGGTGTAACTGGAAGCACCACGAATTACTTCATTTTAACATGCTAACTGAAGTGATTAGGGTTTTATACCCAAAACAGTCACCATATTTTCCAAAAGTGAAAAAAAAAAAAATCATAACGGTCAGCTCATTTTAGTAAATATTGCCTGTGTACAGAAAAATCAGTGCACCTTAGTATTGTTTTGTACTTTTCCTTTGCAAGAATACCCTGAGAAGTCCTCACTCCTCTATTTATAAGGAGGTATTTCAAATCAAGCTCTTAAAAAGTTTTTATAAATGGTTTAATGTGTCTGTATTTGGAAGGAAAGGTGGTCTTTACTGTTGCTGTTCTCTAGACAGAAAAATGAGGCAGGAAGAAATTAAGTTTTGTTCTCAGAGTCACAAGAACGTCTGTCAGCTCTGGAGAGATTGGGCATTCCTATTGTTCTGTTTGTTCCTCACAAGACTGCTCTTCATCACTCTGTTTTAAGGACTGATTGAAATGTTTCATAGCTATTTTTAACACTAATTGCAAATAACTTTGGAAACCCTTTGAAATGTTCCAAAAATTATCCCTTTTGGGTGGTGCTGGGATAAAAACTGAGTTGTCTAACTTGTAATTTTCCATTTCCCTGGATTTATTCCTCTAGAGCCTGTATTGTTGATTCCCTATGGTTATGGGCCTCCTTATTTTTTTTTTCTTTCTCCCTGCCAGCTGCTCATGGATCAGATGAATATATCAAGATGATTGTGTGTTTAACCCTCTGCTGTCCAGAGAGAGAAGGCCAAACAAAAAGATAAATGCTAATAATATGTAGGTGCTGTACAAGATGCTGGAAACAGAGGGACTTGTTTTTCTGCCTTCAATTTACTATGTTCCTGCTGGTTTCAGGACTGCTGCTGCAGGAACAGATGAGTGTCACTGGTTTTCATTTCACCCACACTCAGGGAAAGCCTAAAAAATCAAACTCAGCCCTCTGTTTTAATACAGAGGAGAGGATTTTGTGCCTAGACCAGGAACATCCAGACTTTCTCTGCTCCAGCAGTGTGACCTCCCTTTGGAAAGATTGTAGCTCCCGTGCAGGAAATGGTACTGCCTTTCTCTCCTCAGTTTGGAGGGGTTCTTGGGGCACCAGTTTACTCACAGTCTGCTCTGATCATCTAGTAGGTTTAGCAAAGCTGCCTCTTCAAACCGTGTTGCAAAAGGCACGTGGGCTCAAGAGCCTGGTGTGGTTGTGGGTCCCCCCTCTGGTTTAGCCCAGTTTAGGGGCAGGCCCTGTGAAGGACCCAGCCTGCTCCAGCCCTGCCCCACATCAGATGCTCTCTGGAGGCATCTTGGGAAGGTGTGGAAATGCTGGAACGGTTAAACTTCCCCTTTTATCATCAGCCATCACCCTACGCTCTTTTGTTCCTCCCACTCCCTACTTGTTCTCTCTCCTTTTCTTTCTTTCCTGCTCTCCTGTGGGCTGAGCAAATTGTTTAGCACAGTACCTGATGTGTAGTGTTGCTCTAGGCCATCGCGGGATCCAAGTAAAACCATCTTGTGGAGCTGGATTCAGCCTTCAGGCTGTCAATTAGTTTTCCCCGTTGTAGAGGGAGAATCGCAACTCACGCATATTTCTGCTCTGTCAGGTAATAGATGCAGAGCTTGAAAGTAAAGAGGGTAGAAAATGGGAGCAGTAATTAGCAGTTACAGTCCCTGGTTTCGCTCCTTCAGTATGCTGTTATCCTTTAAACGTTTTGTTACTCGAAAGGAGAAAGTAAGCTTAATCTTTTCTTGACTTCAGTTAGGACAAAGAAAAAGAAACCTGATTTAAACCAGTCTTCCCAGAGGATTAGATGAGCGTGAGGAGAGCTCGTCCATGGAAGAGCATTGTAAACTAATGGTGAAAAACTGATTTACTTTTCTTCAAATTATCTGATTGCTTTGTAGCAAGAGTCAGGCAGTGACCCTTTTCTCTAAACACACACACACAGACCCACTGGTTTAATAGATAGAGGTGGAAAGAGTAGAAGTCCATAGTTCAAAATGGATTTACACAATAATCATCAGTCACAACTTGCAGGATTTGCACATGAGACAAATAAGATAAACAAGATAAGAAAACAGCTAAACAACTTGTGGTAAAGCCAAGTCCACTCTCCATATTTGAGCTGAACTGCCTGGCAACTGTGTGCTTGCACTGAAAGGCCACATCATGTGTCTGAACCTGAAAGTTGTACATTCAGAAGGTTTGCATTATGGGACCACAGGCTGTAAGTTAAATAGTCTAACAAGGTTATTCCAAGATATGCTGGGAAATACAAGTAGAGAGGTAAAGTACGGGGGAATAATCAGTGAGACCACTGCTGGAAGGCCGAGTCCGCACACGTGCACTAAAAAGAATGTTGGAGATTTGGAATGGGCTCAAAAAGTTGCACAGATTTGAAAAGCTGGGGATACTTGAGACTTCTGTTTAACCTAGTAGAGTTTTATTAAACCTAATATTAAAAGGTAACTTGAGGCTACAAGTCAACTAATACTATATAGAAGTTCCAATTAGTACTGTAATTCCGTGACCACAGATGCAGGGATTCTGTCTCTAAGAAGTCATATATATGCATGCTACCCTGTTCACAGTTACAGCTTGAAGAAGTTCTGTGCCTATGAAGTAAATCAGTAGGTAAAACGTTGCTAATTTTGTTGTAATTTAGCTTTCTCACTGCTCTGGGAACTTAAATCAGCACTGGAGTTTAATTCATTATTGTCACTTATTCTTCCATTAAGAACACAGTAAGGGAAGTAACAGGATAAATGGTCAGACTGTTTTGTCTTCCTGAGTAACATTTTTGACTTGAAGAAATACACAGTTATTCCTCCAGTACAGAAATTAGTGAATCCAAGCGAAGCAGGAGATGGGACAGAATAGAACTGCAGTTGAAACTTCAGAAGCATAGCTTGTCAGAAAAGAGTAGTAGCTTTTAAAATGCCTTTCTTTCATGGGAAATATAGATTCCTTGGGTCATATCTTAATGAAATGAAGAAATGTGCATTTTTAAGTGTTAAGTTTTGTGTTTGTTTTGTTTTTTAAACACTTCCTTGAAATACTCCTGTGTTGAAGTGAACTGATGATATGCAAGACTGGACGAGGCTCTGTGTTGGTGTCTTTAGAGTTAAAGGGGAGAGCAGAAAGTTTGAATTGGTCTGTGGTCTACATCCGAAGACATGAACTATTCACCAGACTTTGGTTACTGTCTCTGTCTGTAATTCATCTTGATGGCATCTTGTAAAGCCGTAGACCACCAAAAGAGCAGGAAACAGTTGAAAGTGGCTGGTTATGCATTAGTCTTACTCAGCAGATTTTGTTTCAAAGTGTCTTGATGTGCACACAGTACACGGCAGATAATTTATTATTTTATCCCACCCTGTGGGCACTCAGCTGTGTCAGATCTGCCAGCTGGGACTGTGTATGAAAATGAAGCACCCTGCCCAGTGGCAGAAGGTGCCAGGCCCTCGTGGCTCCATTCCTCCTCCTTTTTTTGGGGGCTCCTAAAAGTATGTCTGTTTTCTGATAATGCTGTTTGTACCTGCGCGTTTAGTCCTTAACAAGCCGTCCTTTGTCTTCTCTTCTGGATCTCAGGCTTTTGGTGCTTGGCAGCCCTGCAGCCGCTGGGACTTAACCTGGGACAAGGGGTCCCGGGGCGGGTGGGGCCATGGGAGAGTTTGGGAAGCGATGGAAGGCCAGGCCTCTCACAGGGTCGGCTTGGAAAGGCAGCTGTGCCGCTGGCCGGGAAACAGGATCATTACCCACAAGAAGCCAGGAAAGGTCTTTTTAATGCATCTATCCAAGCTGGGTAAAATTGTTTTGCATCTGTTATTTCCCGGGATTTATGTTTGTGGAAATTCGGTAACTTCTTCCCCTCCCAAAGCAAGCAGGGGATTGTTCCCAGTGGTCTGTGGTGTTGGCCCTGAGTTCAGGCACTGGTATTGTGGCTGAGACCTGAAGCAACGAAGGCACATTAAAAGTAATGATCTCTTTATTTCTGACCTTAATTATTTGTGTTTCTCTCTTTAGATGATTTGGAGAGATAATAATTACTCCCCTTGAAGGGTATTACTTTGGCTAAGATGATTTATTGAGATATATGGCTTAGTGTGTCTAATGCCTGATGATTATTTCATCGGGTTGTTCCCGCTGTAGATGTGTTGGAGATTCTTCTGGTTGATGAGTGGAAATGGAATCTGAAATACATGTGCATAGTGATAATAAATAATCACAGGTATGCTGTTTTTTGAGCATAGCAGAGTGTCAGGCTTCAGAACATGTCATCTTCCTTTTTTTAATTACAAGGGAAACAATTGAATGGAGTATTAAAGTATGTCAGTGTTCATATATATTCAATTGTTTGAAGTAATAAACAGTTTATATAACATACCCTACATTTCTTGTGTTGATCTTCTAAATCAGATATATACTAGCATTTTGCTTCTAATTTGTTTAATTAAACATGTATTTATGCATTATATAGGTTTTGTGTGCATCTCGCTTGAAATAAAAATTCTGCACAAAATTATTTAGGCATCTTATCCAAAACTATCATTTAATACAGAGAGAAACTCGAGCTTAAAAAATAAAATACAAAATGTATTTTCAATTGCTGCATGCAATAAAGATCTTTTATGAGCCTGTGCATTTTATTTTTGTATCTTAGATTTACTGTATAATCTATAAAAGAAGTAATATGGCCACTATAAAAAGTTATGGCAGGCTTTGCAGCTGCATTTTTTAAGGCACTCATTGGGAAATGGTACAGGTTTCGCTTTCTTGAGGAAGTTCAAGGTGTGCTTGGAACTGTGAGAGCTTCTCCAGTAAGAATTGGGAAGGGGTAGTGCTATACTAGGGCTAATTGGAGGGAGAAAAGCCCTCTTTATGAAAGAGGATTTTATCCAAAATACGTTGGAAAGTACTTTTTATGGGTCGAAATAAAGTTAGTGCTGGCAGATGTTGTTCTTTGTTACCGTGGGGTGAAGTAGGCTTTGTGCTGATGGGAAGATAATTGTTTCTTTGTGACAGCAATGGAATATAAGGTAGGATGATTTTTCTCTGGTAATATAGTAAGCTTTTTTTTTTGTAAATACTGTTCAGCAATTCCAGTGGTGATTGTTAAGATGGTCAGACTGCATAAATGCCTTCTGAGCACTCTTTGCCAATGTGTTTAGAGGAATAGTAGTGGTAATAATTTTGAGCTAATTTGTAACAAGAGATTCCTAGGCAGAGCATTCCTGTTTCTCTTGCAGCTCTTTTTCTGGGGTAAGGATTAGTGGTGGTGTGAAATAAGACTTGTTAGCCAATAAAAGTCTCTGCACTTCATACTGTGTATGTGAAAGTTGGCTTTATGGTGTGATTGTGGGCACCTGAACTTGTTCATTAGTAGAGCAGAGGCCAAATCTCTGCAGTTCTACATTGAGGGTTTGTAAGGCATAGGAAGATTTCGGAGGGAGTGTAATGTGAAGTCTCCTTTGGCTGCCATTTAACTATAGAAGTCAGGAAAATTTTAAGGAGGCAGGGAATCTTACTGTTCAAAATACCTGGATTCTAGTTCAAGATGGAGTAGAAAAAGGCTGTAGTTGAGGGCAAAACTGATTTGTGTGCAGTCTTTTGGTGACACAGACATGTTCTTCTGGTAGTCAGTGGAGAGAAGGTTCATTTTGATTCCAATAACTTTTCATTTATTCGCTCACTTTCTGGTAGGCAGGAAACAGAACTAGCCTGGCTTTTTTTTCCTCTTTAGTTAAGAATGGGAAACTCTAATGTGAAAGGTTTTAATTTATTTTAAAGATGGAGAGAATATTTGCCTTTTATCCGTGGAATCCTGTACCTGCCTTCTACTTCAGCCTTGGGCACTCTCACAATAAAGGAGCTGTTAATCTCTATTACTACTACTATTTTTCATTTGTCTTTTGAAGACCTAGTTATCTTGAGAAACTTGTCTGTCCCTAAAATCACTTTCATTTGCTGTTTTTCTTTCTTGACATATTTTTCTTCCCCAAACTGGTGTTTATCTCTGCATGAAGTGATCTGTATTAAATTAGTCTGTATGAATAGACTGGTGGAAAGCCTACAAACTACATCTTGGTTTGATATGAAATGTGTGCAAAAGAAAAGTAATTGAACTGAAAAGGAAGGCTGTGTCTACACCAAAGTTCAATCAAACTGCTGCACATTCACAGCATATACCACTAGGATAATACTAATTACAGAGGCAGTGTTGTGTCAGATCTCTGTGCTGTTTGTTACCCCGTGTGGGCTGTAACCATCTCTATTATGTGTCACGTTGACAGTTTCCTGAAGCAGATAGACCTGCTGCAAGTGCATTGCTCGGTTACTCAGCTGGCTTCCTTGACTTTGTCAAGCTCAGTGTAATTTTTGATAGCATCAGTCAGCAGTGGAGATGTTTTTCATTTTAGATGGTCAGTGAAAGCATCCTGGATATTTCCCAGCCTGTGTTTTCAGAGTGGCCAGCGCTGGCTCGGTCTTTTGATTTATGCACCATCAGTACAAAGGTCAATTCCTGTAAATAAATTCATACCTCCAATATTTTACACTACCTATTTTTAAAGTGTTATTTTTCCCTCTTTGAAGATGAATTACGTGTGTATTTGCAACCTTAATATTCAGGATGACCAACGTTTGCACTTATGAATGTGTAGCAGAAATTATTGTACTGAAAACCTTGGATGTCTCTTAAAACTTCACTATAAAGCAAGCAATACCATAAAATAATTTCCAGTTGTCCTTGCTGTCATGAGAAGTGATGAATTCATTAGGGTATTCAGAAAAAATATAAAATATAAATTGGAGTGTGTTGCTACCTATTTAAGAAGTAACACATCTTAGTTTTAGTTTTCAGGACTGTCTGTATTCTGTTGTCAGGTTTTATAATGGACGGTACTGCAAGGGTGGAACTGGCCTAAAAGAAATAAAAAAGGTTTTTAAAGGAGTTATGTCAGAGAGCACTGAGGGCAGGAAGCCACCCTGTATTCCAGACTTGAATTATTGTGCTTTGTGGCTGTGAACTAGTAGAGCTTTTCTACCTTGTTCTCAGTAGAATGTGTATCTGAAGAGACCTATGGCCACTTGGAAATACCTTTGTGGGAGAGTTCTGTACAACAAAGGCAGCACTTTACTGACTACTTGGAGGAAGAAGTGCCAGCTGAGTCTGTAATGACAAGTATTTGAGACAGGCTGGCCATTCTGCTGGTGCGGCTTTACTGAGATTTGCAGTCAGCATCATAATGTTGCTTATTGTAGGGTTAAAAAAAAAAATTATTTTTAGTGGCTTTTCAGGTTTCTTTCGAAGTAAAGAATCGTTTCAAAAATTCATGGAAATGGCAAGTTTCAGAATTAAAGAATAAGGGGTGTTTATATGATTCCTATGTATAGTGGTTAAAAATTAAGAAATGCATTATTTTCCTTCAGATAATTTTCAAGCTTTCTTTTGATACTTTCTTGGGAAAAAATGCCAAAATGTTATTTCATTACACACATTTATGATAAAAAAGAAAATTTATCCCTACTTGCAAGTGTTCTAATTGCCTTTTAAATTAAAGCCCTGAAAAATTTGGGTTTGAATTGTAGCCCAGTGGAGTGTTGACATAGCACATTTCTAGAAATCATACATTTTAATACTATTTTCCTTTCTTGTGATCTTGATGCTTGCAATTGGCAAGGTAAATGAATAGGTCTCTTGGACTACAAAGATAAGCACTGTGTTGGTAGCTTTTATTTCCTCACAGTAAAGACACTGAATCATGTTAAAATATACAGCATTTCTTGTAAGTGAAATTATGTTGATACTACATATTCGGGTCCTAAACTTGAAAGATCCAGTGGAGTTTAACATAAATGTCTTCAAGATGCAGTGATATTTTAGGATTTATGAGTTTGAGCAGGGATTTCAAGTTAAGAAACAGAAGAAATGTTTTGGTGTTTGAAAGTAATATTCTTCTTTTCTGTTAATTTGCAATCACCAATTTCCCCGTTCATTTAGTTAAAGATGAACTTAAAGAGAGAAAAAAAAACCTAAAAAAAAAATCCAGCGAGACCAAACTGATGTTTTCAGAAGAAAAGTACTGCTTTTTGTGGCAGTTTATGAAACCATTTCAGACTTTGAATTAAAAGATACTCCATGAGGTCATGTCAGGTTTTTTTGTATGCATCCAGCAATGTTCTGGTCCTTTTTAAAGCACATTGAACCTACAATAAATATGAAATCAATCGTAGAGAGCATTTCAGTTTTGTTTGGTTTATATTTGAAATAAGCAAATGCTCTCACTGAGGCGTTTTATGGAGGTTGGTTGCATGAAAACTAGAGAAGATGATTTATTTGAGTTTGTGTGAAGTGGCCTTGCAGGTTTATAACAGAGCTTTCGGACATGGCTGAGTATTCAGTTTTCCAGTGTGAATGAAGGTCTTTTGCACCAAGGTTCACTTATTAAGAATAGTAGTTGAATTATTGAAGTTGTAGCAGAAAGTAAACCTAGAAGTACTTTACTAATAATAGTATTTAAAGATGTACATTTAGCAGCCTTAGAATCACCATGGCTGGAAGGTTCCTCTGGAGAATGTTAGTCCAGCTCCCCCTTGTCCAAGGCTGTCACCTTTTAATCATAAAGAAGGAGTTCAGAATGATGTCAATGCCAAACTGTGCCTGAGTTACAAGGGAAGGTAATAGATTTCAGGTTGTCATAAATCTGGTGCAATAAAGCAGCTCTCTCAGCTGTTCCTCATAGCTTACTTTACTACTTTGTTTCTTGGGAGGAAGAGCAAGAGGTGCACTGAGGAGGGGCAGTATTGATCCAGCACAGGTCATTTTAAAGTTTCACTCTCAGACTTTTCTTACTGTATTTTTTTGTGCACACGGTTGTGTGAGAGAAAATGAAAATTCTGGTAAGTGCAGTGAGAGATTACCTTTTCTGTTAATTAAATAAAATTCTTTAAGAGCATATAAATTTTTTTGTTCAAAACTTATAAAGAATATTTCAAAGACATAAATCAGAGGAAGGCATAAACCACTTAAGAATATGTTTTTATTCTGCCTATTTTATGCTGGACAACAGGGAAAAACACTTCATTTTCTATGTGAAGTTTTGCAAAAATATGATTTATAACTGGTGTTTCAAAAGTCATGTATTACAAGGAGAAAAATATTCTATTTTATTCTGGTTATGATGTCTTTGATTGACTTACTTATTTTTACTTTATTATTTTCATATAAGATATCTGACATAAATTAATTCTCTTATCTGTAAGAAAATTTTTTAGTGTGAAAACGTACATTATTCTGTTGCTAACTTTTTTCTGATGCCTTAATTTTGGTTTGGTTTCTGTTTGGTTGGTTGTTTCCTAGAATAGTATTAATTAGTATGTGAAAAGAACCCCAGAATTTATTGGCAAAGATATTGAGAAAGCCAGGAAGGCGTTAAGAAAACTTGCTTGGTTTTCGCACCATGGAATGAAATCCAGCATTCACAGGATGAAAACGAGCTTACGACCAAGCCTAGGAGTGAACTTGAAGAGGGTAGGGAGAGTTAAATAAGCTGCAGGGAGTTGGAGTTTTTAAAAGTGCTCTTGTAGATACTTTCCCAGGCAAACATAGCAAGTTCCAGTCTTTGGATATTGAACTTGGGCCTTGCACTTGAACTTCCCGCTGGTTTGCAGTTGGTGCTTCCCACCTGAAGTGGAGCCCCACGGCCATGTAGAGTTACTAAGCACATGGACGTTGCCATAAGTAAGAATAACATAGGGTAGATGTTAATATGAATGATTTTGTCTCCAGCTAAAATAAGTAACCGGACTGTAGTTTGGAAAGGTTAATTTTAGTATTAGTTTTATGTGAGAAAGCTCAGCCTGGATATCTGTGCACTTCGTTAAGGCTGCTGAGAAAACCTACCAGTCAGGGACTGGCTGCTGCTCTGGGTTGCTATGTCTCAATCAAAACACAAACTCGAATCTAGTGTAACCTATATAATAATTATAAAATATAAAAGGTAGTTAAATACTTGAGAGACTATATGGACTCAAAAAAGAACCACAGCAGTAACAGACTGTTCCTTTTCAGATGCTTACTCTTCCTTTGGAAGTCTTCTCAAAGTATAAAAAAAAAAAAGAAAGAGATTTCTCACACGTAGAAGCAAGCAGCAAGCACAGGCTATTTTGAGTGCACAGAAATTCCAGTACTGTGCAGTTTACTTCTCTAGATTGCAGCTGCTGAAGTTTTAGACTGAGATATCCTGGTCAGACAATTGCCATTGTCACTGTTGCTCAGAAAGTGGGGAGTGGGAGGAAAACCTCACCCCTTTTCTCAGTGTGTGTAGCCCTCAGAGGTGGGGAGTTGGCTGGTTATGACATTAACTGCTTTTCTGTTAAATTGGGTCAGATGTGCTCTTATGGCTACAGTTCAGCCAAGTTGAGAGGTTTTGGTCCCAGCTCTTTGCTTCTGTCCTTCCTTGCCGTTATTACAGCCCTGCTCAGGGGCAGTGGGACTGCACGTGGGAGCCACTGCCAAGGCAACCTGCTTTGAGAAAACCTGGTTTGAATGATGCTATTTGAACTGCACAGAACTGTTTTGACACAGCTCAGTTAGGGAAAGGCTGTGTATGTGCTGGGTGATACTTAGCCTGTGTTTAGGCTGACTTATTTAAACAGATACTTGTCAGAGAGGACAGCTTCTGGTCAAGGAGCGTGAAGATGCAGACCAAGATCTCTCGTCATGCTGTCAGAGTCATGTGCAGGGCTATAGCATATTGCTGCCAGACTAACTATGTATTTGGTAAAAGTGTGGAAAAACCATGTTCCTCCAGATCTTGTCATTTTTTAGTGACTTCTGTCTTCCTGTACGGTATTTATGCCTAGAATTGCTTTTTCTTGTTTGACCTTGACCTAATGATCAGCCGAATTTTCAGAATTCCACGTAATGATGGTCCTTATTTTCACCTGGTGTATTAACCTTAAGTAATGGCATCTGGTGAGAAACTGATGTTTCTTGCCTGGAATTAGACAACTGTGTTTGGTTACTGGAAACAAAAGTCTAATTCAACTGAAGCAATGAATTTTGACTGCATGAAAGATTCATTCTTTCAAAGTGCTTAAACTAAAAAGAATTTGTCGGTTTGTTTGAACCGACTGTTAATTTTTGATCTTTTTGTTGTTGTTTTTGTCAATTTCTAATAATCCAGGACTGATTGCTGAGTGCAATTAAGTATCTTAACCATTTTCCTGCAGGCCACTGTGGTTAGACTTAGAGTTACAAAAGCTGCTGTTGGAAGTTGAAGCAGAGCTGTACCTTTGACACCCAAGTATTAACTCTGGCACAGGTGGCAGGAGCACAGGCAGGGTGACACTCTGCTGTGGCTGAGAAGTTCAATTAACAGTTGGTCAGGCTTAGAGAATTGATAGCTGCACGATTAAGTTATATATGATCCTTTTTACACACAGTTCAATAGGCTCAGAGCAAACATATGGTCATTAAGTTACATAATTCTGCATATACCTGGACATAGAATATAAATGAATAGTGTATCTGAAGTTCAGATATGAAAACCATTTCAGTAGGTTTACAAGTTTTATTTTAAAATTTAATTTAAGGGGTTTATATTTCCCTTACAAGATGGGGCCAAGTTTGAGAAGGTGAATTCATTTATATTTAAAGAAACACGTCTTCAGAGGACTTGAAGGTTTATTAAAAGCAACATTTGAATCCCAGTTGCTCTGTAAATCAGCACAAGAAAAACTTTGACTTGCTTCAGCTGGGGGTAAAATAAATCTTATAAGCTTCAGTAAAGTGGGAGCTAAATAAATGACTAGATATTCTAAGGCAATTTGTCAATAAGTTGTGCATCTCTTGCATGATGTTTTAACATTAAAGGTTCCCTTGGTTTAATTTGATCAAAATTTTGTGTTTTCTAGCCTGAAAATTTCTAACAAGAAATCATATATCACAGATGAAAATCAGGTTGTTCTGTGGGTTTGTGATTTTTGGGTGGGAAGTGGTATTTTTGGGTTTGTATTTTTTTTGGTGTTTACTTGGCAACTTAATTCCGAGTAAGTGCCGACAAGGAAGGCATGAAAGTATATATTGTGAGTAAGCATGTGGTGAAATTTTATTGTGGGAAAAACTGAGAACTTTGAAATACTGGAAGGACCAGAGGTGGATTTTTGACACGTCGTGTTTTTTTTTGGAGAAAAACCATGGGGATGGACACGGTGTTAAGTTTTCTGCTGAAGTATCACAAATTTCACACCTGATATAATAGGGTGAGTTGTAGGAGTGAGTGACCAGAGCTATCCCAGGAAATCTATGATCCTTTGCTTTCAGTGTGAATCTTTCATGTCTCTAGGCCTTTAATTTTTTTCTAAAACTGAAAACAGCATGAGTGAATACTTGATTCTGGGTCAAAACCACAGTGCATTGTCTCAGAGCCTCGCAATAACGAGCAGCTTAGACCATGATGCAAGGGCATTATACAAAATAATTATTTCAACATTTTTTTTTTTTTAAAAAAAAATGTGTTCAGACAAACATCTGAACAGCTGCTGGGGTGAAGTATTCACGGGGATTGAGCAAGGCTGGAGAGCTCCACAAGTCTCGGAAGTTTCAGAGGCACTCAGAAGTTGAGGTCCTTCATCCCACTGCTGGTTGATGTATTCCTGCCTCCTAGTCAGACAGCCTTGCTGTTCCTTGGAAATGATGCAGCTTTTAGCCATTAACATCTGGCTGACAGACAGCAGTCAGCTGTGTTCCATGCCAGCGATTCTCAAGTGGGTTTTTTTTCTTTGAGGGTTTTTTTGTTTGTTTGTTTGATTGGCTTTTTTTTTGTTTTGTTTTTATTTTGGTTTTTTTTTTTTTTTTTTTGTGTTGAACAAAGAGAATTGCTGAAAAGAGAATAAAAAGAAGAGCCAGAATACTCTAATAAAATTTGCAGCTCCTATGGGATCTGAGGATTCGGGTTGAGTCTGCTTTTTTTGGCAGTGCTGTGGTTTTGAAGGTGGCATTACACTGTAGATGATTCTTTTTATTCTTATTTCTTTATAAACTCAGAATTCATTATAGAAGTGATGCCATAAGAGTTCAGAGTCAACATAAAACTAGTCAATTAATTTGCAAGAATCACGTGTCCAAATCAAAGTTGCTGCTGAGATTCTAGTTATTTGCTCAAAAAAAAAAAAAAAAAAGTGCTGTTTATGTATTTGTGTCATAAACGGCATGTTCTACTGCCACTGTAAAACTTACTGGAACAGATTTTTTTTTCTTCCCAGTTGTATAGAATGTGGGAAGACTTTCTTTTTTTTCTTGTTTTGAAATCTAGAACAGTATTTATGATTTTGTAACGCCATTATTTCGTGTATTGCTTAAAAGGTAAGCAGGACTTGTCACAGTATATAAAGCAAAGCTCTTTTGCCAGACTGTGACTTAAAACAATTCTTCCATAAAATGTTGTGGGGTTTTTTTTAAATTTTAATTTTTTTTTAAAATTCTTTTCCTCTCTTTGTGCCTGTGAGCACATGTGTTTGCTTTCCATTGTTTACCTAAAGTAGTGATGCAAGCACAGCACACTGTAGATTAAGGCTTTGGGGAGCTAAAGTAAGCGTGAAGTTCAGCCTCTACCTAAACATCACCACTGGGCTAATCTACAATTTAGACTGATCCATCACTAATATTTACAAGTAGGCAGAGTGCAGTTCAAAACTAAACAGCATATGGGTACAGTTATCCCTGTTAAAATGACCAACGTGCCTCGTGTTGTGTGTGGAAGATAACAGGGACAGGTGGTAATCTGTCTTTTCTGAGCAGAGACAGCTGGTATTTTCCTTGGGCTTCAGTGGTGCTTTTCTGTATGGTCTCACCTACCAGCTGATATCTTGCTTGTTAGAACAATACCAAGTGTGTATTAACCCTTTTATCTATTCCTATGTGATGTCCAAAGGGGGAAATGTCACACTGCCTGAGCACAAGCTTGGTGATTTAAAATTCCTAAAATTTTCTAGTAATATAGTTGCATGCAGCTTGTCTTACTGGCCTTTTTACAGGCATTGCTGTGATGATATTTATCAAGAGATGGTAAATAAAAATCTTAAGAGTTTATAATTTATATAGGTTTTTTATCTTAAATATCTGATGAAGTTTCACACTGAAGGAGTGCTTGGGAATGTACCCGCTTTCATTTAGTTCAGGAGAATCTGAAAGGTCATGCAGTAGAGAAATAAAATTGTTTCGTAAATTGACTTGTGTTTACTTCCAGCCAGGTTGCTTAATATTCAGGTGTGTGTAACTTCTCTTTTCTGAACACACCAATTTGGTTCCCAGCTTGAGTATGATGCTTTAATTTTTCTTTCTATAGAGAACAAATACTGATTAGTCACAGTTGCGTTTTTTTTTTTTTTTCTTTTAAATATTTAGTAACTGTCTGGGTTGTGGGGTAACCAGGTATTGGCACTCCATCAAAGGCAGCAGGCACCGCTTCCGAGGGTCTCAGCCCCTGCTTCTGGGCCCTGGCAAGTGGGAGCCGAATTCACACGTGTGGCTGTGTTCAGTGAATTGATAAAATTAATCAGCAGTTAGATTATTCTATCGCACCTGATGTTGTGCTTTGAGCCCCAGATGAGCCCTGGTAACGCTGAGCAAGGGACAGCAGTGTTGTGGGACACAACATGGATGGGTTGGGAGCGGGGAGGAAGCTCTAGGAATATAAGTGGTTTTAAAAGCCACGTCTGTGAGATCAGCTCATACCAGTCCTGGTGGAAGAAGGGAAAAAAGGAACATCTTAGTGAAGGATGAGGCAGGGTCACATGAGAGGGAGTGGAAAGCCTGAGGGAGGCCAATGTTCCGATGTCTTGTTTTTAGCTGGAGATGACAAGGAATTTCGTGTCTTAATCTGAACAGATCACTAGTAGTGGTGCTTGTTCTTTTAGAAACTATGTTTATTCTTGATATTTCTTTTTAAAAATTTTTTTATTAATAAAAATGAATGTAATAAACTTGGAGGAAAAAACCCACCCTAGATCTACCTAAACAGTAGAAGGGTTCTGTCCAGAAGAGGAACATGGGCTTTGCTTGGACTCCCTAGGCTACACTGCACAGAGTGCTTGTCAGGGATTGAATTTTCTGTGAAGGTTAGACAGATAAACACAGAAATTCTTTAGAAATTCCAGTGAATTACCTTTAGAACTAGAAACTTCCATATTATTCAAGGAAGTGGCCTCAACTCTGTAAGTATTCATTAGCAGTCAAATGTAATACCTTGCAGAAGAGTTGGAAAAGGTGTTTTGATGGCTTTCCTGGAGTGAAATGATTACCTGGAGAGTCTGTAATGCAGGAGATGAAATTAAATTGCTTCAGAAAGTCAACAAAATTTGCCAACATCTTGCCTGGTTAATTGTCACTTGGTAACACTTTTTTATTTTCTTTTTAACTAAAGGTAGTTTAAAAGAAAATAAAAGAAACATAAAGAAACATTAAATAAAAGAACTATTGAAACTAACCTTCGCTGTAAAAAAAACCCAGAACACTGTAGATACGGTTTTCTCCTAAACAAGTTAAGTTAGAAAATGTCAACATAATTTTAAAGTTTAGGTATGGATTTCTGATTTTTCAAGTTAACCTTTTAAAGGTATTACCCAAGACAGATTTTTATTTTTATTTGTATGTATCTTTAGTATGAATCAGCCTGGGATGAAAACAATATGTATATAATAAAAATCTTATTTGATTGAATAGGTAAAAGTACAGATTTTTGTAGGGGACCTTTTAATTCATGTCACCAAAGAGAGATTTTTGTGTTTCAGACATGCTCTAATAAAGTTCCAGCATGGAGTATTGTTTGGAATTGTTTTATAGTATTATTTCCCAGATTGCCAGTTGTTTGAAACATTAGTTCTGTTGCACGTGCATATTTAGGCAGCACGTGGCCATGCAGGGAGGCATGAGCAGAATTTGGAGCATCTCCTGTTCTAATGGATTTCACTTGACTGTAATTGGTTCCAGCTAGTTAATTGTATGTGTCCTTGGAGAATGCAGGCTTTTTTTCTCCCCCTGTCTGATTACTGCTCACAGATCTACACTTAGCAGGTATTTCCTAAGAAGAAAAATGTCTGTACTGTTCTGTCCATGTGTTTTTCACTCATACAGTGATGGTCAGCTACAATGATAAAAATTCTTTTTCATTTCTAAAAGCTACATGAGACATCTTTCTTTTTTTTTTTTTTTTTTTTTTTTTTTTTTTTTTGTCTAGGCTCCCAGGATAAACTCTGATTGATTTTAATGTGCAATATTTCATGAACCAACGCACTTATGTGATGTTCAGTGCTGCTTAAAAGCTGGGTTTTGGCCTTAAAAGGGAGAGTAGAATGAAAGCAGTGGTTCATGATTTAGTCTTTTATGCTTTGTTACTTGCAGAAAGTCAAGCTTGAAATTTATCTAATGAAGCACAGCAAACTAGTAAAAATAATAAAAAAATATATATACAATTTTAAGGCCTCCAGATCTATCAGCTTTAGTGTGAGGAGTTAAAATACATTAGAAACAGAAATTTTCAGAAGTTGGCTTGATGTATTGCTTTATTTTTTTCCCCCCTCTTGTTTGAAATGTGTCTGGTTTTGTTGGTGTCTTGTTTTCATTCGTCATTTAATCTGGCAGCCTTCATAAGACGCCTGAGCTTTGGGCCATTGTAGCTTCTTTTTCGTTATATAAAATTCACTGCACCTTGGAATTCCAGTGGCACAGAAAGTTATAATTGGAAGAACATAATGCAATCTGCGGTCTGACATTCTGGGCAGGCTCAGGGAGCAAAGTGAAGGTGAAATTTATTTTGAGTTGGTCATGCATTAACTGGTTTTCTTTAATCCTTATTGTTTATTTTTAAATGAATAAGCAAAATAAACATCATTGACCTTAGGTTGAACCAGTCCAGATGAGTAAGGAGATGGTCCCTGAGGATGGGATGATATATGGGGAGGATTTTGACCACTGAGTTACTGAATGTAGAGAAAGCACACTTTGGAATATTGCTATGTTTGGAAAGCTCCCTTTTCCTTGTAAATGGTGAATCTTTTGAACTTAAATCCAGAGGTTTATAGTTTATGAATTCAGTGATGAGAAACGGGCCTAAATCTCTAAAAGGATGAAATTTCATGTGATCCCTGTGCAGCATTTACTAATTTCAGCAACATTCCTGCGCCATGAAAGTTTTAGTGAATGGGTATGTGGGGGAGCCCAGCTGGCCCTGGACTGTCTGTAAGCTGAGATACTGAAGATGGAACTTTGCACCTGGCAGAGGGTTAACCACGGAGAGTAAGGACTGTGGCACA
>JAYRBT010000001.1:9097588-9122494 GCA_036023395.1 Myiotriccus ornatus
TAACTAATAGAACTACCTCCTGATGCAATCTAGAAGTTTGCACGTCCCAAGTGAGGACGGAGAGAGATGGCTCTAAAGGAGTCATGGGGGGCTGGTATGCCTGATCACCGTGTCGTCCTCCCGCTCCGACCGACGGCAACATGGGTAGTCTAGATTCATGAAAGGACATCAATGTTTAAAGGAAGTTATACTCAGAATTTATGTCCAGAGACCAGGAGTGCAATTATGAGAAGGTTTTGCTGTGAATCCTGTTCTGAGCTGCCTTTTTCTCTTCTGCAGTAAAATGGGAACTAAGGCACGTGGCAGTAAAGTCCAGTGTGGAATTTGGGCTCTTCAAAAATCAGAAGTCCTTTTGTAAATCATACATTTAATTTTATGTGAGTGAAGTGACTGTATGGTAATACTTTTCTTCTGAATCATTTACCCATTATTCTGTCTGGGCAAGAAAGAGGTCAAAATAAATAAAATTTGTGATTTGCCTGCAGTAGAACAAAGCTCTAGACTATTCCAAGTAAGTTTTATACATGGGCTCGTGATCTATGATACCTGACAAGTCATTAAGGCTTTCACGAGGTGTCTGCATCAGAGAATTGAAGCCACAGTCGGTGACAAGCTTTATGCTTCTCCTTCCCATAACGAGTTACTTAATGTATTCCATTTTAATTGTTATCTCGGAGTCAATCGTGATCTCACACTACAACTACTGACAGCAATCATCAGTTATGTGCACGGTGTTTTGCAAAATTGCAAATTCACAATACATCTCTCTTCAATGGCAGAAATGTTTAGCAGCTCATTAGCTTTTGGGCTATACCTTCTGGTCAGTAAATATGGGGAGAGGCAGACAGACTGGTTGATTTGCAGACATCTATTAGTCAGGATGAGCACTGCAGTGCAACTGAAAGGAAACACAATAGAACAGCATTTAGAGTAGGCTTCCATTAGCTGGAAGATTAAAAAGATAATTAAAATGGGATGAAAAAGGAAATAAAGTTGATTTTTCTGCTTACTGCTTTTGCTCAGAAAATAATAACTTTAACTGCCAGGTTGGATGGTTTTGATTATAAATTCTAAAATGGTCCATTTCATCGATTTATGTTTGAGCAAAAGTAAACATAGAGCTAGAAGCTGTGCTGCATGCTTCTTTCTAAATGGTGGAATACTTGAAGGGAAACATAATATCAGAAAAGGGTCCCATGTATAATACACTGGTGATGCCAATATATTGTCCCTGGTTACAGTTTCAGAGGGTTTGGTTCAGATTTGGTGATTTAACGTTGCTTTGAAGAAGGTGGGTTGGAATAGAATTGTACAGTACTGAAAAAACACTGTAGATATTTTCTGCTGTTGAACAGCTGAATGACTGAGAAGAGGCTTTGATAACTCAGACAAATAGTAGGATCAGTAGAAGTTACTACTGGAAAACAATTGGAAAGTGGAGGTCAGGTTGGAATGTTATCACTGAAAGTGTGACAAAGCTGTGTTAGTTCAGAAGAGATTAGGCCTGGAGGCTCAGGAGGGTCTTGGCCATGTCTGTAGATACCTGTTGGAAAGGAATGGATAAGAGGAAGCCAAACTCTTCTTGGTAGTGCCCAGTGACAGGGGAAGAAACAAAAAAACCCCACAAAACTTATTTTGCTGCCTGGTATTTTTCTTGGCGTACCAGTTATTCTGTTAAAAGTGACGAAATGTGATGAATCTCTCGTGGGATCATTGAATAGTTCTGTATGAGGTACAAGCATATTATCTTTTAAGTTCTCTTCTGATGTTCTTCTTACAAATATACATTTCTTGTTGATTTCTGTGTTACACCTTTTTATTCTAGTACGTTCTTTCCCCTTTTGCATGTTAATTTTATTGTGTTATGGTCACTGTGTTAAGTAGCTCTTCATTAGTGATGGTTTTGTCCTTGAGACCATGTCAACAGTTGTTTTTTCACATTTTTTAGAAGGATACCACCTTTTTTTTTTTAGTTGCCAAGTGTTATATGTCTGACTTAAAATGGATGCACTTAAAATGTCTGACTTGTTTTCTGTGCTTCTGTAGAACCCAGAAGCCACCAGTCCTTACCCCAAAGCCCTGTCCAGTCATACCTGTACAATTATTAATGGGTGGTCATCTGACCTGTTTTTGTAGACCTACATTTTGATGTTTGCAGTCTGTAAACTTTCCAGGCAGTCAGTAATGCTTTGCAGGGTTCAGTGTTACAAATCTTTGCTTTTGCTGGAGCAGCATATGAAGCTCTGATAAAATGGACCAGAAGGAACTACAGAATATTTAAAGTAAATTCTGGATAATCTATTTTTGCGGCTGGTATTTGGTTTTGTATGGGATAAAAATGTGGTGAGTAGGCAATTGAGTAAATTAAGGGGACACTCTCTCAGCACCTGTGATTTTACGTCATTCCTTTTGGCTGGATATTCATTGTGTATTTCCAATAGAGACTAATAAAGATTCAAAAAGCTGCATTTATTTATAGGCACGTTAAATATTCTTTTGTTCTATTCAATTTGTCCGTTTTAGGTAAGAAGTTGCACTCCAGCCATTGTGCCTGATTTATTGCTTCGAGGCCTGTGTGAAATGAATAAGTGAATATTCACTGATTTCTGGTGCCCAGGTGTTAAAGTTGTGCATTGAGTGCTGTGGTAATTTGCATTAATTGGCAAGCTGTCATCAGTGAAACACCAAATATTTAAGCAATAATTTTGCAAAATGTTGAAGCTCATTCTTCTGTCACTTGGAAATCAGCAAGGTTTAAGTATGTGAAAGCTCCTAATAAGTAGATATCCAAGTCTTCTGCTAAGCAGACTCAAATTGCCAAATGAGGTAATGAAAACTAACACTGAACCATTTTGCTCAGGAATTCCTCCTTTGCAGTTATGGTTTAGACTGATTTCATTTTTAATTGCACATAAAAAGAAATCTTGTTCTTTGCTGACATTCTTCTGCCTCCATTATAGATACATAGAACAAAAGGTACATAAGATTTCATTCGAAGTTTAGTCCTTTCATATTTATTTAAAACTAATTTTTAGTGATTTTATTCATGTAGTGTAGTCAGTGATAGTCATCAGCAAGTCTGACATGCTTTTAAAAATAAGTTGTAGCTATTCACGATAGTATCAATGACATTGTGTGAAATGCAATAAAATCTTGGAACTCTTGGTTTACAAATGTTATTAGGAAATTATCTGTGTCTGCCACAGCATATGAAGCTGCCTTTTTTCTTTTTTTCCACAAGAGCCATCTCTAGCTAATGAATTCAGTATTTTTCTAGTTGACTTCACACTGATATTAAGCAAGAACTAAAAAGTAGACCACAATAAAACCTAGTATCACTTTACAGATTTCAGAGGTAATTAAGATCACTCTTTGCCTTCTTTTTTTTTTTTTTCAGCCTTCAATCTCTTTTAAATATATTTTAATATAATGTTTTTAAACTAGAAATATCTTCCCATCTTTTGCTTCCTGAATAATTGTAATTGTTATTTCACACAGAGGAATGAAATAGTAGAATTGATTTTGTGAGTAATCAGCTTTTTATAGTGTCAGTTTTGGGACACCGTGAAAAAATCTATGTAGATAATCTCACTTTAAAAATAGGGAGTACTAGTGATAATTATGTAGATCTCTTGGAAAAATAGTACTCTAAAATCTTAGTAAAAATATTTTGCTTCAGACTGGGTGGAGGTTTAAGGTTATCCAACGTGTACTGTAGCCAGCAGAGGATAAGGAAAAGGAAACCAATTATTTGTACTAGTTTTATAAATCTCTCTTTATTGCCTAACCTTTTCAAACAAGAAATGGATTTATCCTCTGTGGAGACAGTAGTATAAATAATGTCATTCTCTGGCTAGAAATGGCTCTAAAATCCTTTGATCTGATATAGGGTTGCTTAATACTAAGTACATCCTGTTCTAGTATGTGCACTCCTAACTAGATTTTTTAAAAAAATAGGCTCTAAAAATTCTTGTCAATAGATATATCTTATTTAGACCTATTTAATATTTATAACACGGTACAGTTAATAGGTGTATTTAATTTTTAATGATTCTTCTTTGATGTTTTGGACTTTTTATGAAAACTAGATTTACTTTCTGTTCTTCGGCTTGGTAAAAACATTAGAGAAGATCTCCAAGTGAAGGATGAACTAATAAGTGTTTAGTCTATAAAAGTTGGCCTGTTGACTAGAATAAAGTTAATATTTTCTGTCTTCTGTTTTTAAAATGTTGATAAACAAGCACTATATTCACCTTCCCTTGGACATGGCCGTCTACTATTGCATTTATTTATTTATTATTAAGCCAGTGCTGGGGGAGGAGGATGTACACAGAGCAAAAACTGGCATAATGAGAGAAAGAAAACAAGCATGAAAATGGCTTTCACAGAGGGAAAATTGGGCTATCACAGAAGGTATCAGAGGGGACACTTGATGTGTTCTAATTTACCAAAGGTACGGATGTGAAGAAATGATGGCTCTCATGTCTTCTACGTATCAGCAGGCAGGAGCCAATTCATGCCTGTCAGGCAAACATTTTATGGTTTTAAATCATTTCTGTGTGAGATTCTTCCCCTCCCCCCCTTAGCAAGCATTTTGGCTCAGCTGTCACTTTGGTGGTATTTTTTGTCCACACACTCACGTTGGGGGGGGTGGGAAATAATAGTTGATTGGAACTGGCAAATTTGCTTGCAATAAGTGTTGCTGCACTAAAGCCACCAGTGTTGTGCTACCCTGCTGAATTTTAAGTAGTTTCTAGATGCTGCTGTTTCGTCGTTTCGAAAACGTCCTTTCAGATTTTAGTTGTTCCCCAAAAGATTCTTCGCCTTTACTGTGATCTCGAAATTCCTTGTTTTTCAAGGTATTGTGTTTAACGTGAGGCAGGGCTGCCTCTGTGTTCTGCTAAGATGTGCCACTGCGAGGCTGTGCTTTAATGAGGTGGAGCTGGTTGATCAACCCTCCCTGACGGGCAGAGATCGCTGTCACTGCTCGTGGCCATCAAGTCACGACGACGAAGCTCTGGGTATGAGCAGTTGTCAGAGAGAACTTCTGATTTTCCCTGCTGACTTGATGCCTCTGGGTCATGGAGATCTTGCTGCAGTATTTACACTGTGTGTTGGGTTCATTGCTGCTAGAAAACACCAAGATGCATCTTTGGCATTACCTTAAATACTTAGTTATGTATTAAGCGATTTCCATAGACTTGCATAATTAAAAAATATCTTCTGCAGTTGTTAAAACTAAATTATAATGAAATAGTTTTTCTCTTCATTACATCAGGTGAATAGAATTCTTCTTTGGGTTTGGTTGGTCTTGCAAGTCACATCTTTAAACTCAGGAACCATCTGTATAAACCAAGAAAATTTGAATGGTTGGTGTCGTCATCTCTCATAATGGGATTTTGCTTTTGTTTTGTGTGTGGTTTTTTAAGTTGTTTTATTGCTTTAAAAACCCAGCTGGTAGGAGGAGAAGGAAACGTTGTCTATCTTCTGAGATTAAAAGAAAAAAAAATTATGCTCTGTAAAGTCAGGAGAAATCATGAGAAATGTTTACAAACACCATGGATGACTGATGGTAATTCAGTAAAGTAGAGCAGTGTTCAGGAGGTGCAGGGGCCTATGGTTCATATCACTTTGCTTAATTATTTTGCATGTATTTGAGGAACGATACTTTGCAAAGGCTTGTTAGAGCAGATACTTTGAAGATAAACTTGAAATTGATATTATTTTTGTAATCTCCCAGCAGCCAGTTAGAGAAACGAAGGAAAGCCATGTGTCTGTATTTTGTCTTTCCATTTAAATACATTTGAAACACACTCAAATGAAACAAAAACCCTTTTCTTACTTTTGTAGAAGCTGCATCCTGGCTGGACTTCTGGCACATTGAGGACTTGGACTCCTGGGGAGTTTATAAGTGTTATACAGTCACGCATATGCACTTGCTAAGCTCTGTTTACTTTTTAAAGTAGGTTTTGAAGCTGACTTAACTGAGTAAGTTTAGTGCCCCGACTGAATATTTGTACTGGTTTCAAACTGCTTATGTCAGCTTGGCTTATTTCTGTGTATTTACTGACACATGTTAAAATACATGAGTCAGTGGTAGAGCCATTAAAATGTGTCAACATGTGAAGTCGAACTGATTTATTAAAAGAGTCCAACTCTTATGTGGACCAAAATGCTGTTGCCTTAAGGATACTCTTTGGAGAAGTCCCTCTTGTGCCTCTTGTCTCCCTCCCTACCCCTGAAATCTGTACTGAGAATGAAATAATAAATTCAAACATGTACCTGTCAAGACACTTTTTTTGTCCTAATGTTCAGGGAGGAAAATGAAAAAGTAATCCATTAATTGCCCAGCAAATGAATTACCATTTTTTTCAGGATACATACCTGAACTCATTCTGTGCGTGTTGGAGGGACATGCACAAGAGGGACCTCGCAAGAAGGACCTTTTTTTTTGAATAAAATTAAATATTTTACTGTTTTATAAAGGCTTATGTGGTAGTACCGATATAATTTCGAGAGCCACAGCTATGCAAAACTGCACTTTCAGAGCCCTTGTGGTTTAAAAGTGAAATTTCCTTGTCTTCTGGTTTCTGCGTTTTCCTGGAGCTCTGATCGCATTTCTGGCTATGAAAGCCTAGAAATAATAGCCTTACACTTTTCAAATTCCCACAGGCTTCCCTGCTTGCTTCCAGCATGGACTGTTTTTCTTGTGAGCAGGAACTCTTTGTGCTGGCAGGATATGAGGCAAGGCCAGTAGCTACTCTTGTTCTGTTTTTCAAAGATTATTTTTTATGACTTAATTTATTTCTGTGTTTCTTCCACGTAGAAATGTTACAGTAGGGTTGATTTACAGGCAGGGTTAGAAATCTTCCTGTAACTCTTACTCCTCTGAGCAGTATCAGTAAAATCATCGGAATTGTTTTGTGACCAGAGCATATGCCTGCGGTGAGAGCTTTTGTAATGTTTCTCCCATGACAGCCCAGGTAATAAAGACTTCAGTTGCAGCGTTTATGAATTACTGACATTGATTCAAGAACTGCTAACAGTTCTGAATGTGGGAGGCTGCAATCACAGTTTTTTAAAGCTCAGGAATGGTAAAAAATTCCCATTTAAAAAAAAAAAAAAAAGAAAATAAATAGAATTTAAATTTCTTTGTCCATTACTGAGCTAAAACCATGCTAGTCAGTATAAATACATATATATATATGAGCACTGTGACCAACTGTGCTTCTCAGAGAACTCCTTTCCATGACAAACACTTGAGGCACAGGAAAAAATCAGTTTATGCCCATTTAAATACTTCAGTTCCTTTTTACTAAGAAGTGTTTCATCAGGTCCTATTTAAAGGTTCTACAGTCCTGAACTGCTTCATTTCTCACTTACTTGAATAGAATTATTCTGCGTGTGGATTCTTGTACTCTAAATAAGATTTGGATGAGATGACCATTGATTTGGTTTTAACAGTGTTGTGATAAGACAAATTCCTTCAATTAAAATGTTGTGAGAACATCACTTGACCCATGAAACGTTATCAAGCATTGTCTAAGTGTATGGATGGTTCCATTTCACTTTTAAGGAACAGTTTACTCAGAGATTTATAATGGTTGGAAGAGATCTTATGTATCGCTCAGTAGCAATATTTTTTGTGTCTTCAGAGATTCCTCTAGGGCATCAACCCTCTTAACCAGGCAACTCCACAAATGAATGGGATCTATGGCATAAAGAGACATAGGATTTAAATTAAAGTAGTTGAAATTCAAATATATACTTAATCCCATTTAGGAATTACAGCAAATTTATATTAAGAATTTTCTTTGAAGCTGAAGTATGTAATGAATATATTCTTTTTACTCAAGCACTCAGGTAAAAAGTTCAGTTTCAGGGTTGTTGGGAGGTTTTTTAGCACTGCTTTAGAAAATGCCATCCGAGAAGGTTCTTTTTTTTGCTTTTCAAGAAAAATATTCTTGGGACACATACTTGTGTAGATAATACTTTTGGTATAAATGTGGAATTTTTGTTCCGTGGCGTATTGAGATTTTAGTTTTTAAATATAAACTGCTTCTTTAACAGTTCTCCAATGAAAGGTATTTTGGTGTCTCATGAACAAATTGTTTTGTCGCCTTCAAGTGTCTCTGAAAGGTGGATGTGCATCTAGCTGTAAGTGAGAAAAAAGTAGGAGGTATTGGAATACTTTACCTCTCTGGGTGACAGATTATGTCTTACCTGTTGTTTTCTGGAAAAAAAAATAATATTTGAGTCTATGTGGTTTGTTGATCTTTTTCCTGAATTATACCTCTCCCAAGAAGGCCTTTTCAGAACTTCCAACTTGGTCCTTTAGGCCTCAGGTTACCATTTCAAATGGCAGTCACAGTGATGGTACTCAAACTTAGCAGTTCCACAGAAACCCTGTTGCTTCAGTGACAGGAGCTGTTTGATTTGGACATTTTGTTATTACCAAAAAAAAAAAAAAAAGTCATTATGACAAATGCTTTTCTCAGTAGACGCAGTGGAGATCAAGGAGCACCCTGGAGTGCACTGCCCTTGCAGTTGTAATTGTGGACCCTCAAGTCCAGGGTTCACTCAGTGGGTAAACACCGGGCTTATTCCATGTTTTGGTCTGGCGTATTGTACCCTAGTTAGAAAAATTAACTTCCCCGAGTTTGTTAATCACTGTCCAAACGATGCTGCAACTGTGAGGCAGCCACTACACTCTGTAGGGTTAGTAGGAGCTGTGCATCACAGTTGTGACCATTTGAAAGGTGTCTAGTGATAGTACTTTTCTAGACTCTTCCTGTAGTAAATGAATAAACGCCACTTCCATCCGGAGCTTCACCCTTGAGCTTCCTGTCCTGCACCCAAAACTCCAGCAAGGAGCTGTGTAACCAGCCAGGGATAGTAGACTAACTTAACTAGATAAGTGAGGCAAACATCTTTTTATTTGAAGAACTGAGATTGAATTAGCTTGATTTCCTGTGGCTGGAGCTTTGATTTCTAAGTATTAGAAGAGATTTAATAAATTTTATCCTTTGTTGTCTTATTTCATCTGTAATCTGGTTTTGAAAAGGACACTTGTTTTCAAATTGTTCCAGAGCTAGCTAAACACTGGATTCTTGGTTCTTTATAATCCTCTTCATTCTTGCCTTTTTTTCCCCTGAGATTGCTGTCACTGGACTACGTAATGTAAATTCTTTATACTTGATTTCAAAGTCTGTGTACTTCATACATGATAGGCCTGAGACTTGCTCTGTTTTTTTTCCCTTTCTCTTTGTGTTTTCCATCACTCAAAAACCAGAGTATTTAAATAAACACCACAGTGAACAACTCCATATGGATTTGCATCAACTGCAAATCGACTCGAATAATCCTCTCTGCATTTTGTCTCGTTATAATTCTAATTTGTACATTCGGTTACATTGGAGAATCTTACACTTGCGTCCTCAGTTTCTCTTTGAACAAACTAAATACTACTGTAGTTAATGAATTCTCATACAGAACACTTTATAATTTTACTAATGGCTGCCTGGAGCCTGGAATCCTCCTGGAATCACCACCAGTCTTCTCTTCTTCATGCAAGTTTTTCTTGTGAATATGTTGGACGTTTTCCAGGCTTATGCCAGTTTCCCCCCTTTAGTTCATAGTTAAAGTGAATATGTTTTTTTAACCTCAGTGCAGAATATATTCCACCCACATGCCTGATTTTGTTTATACATTTCTTCAGAGAAGATTCTTTTCTGCTTCTATTCTTCAGTGCTTTTACTCTCCTTGATTCCACATCATTTGCAAATACAATGGTTACGGTCCTGCTTTCTTCCAGGGGCTTTGAAGACCTAAATTTGCTGTTCCTCAGGGAGATAAATTCTTCTAGTTTCTGTAACTCATGTTTATTATTATCGTTTTAATTGCTGTACCTTGTTTTATGCTTCCCCTGACAAGTGGGTTAAGGTATTTAAAAACATACATGTATGTGTGTGTATATATTAAGATTTACTGATAAATTGCAATATAACTATTCATAGCCAAATTCTAGAGGTACTTTTTCACTGTCTCGTGTTTAATTTTAGAAATCTTAGAAAAATGCCCTGAAATTTAAATTGTTTTAGTCTTTAATTCTGAGCGAAGTCCCTTCTTTGGGGAATATTTTAAACCTTCAGGTCAGCTGAAGTACAGAATTACATTAATCAGCCATTGCACTGAAACCTGGTGCACAGATTAGTGTTGTAATTGTAGGACTCTCAGTTAGTAGACTTTCAGTGCAATTAAAAAAAAAAAAGCAGTGTATCGTGCTTTATGTATATTTGGGGGCACTTACAATGTTTTCCAAGTGAAACTTAGAAATAAAAGGCATAGAGAACATTTGGGATTTTATTTTTGTTTCTCTTTTTTTTTTTTTTTTTTTTTTTTGTGAAGTATCTTAAAAGAGAATTTTTAGAGGAAAATTTGTGGATTAGAAATGTTTCTTTAGGCTCTGTAATTTGAAGCTGTTGCTTTGAAAAAAGTTTTCATTTTTTTTAAAGCCATATTTATTTACAAAATATAATAAAGTCTTCCCATAAAGCTTTGTGAAAATAAAGGTATTGTGAAGTCTAAACACAGAAATGCAGAGCACTATGCTTGGATGAAAACTTGGATCAGATGATGTGTAATTTAGGAAGAAGAGTACTTTCTCTTTAAATTTTTAATTTAGTTTTAAGGACACTCAGTAGACACTGAGGCAAATCCAGTTAGTGTAGTATTAATAGCTTTAATGCTGTACAGCCAAATACTACATCTGATTTTGCAGTGGTTTTTTTTTTTTTAGCAGCCAACAAAGGCATTGAAGACTCTGTGTGTGTTGTATTTAAAGCAGAATTATCAGAGGAGTTGTATCCTTTAAAACAAAATAGAAGCCAACGTGAAGACTCACTCCTTGAATTGAGATCACAAACCTAAATTTCCTAGAAATAGCAAAGTATAATTGTCCACAGGCTGTGGTTGTATATTTGAGTTTTCAGGCATATCACAGAAAGATTTCCATTTACGAGGATTACACAGATGGCATTTTGCAACATGCATTCTGGGCTGCTGGGAGAACCTTTTTTGGTACACTTTTAAACTTGTGACCTTTGGCTATTATCATGGTCTTTGTGTTTTGAGTTGCAGTGATTTCCTTTTTCTTCCTGAAACAATTTCTCATTGTTTCTTCTTTTGTGCAATGAATGTGGGTTAAGAATTCTGCCATGTCATTTTTGTTCTTTTTGTTACAGTAATTTGTATCTTATGCAGAAACATAGAATGTGAGAGTGCTGTGGTAGTATTTTTCCTTCAAAAATTATCTGTATATCTCAACATAAAATTTCAATATTGACCACCCTGTAATAATAGAAATGTCTATTTGTTATTTCTAGCATTATTGAGGAAAAAGAAGAAATTAGAATTTTACATATCTGCATTTTTTTTTTTTGGTCAGAGTGCTTTTTGTCCCTCTCCTTGAGGAATATTTAAAAGGATGGATTTGCTGAGAAGATAGTACATTATCATATGTCCACTGGGATATAACATATGACCAGAGAAAAGGTTTCAGGGTTAACTGAAACTGATAATTTCAGAGATTTCAGAGATAGTTTTGGTTTAAGTTTTAAGTAGAAATTCCCTAGTCAATGAGAGATGTTTTTGGAACTTGTTCTCAGGGTTAAATTAAAAGGACTTAGACAAGACATCTAGAACCATAGAAATATGAAAACCTGGTTTTGTTTTTCTCTGTATAAGGATCCACGGCTTTAAAACTCCCATGGCCTTCTGGGGGAGGGTGCAGATATCTTAATTTATAGCCTCAGTTCCAGGCACTCCTAAATGACACTTAGGACATTATGTATGTGTGTATAATGGCACCATTCATGAGTTCGTGAGCTTTAATATTCTGGCTTCTCGGCAATCACACCCAAGTCTGCTAATCAGAAGGAGCATTCCCTCCCTTGGGATGCTCTGGGGACGCTCTGCCGAGGTGACACCGCCTTCCCCTCGCGTGGCAGCCACAAGGAGGTAGTTGGACTGAGCCTCCCACTGCCATGTCCCCCATCTCCTGCCTGTGGGTGGCAGCTTCCCAAGTACCAACTTGGTCTTGTTGGACTGCACTGCTGGGCCTGGTGATAAATCACCAGTGAATAGCCAGCTCTGTGCTTGTGTATTTAAATGGGTCCTGAGCACTGATTAATGTGGCTCTTCAGGGGCAGAACAAGGCTTGGGGCACAAATGCACGTGAAAAGCTCTTCCAGTGGGAGAGATAGTTTTGTCCTGGGTGCTCCCCACCCTTCCCTTTAAATGATTCCCCTTCTGGGCAGGCCTGGACCTCTGCTAATTGATTCCCAGAACTTCAGGCAGGCTGTTTGGCCTCGACCTGAAGGGCAAATGGGAGCCTTTGGGAAGTCTGGCTCTGTGCTCTGGACAGCTATCGGCACATGTTCCAGTCATGGTCCTCATAGCCACCAGGTCACCTACACCCAGGGGACCCAAGCGGTATTTCACGTGTACTCTGAGGACATCTCTTATGTCTAAATGGATGAACAGCTTCAAATGGCAGATGAATAAGTGCCTAAGACTAAACTTAGAGCAAACTGGTTTGTTTTGGTTGGATTTTTTTTTTTTTTTTGGTCAGTTTTTATTTTAGGCTTGGACAGTGTGTAGAGGTAAGGAATGGGGTTACGTGAACTGAGTTGTTCTCTCTTCTTGTGACAAATACCTGTTCCTGACTTGCAGTTCTTTGGATATTCCTGCTTCTTTGAAAGCAGCCTCTCTGACAAGCCTTGGAGAGTTGGACCTTTCCTGCTCTTTGCAGGCACCTCAGTTCATTACCCTCAATTAATCTTCTGAGCAATCCTGCCCAATTCAGCCAATTAATGGAGCGAAGCCAACACAGAACAGGAGAGTATTGTTACTCTTTTTTAAAACTCTTCCATGCGTTCCACTACCTTATTTGTAATTGTCTTCATGTAGAATTTAAATATATGTAAAAATAGCTCTAAAATGACAGCTCCTTCCTGATTGCTGCAAAGTAGTGACTGTCTAGTAAAATCAGCTACTCTCTCCAACTTTGTGACAATATAGTCAGGATAGAGAGCCTTCTGTTCTTCAGAAGGCTGAGAATGTAGTACAAAAACTTGTTACCTTACCAGTGAACAGCCTGAATCCCTCCTTTTTCTAGTCTACTGTCAAATAATTGTTCCATATGACAGAAGACTAAAAAAGGGAAAAGTATCTTTAAAAACCATCATATGCTTAGAAATAGCTGCAGTCTAATGTAATTTTTCTGTGATCAGTAATGTGCATGCTTGTTTGTGTTGTGGGTGTACTTATAATGTACTTCATGCAGTGTTTGTACAGAACTCAATTTGAGTTTATTCTTGCATTTCCATCATATTTATAAGCAAAAATATTACTGCTGGAATTGGTAACTGTAACTATATATGTGAATATTGTGTGTTTCCTTTCTGTTTAGTCACTTGTGAGTCATATATTTGTATTACTGCCTTGAATGTGCATGAATAGTTTTTTGTCTCTACTTCCAGAAGAATTAACAATATCAAGGTGTTTTCATTTATCTGGAACCCAAAGTTTTGCTGGATCCCAGAGTTCTCATTATTTTAGGGATGTGCTTTCACTCTTTAATTTCTGCCTCCAGTGTTAATTTTGAATACAGAAAAATGCAGCAACTTCCTCTGTTTATCTTGTCCCCGAATCCAGGAGTCTTCAATGATACCTTGTTTGAATATGCAGTACATGAAGGAAAATTATTTGTATTTCTTTCCAGAACTTTCTCAGAGACAAGTATTTTTTGTCACAAGCAAGATGAAAAAAATAATGGGATTTAATGTAACTTTTAACTCTAAACTCTGATTCCTTTTGCCTTCTCTTGTCTTCAGTGTTCATCTGCTTTATTTGTGACTTTTTTTTTTTTTTTTCCTTATGGAAACCTACATTTTTTATAGGACTGTCCTAATTTCCACTTCTGGGTAGCATTTTGGGAGTTGTGTTTTCTTTTTTTGCTTGTGATATCTTGACTGTGTCTTTAAATCTTCGAAGTAGAGAAAAAGAAAAGTTAAGGTCAGACACACCAATATTTGATTGATGTACCCATTATAAAAATTCATCTTTTGTATTTATCTAGCAAAATGGTAATGTTCTAATTACGTTTTAATGTGAATTTGACATGACGGAATGCTGTAATTATGAAGTTCTGAAATTACCTGGTGGTTCTGTCTGAACTTGTGTCTAGTTTCAAAGTCTAAGTCCTCTTTTGTGCTTTGAAGTGCAGTGCTGGTATTTGAGGCTGGAGATGGCAATGTGCTGAATACATCTTGGTTTGGGAGGCTGGGACTCCATCTTAAATCTCCCTGCTTTTGGCCTTTGGTAGTCTGTTTGGAATCAGCGTTCCAAAGGTTGTGGATGCTCTTCCAGAGAACTGTTCTGAGGGCAAAACAATCAGAGGAAGGTTCACTAAACAAAGTGGCCTTTTTTTGAGTGTCATAAGCTCATGGCACTTCCTAAAGAACTGCTTCAAACAGAAACATATGCCAGTGTTGGAGGAGATGACAGCAGTTTCCAAAACCAGACCCATTATAATATTTCTTCACTTTCACTTAGGAAGAGAACAAAGGGACTGACTTAGGACATCCGAAGCCTCCTCTTGTTGTTACCATCTGAACCCCTGTTACTTCATCCTCTCATGTGCCCTCTTGCACCTACCTAAGTTGTCTGCTTGGTGTATAAGAACTGTATTGGATATGGGATTCAGTTTTCTCTGGTTAAACTCTGCCAGCATAAGCCAAAGGACACCTAACAAGACAGTGCTTCCATTGATGCTGACAAATACCCAGTGCAACAGGAGTGAAGAGGTTTGGGGTAAGGCCCCAGCAGCAGCTGCCTGTGGCTTTTAGGGCTTCTGCTTTAAAGTAGGTCTGGTCCAGATGCTTGGCCTGAATGAGCTGATCTCCTCTCCAGGAGCTTGTCTTTTGTCTTAGCTTCAGCTGAAGGGAGTCCAGTTTACACACTGCAGGACTGCCATGTAATGCAAACTAAAATACAATGAGGAGGGGGATGTTTGGGAGTCATTTCAAAAGCAGAGTATCTAAATTGAAAAACTAATGTATGCTGTGCACAGTTTGAGGCATCACAGGGTAAAAAATGCCTTATTAAGTAGCTGAGCAGTCCTTTTACTGCAGAAGGTGACCTAGGCAATGAAATCCATCCCTAGTTTGCAAAATCAAGAAAAATAAAGGAGATTGAATTTCATCTAGTCCTAGATTATATTTTTGTTTGTTTGTTTAATGCATTGTCTTTCCTAATAGATCCCTGATCTAATATTTCATAAGGAATGAAATCTATTGCTAGGGAGACTGGTAGGAAAATTTTCCTGTCTACTTCTCTGTCATCGTATTCCTCTGCTTTCATTGTGCTCCTGTAACAAGAAAAATGCAGAAGGCCTTAATGAAATCCATTTATCCAAGGTTGTAGTGGTATTTTTTTTCCCTGTGTGGACTGCAGTGATGCAGTCCTCTTGTGAAACATTCAGGGAGGTTCCCTTTTACATGGAGATTCTGGTGAGGTGTTGCAGTGCAAGCCTGGTTTGGCATTCTGTGAATAAAGGGGCCAGTTGCATGGTGGGCAAAAAGGAACTGTTGCTAAAGGAATGCCAAGGCTGTGTCTGAAACTGGATTTTCTGGAAATTAGTACATTATAGTGCCTCCCTGAGCTCTACATAATTAGCTCTCCATGTTTTTGTATGTTCATCAATTTACATTCATTGAAGGATTTAGAAAATTGGATAAGATACAAAGTTAAAGCTTAAACCGATACTTTAAAGTGAAAGGGTTTAAAAAAAAAAAATCATGTAGACACAGTGACAGTTACTGGCTGATGCCAAAAAAAGGATAATTTTGCTCCATTGCTGATTTCTGCACCCAGCCATAAGCTTCATGCCTCTCCTAATTAACTTCATGCTGGTGAGCAGATTGAGAATGGCTCTAGTCAGCGCTAAAAAAGCCTGGAAACATGCTGGTTTACAGCCCTATGCAAAGTTGCTGAATTTTTTTTTAAATCACTGCCAAAAGCCACAAGACATAGATGCATATGTTTCATGCTAATCACAAAATAATAAGGTAATTGATATTCAACAATTTAAAACAACAAACGGAGCCCACACTCTAAATCTGACTGGCTGCTTTTAATTAAAGCTATTGCCCACTGTTTGAGTGGAGCCACAAAGGAAGTGGTGGGAACTTGGTTTTGAAAGAGAGGTCTTTTCCAAAATGTTGATAAAGCATTTAAATAACTCTTGATGTGTCCAGAAAGGCAGCTGAGGGACTGTCCTCCTTTCTTTGTTGCTTGTAGTGGATTTCAAAAGAGAAATCATGGTTCTAGGAAGGTTAAACCAGGAGAAGGCCTGGGAAGGCTTTTGTTTCTGTCTTTCCAATAGCTAGTATCGTCTAAGGAACTCACGTCAGGATTTGTCCAGATTCATCCAGATTTTTTTGAAAATTAATTACACCTGTTCTAAAGGGGTATCTGTAAATTGTTTTTTGAGACTGCTACCCATCTACATCACAAAGCAGCTGAGGATAGAAACAGTTGTGTTGTTGATGGAAAAGTAGTAAGAAAATGAATAGGATTTACTGGAAGGGAACAGGGAGAAAGGTCCTAACATGGAATAATAGACACAATTACTATTCAGAATCAGCTCTTAAGCTAAGGGGGTTTTATGGAGGGCTTTTAGTTGCACTTATTGTCGGCTCTAATAGTCAGAATTCTAGGCTACTGTGAGATGTTGAAGTTTTTCTTGGTAGCAGTCAGCCCTTCTAGCAGTTAAACCAACCAATACTCATATAAATTTTGAATGACATAATTTCAATAATAGTTCACATTTCTAATAATTATTTGAGAGAAATGGAAAATTTTCTTGAATATGTGTCATTACTTTTCCATGCTGGACAGTAACGTTTGATAAAATGTTTCTTTTCTGAGAGACCACCAGGAATGTTTTGAATGATTCTGATGCATAAAGTGTCATTGTGCTTCATGGCTGAGCTAGTTTTATTTGTTTATTTGAGTTTTTTTTGTCTGTGGGTGTTTTTCTGTTTTTCTGTAGGTTTGCTTTAAAAGAAAGTGGGAGAGATCAACTGTAGAACTACGATGAAGAATGTTTCTCTTGTCTTCATTGCTTGGTCATCCCCCCCTGTGGTGGGAATTGCCTCATAAAACCTAAAATTTTAATACATGAAATGGCTGTGGCAAAGCAATGCAATCAATGATTTATTAACTGGCTGCTTCTGGGTAAATTGGTAAGATTATTTTTCACTGGAATAACAACCAACAACTCTGTTCAAGGAGGAGCTTGTCTAATTCCCCTCTTGGAAATGCCTTGGAAAGGAAGATTTTGTTCAGACAACTGCCAGATTAAGCAGTGGTCAGGAGCAAAAGGCTTAAGGGTCCAGTAAGGGCATGGAAAGTACATTTTCTAAGCTTTTCTGGTGTTTGGACAATCAGCATGTGAAAGTGAAGAAAAATTCCATCTCTCCTTTTATCCTTTCAAGTTAGAATATAATGTTTAAGTATTGCGTGATTTCTGAGATGACTGTCAGAAAATGATTTTTGTGTCTATTCTCTCCCTCCCATTAAATGGGGAAGGATTTACTGTTTTGCTTAATTGAGGTCTTGTTCTGGAGAAACTCTGGGGAAAAAAAAAATTGCCAGTTTACTGAATTGGAAAATCTCAAATCTCAATCTGGTTTTTTTTTTTTTTTTAACTCTTCTGGCGTGATGAACTGGCTTCATTGTTGCAATATACTGGTACAAATTGTTTCCTAAAGGAAATAAATAGCTATGAAGAATAGGTCTGTCATTGGCTACTAAATACGTAAGTCCAGATGCAAATTCTTTCAAACCACAGTTTCTGGCTGCCAGAAGCTAAAACTCTATGTATTAGGGAAAAAAATAAAAATCAATCTATTAAATCTGTTAGGTAAGCATCTGCCA
Organism: Myiotriccus ornatus; assembly: GCA_036023395.1. NCBI lineage: Eukaryota > Metazoa > Chordata > Aves > Passeriformes > Tyrannidae > Myiotriccus > Myiotriccus ornatus. The sequence goes on from JAYRBT010000001.1 coordinate 9,115,592, forward strand.
CACACCGCTAATAGGGACGTAATACTGGGGCGAAGCAGGACTTGAGCCTAGTCCTGCAAGGAAGTATTTTATGTTCTGATGTTATGTTGGTAAAGGCATTTTTCGGTAGAGGTTAATGGAGAAACAACAAAGAAAATTGTAGTATGTGTCATTTTTAAAATATTCAAGAGAGTTCAAAAAGGGGCATAAAGAATAAAGCCTGGAGTCAAAGTGAAGTGACTTTATGTAGGTCTTTGAGGTTTCAGACCCTCTCTGTTGCCTTGGGCTCTGTTTCATTACTTAGTGAGCCTGCTAGGTCCTTTGCATGTGCCGGTTTTCCCAAGGGTGCAAAATCTCAGAAGCCTCAATACGGCATTGTCAGCTGCTGAAGGAAACACAGTAGCTCTTCTTAAAGAAAGTTCAAAAGTAGTATTTTAGAATTGAAAAGAGGTGGGGTACATTGTTAAAACCGAGGGACTGGTGACTCTACTGGAGGCAATCTACAGGGAGAAGTGGTGAAATTCTCCCCTGCTTCTGTTGTTGCTCCTGAATTTCATTTCCTCTGGCTTTTTTCTGTAAATGCTTGATAAATGAAGCCTAACTCTTCTTCCTTATACCAACTTGCCTTTGGGAGAAAGGGAAAATAAGGCAACACTGTTTTGCTGCTTTGTCCTTCACGCAAATCCATGGCTGTGGTAACCCAGCTTGAAAGTTTGCCATTCTGCAGCCAGCACTTTGTGTCTTTGTCTTCTGGGTGTGTCGCAGCAGTGAAAGAAGAAGCAAACCTTGCTCACTGTCACTACTCCTGCCACAACACTTGAGCACCAACAATTGGCATTGCCGTTTAATCCTCCTAAGGCTCTCTGTGACAAAGTCAGGCATGTGGGACTCTGAACAAACAGTGTTGGTGGAGGAAGCTGTAAATGGTTAATTTATCCAGCTTGAAAACATTTTTATTGCTGTATTTCTGAGAAAATAGTTATGTGAAGTCATAACTATCAGGAAACTCAAGCTGGGAAAGATTAGAATGAGCAGTTCAGTGAGGATGAGTGCAAGGCCGAAAGTGTCAGTTGAAAAACATGCTTGGCAAAATCAGGAAAAAAGAAATAATTAGGTTCCAGTTCACCTGTGGAAATCTTTTGGATTTAAAAATAATGACTTTCAACAGGTTTCTGAATAATCTGCTGGTTTGAATTAGTGGATATTTTAAGGCCAGTTAGGATGTTTGGGTTTTTTTAATATAAAAATCCAGAAACTACTTACTAAAGATCCATTATTTACCAACAAACATCACCTTATTTTTGAATCTGCATCACTGAAGGTTATTTCCTAAAAGATTGAAAAGATTTGCCTTTCGGTTGTGTTGCTGACAGAACTTAACTTACATTTCCTCCCACATATGAGCTCTTGGTGCCCTTCATAAATTTTTGCTCCATGATATTAATTTTTATATGTGGCCATGGAAAAGCAATAAATGCAGGCTTCCTGGAACCCAAAATACTGTTCAAATGCTGTATTGCACTGTTAGATATTGTACAAATACATATATTGTGTGGGAACTGTGTAGCTGGGGTGTAGAAAATCCATGTGCATGTAAAGAAAATAGAAGTTGAGTATAGAACTTCCCGTGTTTCTTTCTTTCTTGGCTTAACTCAGAGAAGACAAACTTTTATATGTTGCCCAGACTACAGTTTAGCACTTGAATACTCCCACTGCCAGTAATCAGCGTATGTCAAATGAATGTTGCTGGAGAGAAGTTCCTTGAAAGATCAGATTGCAGCTTTCTTAGTATGTGTGTTATTTCTGAGCGTTTGCAATTAGATAGGTAGGATTTGTCATAGGCTCTGGATATTTCTTTTCCTGTGTTGCTGGCTCTGGCTGTCCAACTAAAATAATGTTTAAAATAATTAAGCTGTATTGGGTGGAAAAAAAAAGAAAAAAACAAACCAAAATTACTGCTGCGCTGGCTTTTTGGGGTATGTGTTAGAATTTTGTTGTGGTGGAGATGAGTGTAAGATGTTTTAACATCTGCAATACGGTAGGCAAAAGGCAGGGAACCCAGTGCCCAGTTTGTAGCAGTTCTTTGACTCACCAGCTTAGTAACACCTTGGGTCTGGCTTTCAGAACAGCCAGGAAAACTTCACTTTCCCAATACAGAGCAAGGCATTTCTTCTAGCTGAGGTATTGAAAAATGGAAGCAACGTTGGTCTGCCTTTGCTATTTTAGATTTTATTTTGTGATCATAAAATTCTAAACCAAAATCAACCATGCACGAAGTTGAATTTGTAAGGATCGCAGTCATCTTGGAAGAATTTCTGCTGAAAAAAAGTTGTGTTCCTTCTAGTTTAGAGCTTTGGGGAAAAGGTTCTGTAGCTTGCCGTTTATTTGATTTCATTACCATCACTGGCTACTTTTGTGTCCTTGACTTAAATGGTTATATGCACTGTTACTCAGTTTTCTCTGTGTAAACATTTGAAGAGCAAACAGCAGTATCTTGTAAAGGGTAAGTGGATTTTCTGAGGTGAATACCCTGTAGGTAATGTGGACTTGAAAGAGCGTTCCAGCAGAGCTCTGGCTTTTCCAAGGCTATCTCCAGTGCTCAGTTACCCTTAGCCTTGCTCAGAACTATGGTATCAGTATTTTGTTGAAACTACTGGAGAAGCAAATAAACCTTGCCTTTACTGGGATTAATTTACTGCAGCCTGAAGCAGCAAAGCAGTTCTGGCAGGAACTCAGGAGCTGAGTAAGCAGCACCCTCACATCTGCTGACAGTGTGAGTTCACTGCAGAAGTCTCTGAGAAGACATTAGACTGTCCGGGATGGGAGGGGGAATATTGGTCACTAACAAGTGAGAGCTCTGAATCTGAACACTGTAAGATAACTACTCACCTGGTGGAATATGGATCTGGGATTTGTTGTCTTCTGTTTCTCCAGTGCTTACAGAGCTCAGCTGGAAAACCAAAGATCTTTATGCTGGGAGAAGCCTCTCCCTTCTGACTTGGCCAGTTGCAGAATATTTACTTGATTTAAGTAAATTTATTGAAATTCTAATCAAAGCAAGTCTTTCCAGGGAAGTTAGTAAAGCCCTGATTTTTTTTTTCAGAGCTGCTTTAAGACCTAGCATAAGTAATTAAATAAATTATGTTTGGGGATTTGTTTTTCTTCTGCATGGCCAGCTGGATCTTACCAAATCACTTTAAAACATTATTCCTTGTAATCAGTCTTTGGTCCTCCACACCAGTGCTAGACTAAACAAGGGAGAGCACTGAAAATCATAGTTAGTTTCAATGATGTAATCATGTTGAATACTTCGACCCTTACTGACTTGAGTAATTTCCTTTTCCAACTTCATTATTGCACAACATTGATCATCTTTATTATTAAGCAGTGCATTTAAAAGGTACTTGCATTTTATCTGAGCACTGGTAAAGGCCTGATCCAGTCTTGGCAATGCCCCTTCAAGAATCCTGGAGACCTGCTGGTCCTTGATTACCTTGCACAGCGTTGGTGTGGCACTTTGAATTTTCTTATGGCATTTTCTTAGCTCTAAGATTAGGGTAGCAGTGGGCATTACATTGAATATTTCCATAGTCTGAAAAAAAAATGTACTCCTCTACAAAGATGTTCAGACTTAGCTTCAAATTGGAAGATGTTTTCAGAATACAGATTTTAGTTGGTGGTAGGTAAGGTATAAATGTGTATTCAGTCAAGAAGCCGACTAGTTGCATAATTATGGTTATGACCAGTCTCACATCTTGATTTTTCTTTAGTCACTACAGAAACAGTAAAAAAAAATCATCAAGAAAATAAAGGTATTAAATACGTTAAACAAATAGAACCCATCTGTTTGTGAGCATTTAGTGAGCCAAGGAGGAAAAAAAAAAATGTTTTGAATACATATTTCTGAGTGAGTTCATTGCTTAGGTCTACAAATTTCTGTCAAATTGCTGAATATGATATAAGCTGTTGAAACTTGTCAGAATTCATGTTCAAAATAAAAGGATCTGATTTTCCTTTAAGGGTTTTGGTTGCGTGTTGTTACTAGCATTCATAAATTATCCTGTGATTAAGAAAAGTGACGTGGGAAACAGACACAGTTTTGAACTGATGGTGAAGCACATTAGTGGCTATTGTAATAGAATATTGCTTTGTACATTTACCTCTTCTGTTCCTAAAATTGTGTGGTTCCAAATGGATCTTTGGTTTTGTGTGGAGTCAGACTTTTTTTATATATTCAGTACAGCCTTAACTTATGTTTATACCTCATTTATTTTGTTTAAGAAGTACTTATGTGCTTTTATCATTTAGTTTTCTATTGTTGCTGCCAAATCCTGAAAAATTGGTCCCAGTGGTATGCTGCAGCCATTAAATACCAGTTGGTTGCAGAATATCATTTGAACTTATTAAAATGTGATTCATCTGGTGCCAGGTTTATTCACAAGCCTTGTGCTGGGCCAGGCATTATACATCAAGGGAAAAAAATGCAAACTCCTGTGGGTAGAGTTGGACAACTAAATTCTGTGAGTGTAGTTAACTCCTGTCTGCACTAGATCCAGAAGGGTGCTGCTGTCCCTTTTCTCCTCACTTACGTTTTTTTCCTGAGTGGCCGAGGGAGAAGGCACTAGAACACGTGAGCAAGCAGAACTTCTGTGGTCCTAATCCCCTAATTAGACTATCTTGCACAGATGGTATTTAGATTCCTTTTTCTGTGTGCAGAAAGCATGTGGTAACAATATTCATGAATTTTTTTTGAAGATCAAACATGCTATGTAGGTTTTGCTTGCATATTTCTTAACCTTGTATTTGGGCCAGACTGCTGGTTGGAAGCAAATGTGAAATCGAACCTAAATACACAATGAAATTCTTACCAAATCATTTTACAGCATGCAATAAATAATAAATGCATTGCACCACTCTAGTGGTATTTCTGACAAGGCAACAAGTCTTTTCATTGTCTTGGTCATTGACCCCAACAAATAAAATTCAATAAATCTTGCAGTATTACACTCATCCCAATGTTACATTCAAGAGTATATTACAAGGAAGGTATGTTTTACTTTTGTTTAGAACAATAAATTCTTGATAAAGACATACTGAGTTTTCGACTCAGTATAGCAGGTTAATTTCCTACAGAATGATTTAAGCATTTTGGGCAAAGGGATTATATAATGTGGATGTCAGAGGGAGATGCATTATTGTAAAGCACTTGCATTGGGAAGTCATTCAAAGGCAATTATTTTGGTAATCTTATCACACAATAGCCTCAGTACTAAATATAAGAGAAATTGCATAGTTGCCTTAAAAATTACTCCACTGATGGCAGTGGTTTTCATTTTCTTTTGCATCACCCAGAGAACCAAGGAATAAGAAAGAAATGAGGCATCATAAAAGCAGAGACTCGCTGTGGTTAAATCTTATATTAAACTTGCCAATTATAGTGACAGTTTCTTGTTCTGTCTGGCATTTATATGGTGCAATTGGAATCAAATTGCAGCTTTTAAATTTTCCAAGGTGGACTCTGAGTAAATGAAATGGGATTTTTCCACATTGTTTTGATAAAAGATTGATTGATTTACCATGTTTTGTTACTGTTAGTGAACATACTGGAAGTGTCAAAGAGATTGTCATAAGAACTTCAAAAGAACAAATAAAAGGGAAAAAAAAAGAAGTGCAAGGAACATCCAGAGAGCAGAAGCAGAAGATAAGGAGAGGTAAAGAAAAGCCAAGAAATAATGGTTATAACAAAATAATGAATGCAGGGCTAACATAACTTGAGAGAATGCTGTAAGTTCTGGTATTTTTTAACACAAGACAGTTGAGGTTCTAGGTGAGCATAGTAATGAGTCAGGTGGAGAAGAAGAATAGCAGTAACAGATTTCCTGTTCTGTTTCTTGTAAGAAAGATGAGTGTTATCTCACATAGCAGTGAGGAAGAAAGAGCAGTCACAGAGTAGGGGTCAGGAAGAAAAGAAATGTGGACACCAGTCTGTCTTTTCTATTTTTCCTCCTCCCGTAAAGATTTAGATAATATGGTAAAATAGCAGAAAGTTGAAGGCTATGAAGGGATCTCGTGAAAATGTGTAATACAATGATGTTCTAAACTTCTTAAACTGTGTGTAGAACTGCGATTAGGGTACATTAAAAATAAGTAAACTGCTGTTTAAATGGTCAGATTCACAGATGGAGTGTTTGTGGGTACCATTAAATCCTTTACAAACACAGGAATATATTTTAGAATTGTAGAATCATTTAGGTTGGAAAAGACCCTTCAGGAGTTCAGCCATTAACCCAGCGCCACCAAATCCACCACTAAACCGTGTCCCTAAGTTTCACATCTACTTATTTTTTAAGTACCTCCAGGGATGCCATATTTTTCACCTAGTTGAAAAGTAAGCCTGGCAGAAAGCACTGATTGGAGTTCTCTCTTCTTAAAGATTGTCAGTGCTGGAAACTCCACTGTTTTCTGAGTGTAATACATTCTACTGCTTTGTTATTTCATTCCCTAACATCTCATCTGAATTATCCTTGCTGTTATTTAAATGCTTTACTCCTTATCCAGTCCACTAGGGCCACCGAGAGTCGTCCTCCTTCTGTTTTCAGCAACCTTTGCATAATTGAAAACTGCTATCATGGCCCTACATCACTCTTCTCCCAGCTAAAGAGAGGCTTTGAAAGATTAGTATCGTTTGCATAAATCTTATTTTCACAAGGCTTGTGCAGTGATTGTGATAGCAAAAGCAAGAACAAATTTTCAGATGAGTAAGTAAGCTTTTGAAAGCACAGCTCTGGTTTGGAAACAGTGATCGTACGGGGAGATGTGAGGAAACAATGAACTTCTGGTGAGGCAGTGTGGGGGAGCCCAGCTGGCCCTGGGCTCTCTGTAAGCTGAGATACTGGAGACGGAACTTTGCACCTGGCAGAGGGT
>JAYRBT010000001.1:9122594-9179504 GCA_036023395.1 Myiotriccus ornatus
TGTGTGTCCAATCATGAGTTGTTATGTTTATGCCAGACCAATAGTGCATGTACATGTGTGACACCCAGAATTGTATATAAGTAGAGCACTGCTGTAATAAAGGGGGCTGATATCCCTGATCACCGTGTCGTCCTCCTGCTCCGACCGACGGCAACAAGGCAGAAATGGCCCTGCAGCTCTGGTGGCAGCAGGGCCTTTGCTGTTTGCCCTGCCTGCTAGTCCAGCTGTGTTATTATCTCAGTTCTTCACACTGGGAAAACAGTGATTATCCCCTGGTGCCCTTTCACATTCCATATTGCACAGAAAGCGTGCCCACAGTGGTGACACTGCGTTTGTGCCATGGCAGGGACGTGCTGGAATGGAAAACGGGACACATCCCGCTCTCTGTTCGTTTCAGCTGCCAAAAAGGATGGTGAAAGAATGAAAATGGAGCTACAAAGAGAGATTTGGGGCAGAATGTATGAAAACATGGATGCAAATTGTCCTCCTTAGGCTGATACTGAATGACAGTGCATGCTGATGCTGAGTACCACTGAAGTGAGTATGGACCATAGCTGTCTTCGTAGTAGGACCATTCAATATCCCCCCAGAATATTCTGGTTGTGTAAATACTAGTACCAAAAACATACCAGTGGAAACCTTTGTTCTCAGTACAGTAAGTTGATGAATAGAAGTGCTAAGATGGTCTTAACTCTCTTTTAGGAGATAGGTAAGTGTTTTCAAGCAGCTGAGTGAAAAAGTAGCAAAACTTCTGGCACAGGGAAAACCAGACTGTGCCACAATTGTGGCATCATTGAGGGGACAAATACTTGCTTTTATAACAGGCACTTGGCACAAAGGTATTTTAACACATTTGAATGTAGCCACACTGGACAAGAGGAAGTTCTCGTCACTGTTTTAGAGATCAGGTGTTGCTGATTCAGAAGCCTATTGACAAGGCTTCTGCTGTTCAGGTGTCTGATTTTTAACCGAAATAAAGAACTATCAGGGCTGGGTATGAGCATGAAAGGAACCTTGAAACTGATGAACTTTTCAAACTATTGTTCTGTGATCCCAGTGGTATTGAAATGTTTATACAGTAGCCTGGGAAAAGGAGACCTGGTGCAGGCGTGCTACTGCAGACGGAGCTTCAGTCGATGGACAAAGGAGTACGGACAACCCAGAAATAAGATCTAACAGTGTAGCTAACCCATCTATTTCTCTTTTAGCGGAAGGGAGACAGCAAAATTTGATCTCTCCAGGGGGACATAATAGTGCAAAGGAGACAATAAATCCTTCTGAAAGTCACATTTACCTCAGTTCTCTTGAAAGGTGAATAAAATAAATCAGGCATGTAAGAATAACACTCCTTGTCAAGGGGCTTCTCTTTTGTAAAGGAGAGAGAACATTTGGATAGAGGAAAATGAGAAGAGGAAAGATATTCTTTTAATCGAGTCTGATAGTTTAATGCAGTCATTTTACGAGTAATTGAATGTTTTAATAATTTTTGAAGAAAGATGAAATGAGAAAAGGACTGTGGCTAAATATTTTAGTTCTGTGTCCTTTTTCCTCCAGTACTGAACGATTTACAGGGACATTGAAAGTTCAAAGAAAAATGAGATGGTGAAATTATAAAATAATCTACAGAAAAAGGAAACCATATCGGCTCTTGCTCAATACTATGTAAATGAGCAAGAGGAGAAAAGGATTTGCAACCCTGTGCAATAGCAAGGAAAGCTACAAAGAAGCTGGTTTTTAAAAGGAGTTTGAAAAGTGTACAGCATCAGCAGATGTAGTTTCTGGTGGAAAAACTTTAAAATTTATATGTGAGAAGGAACAGTTATCCTGCACGCAATTTCAGTGATTCTCTCAGTATTCTAGACGCTGAAAATATTTGATTTGCAACAGCAGAAGCTGGGAGATAATTCAACAAGTGGAAAGGCCAAGTTTGAAACCACTAAGTAGGTCAGAATTTTATGGAAAGTACAACATGTGTTGCGATGGTAATCTTGTGAAGAGGCAATGTCGCATCCAAATCCTGCTCTGCTCCACAGCGGCGATAGCGTGAAAGATGTGAATTTTATGTTCTCAAGAGTGAAGCAAAGCCCAAAAGACCAGTCTGTGTTTAAATTAGCCTGTGGTTCGTGGTAATGAGCCATTATTACGAATTTGTATCTTTGTTAAGCTGCTGGCCAGGGTCTCCCTTAGAAAAGGCACATCCAAGGTGCCTGTTTTAGTGCTGGGGTTTGAGATTGTTTTCCTCAGCATTTCTGTTACTTAATGACAGGGTGCTTTCTCTGCTGAACATGCTGACTTAAAATTTTATTCAGCAGGATGGCTTTTCAGCATCCTGCTCTGAATATGTTTTTGCCCTGCCAGTGGTGTGTGATGAAAACAGCTGCATTTTGGTGTTAGGGAAGGAGATTAACCCAGTATTGAAAACGTCTCACTTGCCATGATCCTTGTCTTTGGGGTTTTGTTTCAATAGTGAATACAGTAGTGGCTCTATCAAATAGTACAGGAGTGGGAGGGAAAGTGGGTGTATATGGTCATATGTTTTCAGTTATGGAAATTGTTTGGGATGGTGAAGTTTTTTTTAAATTTAACAGGTGAATGTTTTATCATACTATATTCCCTCTCCCTCTTACCGACAATATCTTTTAAGGGAAAGACAGGTCATTAGATTACTTTTTTCCCCCTAATTTTGACTTGAAAACATTTTCCACTTTGGTTTTGTGTGATATCATGAGTGACTCTACAGATACTCATATTAGTACTTCACCCAGCAAAGAGGGTAAAACAAAATTAAATTCAGTATTGGCCAAAGCTGGTAGCCCTGTGCTAGAATGATGAACAGGAATGCCTCCATTTGAGGTGAATAATGGAATTGTCATATACAATCAATGATCTCAGGAAGCAAAAGTGACTGAAACTTGGAAGATCTATGAGGGCAGCGGAAGATGACTGATCACCTGGTGAGATTCAGCTTGAAATGTTGTTGCCAAGTAGATAAGGACACTTTTGTGCCACTGTAGAAAAGACAAGGTGAGACCCCATCTGAAATACTGTATACAACTTGTATCTTATGTGTTCCAGAGCTGTGAATTAAGACTTGAAGTGATGCTGAGGAGGGCTACGAGAATGACTGGGAGAGTGATGAATTAGGGTTGTAAGAAGAGACTGCGAGAGCAGCTTTGCTTGGCTTAGTGAAAATGAGAGCTTAAAAATCTACACTGTATGAACAGTGTAGAAAAGGAAAGTGTTTCCTTACAGTTAAAAGACCACATTTTACCCAAGAACAAATGGATAAAAAATGGTCTTAAATAAAACCTGAGTAGAAATTTTCAGAAGGGGTTTAATTATAACAGATGTGAGCATTTTGAAGCAAATTTTTCATTAGAGTACTGAGGGCAAAAGAGTTGCTTTCTAAGACGAATATTAGTAAATACATTATGAAGTTTGTATAGTTTGTATTGAAACTAAGGACTAGGCTCATTAATTCAAAACATCTGTACTAATTGATTGTAAGGATACATATTTGAATCCAATTTAACAGGGGACATATCTAAAAAATAAGAAACCTTTAAAAATTAGTTTATTTATTTAACTTGAATTTTGTTAAAACATCCACAGTGGAAAACAAAACCTTGTATCCTTCAAAGGAGGATACAAATAATCAAAATAAACAAAACAAAAGTATCCTTCAAATAGGATACTTGGTGATTTTCATGGGAATTGGACACCCTGTACTGGAAGGAGTAACCCTGTTGCCTTGTAACATGCAGTGAACTGTTGCTCCTTCTGCAGTTCTCCTTCCTGGATAATTATAGGTAATGGAAGACAGCAGTGATGCACCAAACTTCTTTCCTTTTAATCTTTTTGTGTGAATGGGTAGTGTCAATGACTGTCCCTGACTGTAAAAGCTATGGTTAAAGTCACAAGTCAAATCCCATTTCAGATCTCTGCTTTTATTTCCTTATGGATTTCTTCCTTGGAGTTTAAGCCTGATTTTCCTCCTATTTTTCTTCTACTGCTTTTAACAAGGTTGCTATTTTTTTCTTCATCCTGTAATAGCACACTTCAAAATTTTAGAGCAGTGTCTACTGAGACCCCAAATACACAGGTTATTTTATAATTTTTTTTTTTTAATATAAACATTTCATCTTGCAAAACCAGTCATTTCTCTGGCACTGTCGTAGTCCTTATGTGCCTTATTTTGCTGAGTAACTCTCAGATATTTATGATGCATGTTGTCAAGTAAATAAATTGAGCTTTGTTTTTTCTATATATGCTCAAGATAATAAGTTGAAACATTTATTTCTGCTTTACGTGCACTTATCTACTGTGTCTGTCCAGTCAATCTTTGGTGTCCATCTTTTGAAAAAAAAGCAAGGAGATTTCAGGGGCCAGGCATTTCCTTTGTTTCACTCTAATGGAAGTCTGGATAACTGTTTGAGTAACCTGGTCACCTCAGTCAGAAAGTTTAGTCACCTCTGTCAAATAAAGCACAAGATAAATTCTTTCTGCATTGATGGAACTTGTAGTAATAATGCCTTGTATACAGAGCCATCCTGCAGATTCCAGGTGCTTTTAATTTTCTCTGTGTCGGCAAAATGAAAATGATCCATTAATCAAAATATTTATTTATTCTGTCTTACTAAACTGTACATTTACCGTGGATGGTTATAGCTGACTGTATTACAGATGCACGTGACTCTTAGTTAATAGATTAACTAAGTTAATAGGATAAATTAATAGTTTCTCTGATAAGAGAAGGTTTACTGAAATGGATACAGTCCAACATACACATATTCTAGACATTAAAACCTCAAGAAAATAAATTGCTATATACAGGTAAAATTTGAGCCAATTGTTCCTATTAATCTCTGAATATTAAGTATAATTAGTTTAGTACGGTCTCCTAGTTTCTCTGTAATCACCCTTTTATAAAATTTAGTTTAAAACTCTCTATGGAGAGTTTAATGGCTTCATCTGAGACAAAATATGGGCCCTGCATATTTTATCTCTTGAAATGCATCTGCAGTTAAGTGTGTGCAGATTGCCTTCCTACATGCAGCATTTTCTAGTTGTGTTACTCTTAAGCAAGTAGTTCTGAGTCTTATGAAGGAAGGACTAAAATAGAAGTACTCAAGTATTCCTGACCTGTTTCCTCCGAAGTGAGGGAAGCCCACTGCTAAATTCAGAATTACTCTCAGTTGTTCACGTCACCAAATCTAATTCAGTTGTAATGATTGCCGTACTGTTTTTAGAAGGAGAAGTTAACCACATTTAACGACAAAGATATAAAAATCACTGAGTTTTAGACAGGAAAAGTTTTGGGACTTGTGTTTTGTTTAGCTGGTTTTGTTGGAGAAAACCTTTCCTTCTCAGAAAGACTTACCTGCATCAGGTTTTTTTTGTTTGGAGCTTTTTTTTTTTTCTTTTTAAGAGCTCCGTTTCACAAATTGAGCTAAAGCTTTGGGTTCAGTGTAGGGAAGCTGTTACTTTGTCTGTGTATCAGGATAGTCTGGTATGAAGCAGTGGTAATGCTAAATAGCTTCACTTTGTGTCGAGACTGTCCCTTTGTATTTACTCTTTTCATCTCACAAGTGCCATTCAGTCATGTTTTATATTTACTGTGGCCTTTTGCTCGGTTAATTATATGTCACAAGTGAGCTTCAGAAGCAGAGATGAGTGGCAGGGTGTGCACCTGAGCAGAGAACTTTCTTCAGATATCTGTTTTTTTATTACTGATCCTGTTCCACTGAGTATTTTCCAAGGTATATTAGGAAATTTTTAATGCACTTGTTTAATTAAAATATTAAATCTCTTATCTCTGATTCTATGACTGCTTTGACTGTTGATGTGGGATGACCTGAGTTTCTTCTGCCTGTATGCTAATGCTGTGTGTCTTTAGGTTGTAGACTATCATGTATGAAACCAGCCAGGAGGTCTCATAACTTTGTTTCTGAAGAGGAACAGCTTATATTGTTGATTATTTAGTGACAGTTCACAGTGCTTGGTGGTGTGCCTGGCTGACACCCAGCTACTGCCATACATTTGATCTGCAGAGAGGAAAGTCCAAATTAGACAAATCTTATAGGGAGATATAAAAAAGAATTAACTTAGGTTGAACTTAAATGAATTAATTTTCAAATACCTGATTTTTTTTTTCTCTACAAAGGTGGAGTCTGTGCCTAGGAAACACACAGAGGTGGAGAGGCTGGATGATTCCAGTGAGAATTAACTATTACTGAAGTTGTATAAAACATCATCTCAGAGCTGATACCAGTTGTTGTAGCACAGTGACGTGTTTAACACCAGCTGAAAAGTCAGTGTATTTGGGTTTTGTCTTGCACTTGTGAAGAACAAAAAGCCAGGGCTGAAGATAGCGTGCTGTAAGCTGACTTTGTCAGCTGCCTTACAAAGCACAGCAGAGTTTAGGGACAGAAGAAAAGAAGTGCTGTATTTTGATCATGTTAACTGGAGCTTTTGGAAAGTCTTCTGGAAAGAGCAAACCTAGTATGTGTGGAGTTAAGAGAGGAAACTTAACTGCAGGATACTTCCCATCTGATTGATAAATAACGTTTAGGCTTTACACATAACCAAATCTGCTTTTCAGTTGGCGGTTTGCTGTAATTGCACAGCTTAATAGGGGCATTCTCAGAATAGTCCCATTGTCTGCCAGCACAGCATGGACTCTGCTGAGATGACAGGAGAATTCTCAGTTCTGTGTGCCACAGCAAGGCTAAGTCAGATGTTTCCATTCCTGTCTGCTGGAACCAATTTTTAGCAGATTTGGCTGTTAGCATTTTAGTAGTGGCTTCCAGAGGCCCGCTATCTAATGTGGTGGCTAAGAGGGTGGTCTGGTTTAGGGGCTGCCTCGTGCATTATCTGACTTCCTGACGGGTATCTTTTTAAAGGGGGAGAGAATCGTTTTTTTGAATAGCTCATTGCTGGGAGGATTATGCCGTGAGAATTAAGAAAAGAAGAGAAATCTTCATGAGATCCAGGCCTTTTGTTACGGCTATTGATATGGATGCTAAAATCAGTAGGCTTGTTTGGGAGCAGTAACTGTAATAGAAAACACCTGGGAACGTTTAATGTGTCCCTAAGCATCCTGTTGATACATAAAGCATGAAATATCTGAAGGCACGGGAAATTATTTCCTTTGTAACTCAGTCATTTATAATAGAAGGAAAAAGGGAAAAACAAAGCCCAAACCTTCCTTCTCCTACCCATCCAGGTGAAAAGGCTGTAGACTCTGGGATTTTTGCTTAGCTGTTGGTTTCTCACTCCCTCAGCCCCTTCTGCCCTCCCACTTTGTGTTCTCTCTCCTATCCCTTAAGAGATGGGAATAATATAGATAATCAGCCTAAAGAAGATTAAAGTTTTAAGTTCAAAAAGATATAAGGAAGCTTTTGTGTATGTACGTGTGTATATATATATATAAATCTTATTTTCACCATTGCATTCCAGACTTTTGTAAAAAGTGGATAGTAAAGGTTTTTCTGTGTTCTTTTCAGAATTTCATGATTCTTTATTAAGAGAAGTAAGAACTTGCACAATAAGGTAATTAAAATTACAGATAGAGCTTGTGTAAGCATGATAGTAATTCTCTATATAATTTAATGGATGCAGGTTACCTTTACAGATTTTGCTCTTATAGCTTTCAAGAAATGAATAACTAATTTTAGACTGTCCACTATTTTAATGTACACGGTACTTCCATAGATAGTAAGGTGCCATTGTTCTGTTAGACCCATTTGTGTTTTGAGGTTTTCCTAAATTTAAACGTTACAGCCTGTGTTACTTTTCTTTACTAAGTCTCTTTGTCTATATATTGCTTTTATGCACTTGCCTGAATACATCACAGACAGTGTGTAGATCCATTCTCTCAGAAAAACAGGCTTGTCTTTTCAAATCTACTTTGTAGATTGTGGGGCTGGTATGTCAGAGATGTGTTGGTACTGGCCTGCAAGATGAACATGAGTTTGAAGTTGTTAACTTCAGTGACACCAAGTGTGCTATTCCCAGCATCACAAGGGCAAGCTTTGGTGGGCAGTAAAGTTATACAGTTAGCACTGGGGGGGGATAAAATTGTAAAGCTTGTCTTAGTGTGTGCAAGGTGGAGAATCTAGAGCTTGGATTCTGGTCTGATTTTGTAGCTCCAGTAATTAGGTTGGTTGGTTTGTATTTATCCCAGTAAATGAAGCATTTTTGATCATCACATTTCTGAAAGAGTAATCGTGGAATTTCACAAATACTTTACAAACAAAGGCGAACTTAAAGACATGTAGGGGCCTCCTGCTACACATGGATAGATGTCACATGTGCCTCCAAAAATGCCTTAGTGGGCATTTAGATGAGTGGGTAATTGTCTAAATTGGACAGAAACACTTGTGAAAGTGTGTTGCCAACTAACCAGCATTAATGCCTGTAGAAACATCTAGGTTCTTGTCACTCTGTTCGTAGGGCTCTCAGCCAGCACCTGACTGGCACTCAGCTTGGAGGAAGGAGATAGGCTGTTTCTCATTATTCAGCTGTAAAGACTTGCCTAGCAAGGAATTGGATAAATTTTGGAAGCTCCTTTGGTATGAAGTAATTCCATGAGAATCCGGTGTCTCCTTTTCCTGGCTAATGCATCACATTCAAATAGTGGATCAAGCACGTCTGTTTTGGTCCATCTCCGTGTCTCCCACGCTTCCCTCAACTTACCGACTTTTTTCTTTTCTTTTTGCTTTTTTTTTTTTTGGTCAAAAACCCCACAAACAGGCACTGTCAAAACCCCAAATCCAATATTTATGTAAAATAATGCAGGTAAGATGCAGCTGAATGTGCTCATTTTCCAGTGTGTTCAGTACTTTCTGTGTGCTCGCTGAGCGTGAGATGGAATTTTCGGCTGGCAATTTCAGATAGACTTTCGCCTGGCAGAAACCATTTTCTGGCAATTCGGAGTGTGTGCAGTATCTGGTTGGGCAGGCCAGAGACTCTGTATCTTGATGTGATGGCTTGTCACTCTGTTGGTTCGGGAAGCACCTTGTTTGAGGCTGGGGAATGAAGGATGAGCCTATTAAAGGAAAGATCTTTTGTGTGAGGATGCGTGTGCCCATGCACCTGTGCATATATTCTCAAATTCAAAATAACCATTCTTCACCCCTGCTAAACTTGTCTTTTAAGCTTCTCATTCTTTCTGGGTTTGTTGGCCTCATCCAAGGGGGAAACGTCTTTGTCTTTTGAAGAATAAAGAAGTTACCTCAAGATTTTACTGTGGTTTTTAGTGCTTATGTTTGTTGTACAAATACACAGGTTACCACAAAGTGTTACTGTTTATGTTAAGAATTTGTGTCTGAAGAACCTCAATGTTGTGTTTTGAATTTTGATAGCAATATTATAATAATAGAAGGTTGATGGTATGGTGTAAACACTGCAGGCCCTGAAGTACATTGGTTGCAACTCCAACATGTGTGCAACTTACTGCAATTGCTCTTCCGTGTGACTTGAAATCACCTACAGCAATGAAGAGGAAAATCTCAACAGTATTGACTCATATCTGAAGAGTTTCACTTGTGCTCAGTGTCAGATGAAGGCATTTCATGTTTATTTTACAGTGGGAGTAGAAAATTATAGTAGGATTTTTTTAAACTATAGTAGATTTTTTTTTTTGCCAAGAAAAGTCAGATGAGATGATCCTTGAGTTCCCTTCCAACCTGGTGTTCTATTTTATGATTCTATGAAAATTGAAAACCTATGAGGAAGACAATGCACATAATAGCTTGGATCACTTTTTCAGATTCTAGTGATTATTCTGAAATTTATATTAGTTTTATTTCTTATCTAAAGAAGAGGAAATAATTCTATTGTGTTTACTGCAACATTGAGTTAACTGAGACAACACTGAACCTGTCAAAATCTGTGCCATGGGCTTTTCATGAAAGGTATCTCTAAAATGTTGAATCAGATGTTTGCAATTTCATTTAAAACAGTTAAATGATTTTCTTTAAATCTTGCTTAGTGTCATAGATTACTTCTTTTTTTCATAATTGTTTTCTCTGGTATTTAAAATTATTTAAAATCCTATTTCATATGTGTTTCTTCTCAAAAACCTATACAAGTAGTATTGGCACAATTTACCTTCTTTCTTACTTATTTCAGAGATACAGTTCATGCAAATTTGTTTATCAATGAACCAATACCTTCCACTACAGATAAAGACCCAAGTTTGTTACCTAAAGGTTAAATGTTTGTGTCAGTAATACCTCACTGTACTTCTGGAAGAAAATGGTGTGAGCACAGAAGCACTGAGAAGGTGTGCTCATTACTCATGAGGAGTAATCAAAACCAGCACAAAAGGAATGTGATTGCTTTGTAATTACAGTGTTAGATATTTTACACTTTTGAGCAAAAGGCGTCGTTTCACGTACAGTGCCAATGATTTTTTTGATACATCTTGTTGCAATATCATTCTTCATGTTAGAGTAGCAAAAAGGTAGTCCAGAAGTCTTTGCTGAGTAGAGGTGGCAGAAATTAGAGGTATTCTTTGTTTTGTCAGTTTTTAAATGGGAAATAAAACCCGTTTGGAGATGGGACGAGATTTAATACATGGAAAAACCTGTAGTGTTGTGCTCTGGAATTCAGTCATACCACCCTCTGGAAGTTGCTATAAGATGTTTGGCCAAGATCACAGGTTCAACCACTTGCTTGCAATGCTGGCACTCACCAGACTGTCTCTTGCACCCTAGCAATACTTTAGAAAACATCTGCTAGTTAGACAGAAAGGGCAAATATTTCAAGTCTATTGCTCTATTCTAAGCTTTACTCCTTTCATCTAGAGGAAAAGTGATTTTTTTTATTTTTCCCAGGGTTTGGAAAGTACATTCTTTCAAGTCCAAAAGAATATTTTCTGAATTAAAATATTTGAAGAGGCATCAGTTTAGTCTCCTGCCAGCTGCAACAGACTCCTGCAGGCTCATCTGGAATGAGCCAGAACAAAACTGCTTCCTTTTAGCCAGAACTTTACAAGTTTTCCTTGTTTTTGAACTGGACAGTGTCATCTTTTTTTTTTCTTTTTTTTTTTTTTCTGTAAACAGCCTCATTTGTGCATGTGAACATTGCCAAAGAGTAATCATTACTTAATATGCCAAGAGAGAGTTTTTGCACAAATGTATTTTAGCTTTTATCTTGCTTGACACCCTGCCATTTGTCCTTGGCTTGCTTGAAATTGTCTTGGTTTCTCCTCCACTGGGATGCTTTTCCTTTCTTTGTTCATAGCTCTTGATGTACAGACCTCCAGAGAAGGCAGTCTAGAGGGGAATTTCTTACTGCACCCATCCAATAATCTAAAACTGATTCAATACATGTAATAATTAGAATAATGCTGTATGTGATGTATTGGTGGTTTCAAACCAAAGATAGTTTGAAATTTGTTCTTACTTCGTGTCTAACTAAGGACACACCTGATAAAAGGACAGCATAGAAAATTTGCTGTTTAACAGGAGTTCCTCGTGTCCTGTTTCCCTCCATTTTGTTTTTATTCCTCCACCTCTGTTTATACAAATGCAAAATACGTTCAAATGCACAAGTGAAGGCTGCACTTTTCTGCCTGCTGGTTTCAGTAGAAGTTCCTCTTTTGTCTTGGAAAATCTTCATGTGTAACTGGCCATGTTTAGTTGGAAAATCTCTGTTTTAATTAAACAATTAAAAATAAGTTTAGATTTTGAACGTAGACAACGTGTTGTTAGCTGTGGAAATCACAATCATCTTTATGGGCTACTTTCACATTGCTAGTTTTATTACACTAACTGTGAGTATTATTTAATTACTGTGAATGTGTAACTGTTGTTCAGATATAGATCTCAAAGAATGATACAGATCTCAAAGGACTTGCTTAATTGTGCTTCCCCTGCTGTTTTCTCACTCCATATAAATTCCAGAAATGCAGGAGATGCTGCCATCATAGAAAGTAAAAAGTACTGCTTCCATAGTGCAAGCTGGGACAGCTTTAATGGTCTGAAAATAGTTACAAATCTGTGTTTCAAAGAGAGGATTCTTCAGGAAGAGATCAAAACTCGAGTTCCTCTTCTGGCTTCTAAGCAATGCTTACTCTGTGCATTAGAAAGAGAGGGGATGGCTACTGCTATCTGGGTTTTCTTTTTCCTCTCTGGAACCCTGTTTTCACTCTTAAGATGAAGGATGTTCAGTGGAGCCTGCAAGCTTGTTCTATTCAAGTCACAGTGTGAGGTATGTAGTGGCAAATCATGTGTCTCCTGTAGTAGCTTCCCTTCTGGATGGATGTTGGGAGTGAATGTGGGCAGTTGGTTACAATTCAGCTGGACAATAAGGATAAGTCAGGTTGAGAATTTTTCGTAATTTCCTGTGGAGGGGAAACAAACCCCAAAGTTCAAAGCACGTTATTTCCATTTTAAGTTGTATTATTAAAACGTGATTGGACAAAAGTGAGACAGTATAAGGGTGTTCAAGGGGTAATGTGCTTTCTCTAATAAAAATGAGAGAGCAGTAATGCATCTTTTAAAGAGGATTGATTATTTATTGTTAATTCAGTTCAGTGACTTTGTTCAAATTAGCACTTGCTTGTTCTTCAGTTGTTGCACTTGGTAAGATGCTGAAGTTTGTTTTCCCTCTGGCAAACTGCTAAAGTACAAGCCATTTTTGGCTTGAAAAACCTACGAAACAATCATCAAATCTGAGTTCAGGAGAAGGTAAGCTACTTACTGGCACACATTGCAAATGATGTTTGCCTTCTCAATCCCTATTTTGAATACTGTGGATTTGTTAAGGATACGTGTTTGGAAGGATTTTACTTAGCGTAGTATTTTTGCATTCAAATAGCAGATTAACTGGAAAATGAGTCATTAAACATTATTAACATTTAATTTCTGCTAGGTAGAGACAAGCTTGAAATAACATTGTGCTTCCCATGGCAGTAAAAGTGAAGCAAAGGAAGGATGATCTGCTGGGTTATGTTTGAAATAGTTTACTGTGGTGAATGGCAGCCTTGCCGTTCACATAACAGTGGCTTCTCATGAACTTTTGTCCTGATCTTTTCTCTATTCTTCCTTAGAAGCCCTTATAAATCCTTTGTCACCATTGAACTGAAACCAGTAGAACTGAATAAGTATTTTATAAAACTCATAATTATTACCCTTGGTTAGACTGCTTACTTTGGCTTTCTCAATTGAAGACAACAACCTAAGAAAATAATCTCTTTTACAGTCATTAGTTTTTCTGTGTTGGATAATCTTTACCAGTCATTTCCTCTCTGCTTTTGTATGATTGCACTAGTAAATCTTTTTTTTTTCTTTCATTTTGATAAAGTAGAGTTGGTTAATTTATAATTAAATGTCTTTATTTTTGGAAAATGATGCCAAATCTGGAGTTGTCTTAGGAATAGTGTATTTCCTTGCCGGTATGATAAATGCATGGACATGGAATTTCAGTGAAAGAAAGTTCATTATTTTCACTTCATATGCCCTGTCAGTATAAACTTCTGAATACAATAGATCAAATGTACCTTTCAGGTATAATGAAATATTGCTTAAGAAATAAGTGTATGTAGTGCTGTAGACTAAAAATTTCCATATATTTTCCATAGTGACTTATTATTTAAGTATTATTGCCATGCCTGGTCTCATTCTCTCCAATCGCTTGATATTGCTGAATGATAAGAATTTAGGAAACCAAGTTATCATAATTGTATGCAGAGAATAGATTGCATATAATCCACAGGAGTTGGTCTCTAACGCTATTTGGCTGAATATTATGAAATATTCATTGCTGGAGAACTCAAGAGTCAGCATCTGATTAGAAAGACCAAGCCTGAAAATATATTAAAAGCTGTTGAGTGTTTGATCTGTTACCACTTAGTAGGTCAAAGACGTTTAGGGGTCACTGCACTTCCACAGATAAAGACATCAGAGTAACCAGGGGGCTTGCATAAATTATTATTTCTCCAGTAGCCCTGCTGGAGGATTAACAGGGTTGCTTTCTGGGTTTTGTTGAACAGCGTTTAGGGCATTTCGATGACTGAACTTCTTCCACTGATTATTTAGGGGCTTGTTTGGTGGTGGGTTTGTTTCTTTTTTTTTTTTTGTATGAGTGTTCTCCCAAGTTGCGGTGAATGAAAGGGATGTTTTGTTCTGTAAATCCCGTTGTGAACCTTGCCCTTTCCGCTTTCTCCATTTGGAAACATTTTGTGACATTTAATGAGCTTGAGCACTAGACAGAAGAAGATTTAGCCTTCTTGTACACATGATGCTGGGCTTGTAACAGCAGTGCAGACGAAAATGGAAGTATGCCATAAAGAAGGAGAGGGTTTGCCACAGGTCTTGACCAGATTTCCTTCCAGCCTATGGAGCGCCTGTGGCTTTAGTGTTTCCTGTCTGGAAGTAGTGGCAAAAAAACTGTGGCCTCTGTTTTATCCTAATTGCACTCAATCGCTCAGTTACATATGGAAAGCTATTGCACAGGAGTTAAATTCTGCATGTATTCAGATGTTTTAGAAAAAGCAACTTGTGCATCTTTCTCTCTTCCATTAGTGCCTTTTTTTTTTTTTTTAAAGTGTCTTTCTCTCTGTCTTTCCCAAAAGAAAATACTCTCCATTCAGAACAGCAGAAATGGCCTGATGTTATATGTACAAAATGCCAGATTAAGGAGAGAGACGAGCTATTAATAGGCTGGAACTGTTTACTGATATTTGTGGGTTCTCAGATGCCATTTGTTATAGCAGAGCAATCACAGCTGAAAGATTCGTGCAGGATGTACAGGGTGTAACCTGATGTTGTGCCAGTTCAGCTTCTGCATGTCTGGCAGAAAAATGGCAAGTCATCTCTTGCCAAAATGCTAACAAGGGCCTGTGTGTGTATCTTTTCCTCTGAAATATTTTCTGAATCATCAGCGATCCATGTGGCAGGCGCTGATTTCAGAATGCTTTGTTCATGCAAAATCCACTAAATCACAGTCTAAATTCCAAAGTCATACACTCCATCATCCCTCACTGCTCTTTCATCATCTCAGCAAATGTAAATATTGCAGCACTTCTTTCTAACCTGTTCCTGGATGGAGGAGGAGTCCTCCAGGCAATCATGGAGTTAAGTCTTGAAATTTCTGTGCACATCCATGATTTGCACACTTTTGATATTTTGTGTAAAATCACTAATCTGTAAATGAAGACTTTTAATAGTGGGATAAATAGTTTTTACCTGTTTTGAACCTTACGGTTTGGTAGGTCTTGCTTGGACAGAGGGGCTCACTTCCCACATTGTGCCTTTGTAGCAATTCCATTGTGCTTTTGTGTAACATAAAGGCACGTTCAGGTTCAGAAATTTACACCATTAGAAAAGATTCTTGTGCAACATTTTAACCTTATGAAATATGCTTTTAAAGAAAATAATTACCAGTAATTAAAAACACAGCCTTGATACTTTGCAGGCACATGTGGCGCTTTGCACACATAATTATTACGTGTTATTGCAAAGTCCACTCTGATGTGTTTTGCAGCAGAAGACTGGCTGGAGGAGCAGGGGTTTTTTACCACTTTTCAGTCTTTTATTTCTTTTTAGCCCAAAAAAGGATGGTATCCCAGTGGGTGAAAGTTTTGCCTCATTAGTGCCTGGCAAAGTTCCACAGATCAGTTGTACGACTGAGACAGCCTTCTAGGAAACATTATCATGAATGTTAAGCAAAGTATTCACGCTCCTGTTCTTCTTAGGATGTTAACTCTCTTGCTCTCTCTCATGTATGCGTATAAAAGAAAATATGTTGTCAACTGTCATGTGTCTACTGAAGTATTTTTTGCAGGTTAGGTCACTGTGTGCTGCTGGAATGACAACATATTAACTCTGAGATGATGAACTGCAGGACGGCTCATTGGCAGTTGTTGCTTGTTCTGAACTCTAGTGCATTTTCTAGTCTCAGAATCCTTTGATGCTTCAGAAGTCCTGTCCACTCTAAACTGACAGATACAATGAATAAATTGTTATAGTTTAATTAGAGATAAGAGCAGTGATCAAGTCCTTTTGGATAATAGCCATGACACACTTTAATGAAAGTGCTACAACTTTCACTTAGCGGTCTCCTCAAATCACTCCAAGCACTTGCTCTTCTGCATATGAAAAATGTAAGACAGCTCAATTGCTGTTACTCCAAGCTACAAATTCTAAAAAATTTAAAATTTATTACTCTCATTTAGGAGAGTGATCAAATATCTCTGTTATTTTTAACTGTGTTTGGTTTGATTTGGATTGGGTTTTAAATTTTACAGATTAATCACTTTAGTGTGCTTTTTTAGGAGGGAAGAGGCATTACTTGTGATTTATCTGTGATTGTCTCACAGCCACAGATAAAATTAATGTTCAGTCTTTTATCAGGAACAGATACCTCTTCTGCTTTCTTCACCCCCTCTTCTGTCCTGGTCTCCTGAGGGAAGCAGGTGACGTAGTCCCATGGTTTCTTTCCATGGCTGTTTCCTCATTTCTAAACACATGTCATGCCATTTTCTCTGCGTCTTTTAAGTGGCCATCCCATTTCCATGACAAGATTTACTTTCCCTCTCACCTTATGTTCCAATGAACATTTTGCCGTGTCTTCCTTCCTCTCTGTTTTTACCCATTAAATCTTTGCCCCACAGTCTCCAAACCCTTTATTTAAAAAAAGGCAACAAAAAAACCCCAAAAACAACAATAACCAAAAAACCAAAACAAACAAAAAACCCCACATACTTCCCTTGATGTGTTCATGATTTCCTAAGGACTTCTATTGATACTTCTTGTGAATATAATTTCTGCTAATGATTATTTATAAGTTAGATGTTATTTAAAATTACATATTTTTTATTTTAATACTAGACCAAATAGTCTTTAATATATAAAATCCCTTAAATACCCTAATCTAATGCAACATACCTAATTTTATTAAATTAAAATTGATGGGTTGGGTTATTTCAGAAGTCTGAAGCAAAGACTATAATAACCTTTGCTAAACAGTGCAAGTTCTATCTTATCTGGTTGAATTGTGCAGATAATTATGAGAGATGGTCAGACTTGTTTTGCTGAAATATTCCTGTAGTGTTTCTCTTGCCTTTCAGTGTTTGCTTTAAGTGGTTATTCCAGTGTGGTTTCGTTCACCTGTCTGCACCACAGGCCTGAATTTCAAATGAGGTACAAAACAGTTTAGAAGAAACATCATGTCCAAATTCACTTTTTTTTCCTGCTTTTTCTTTTTACTTATTAGCCAAACAGTACTCATGTACTTCAAAGGAGTTTGGTCAGACTTTAACTAATATACATTTAAATATCAACGATGGTTCTATATGAATGCTAATTTTTTCTTAATTTAAATGGAATGACTAGTTTGATAACACAATATCACTGATGTCTTATGAATGTTTTAATGGATTTTGCACAAGTACTAATTTTATAGTAGCTTATATTTTATATAATTTTATATTAGTTACGCATAATAAATTACCGTGTTTACTTTGTGAAGGGCAACATAATCACTGAACATGTGGATCCGTGAGGGATCCAGGGTTCTTGGCTGTCACTAGAAACCACCTGAATGGAAAAAGAGACTGAGAAATGGACACACGTGTCTGTTCTGTGACTGGTTTTCTTGTTTGCACTCATAAGGTGTGTGCCCATTCTGTAAATGCCAGAGCTGCAAAGAACCATTGCTCATCGTTTCTGTACACAGCCAAAAGCAGACGTGGTCCCCGTGTTTACATTCTTACCATCTGAAATCAAGAAAAAGGAGTAATAGGCCTTTTAAATATTTTAAACAATAAACCCCACTAGAAACAGTTTACTGGTTTTACTTCAATTTACTTAAAAAAACTGGAATGCATTCCATTGTAATTTAATTCTATTTTAGAGTTTTAAGTATATGTTACAAAGTCAAAATACAGATTGTAGCTTCTTTCTAAGGGAATTAAAAAGCAACACTTTTTAAGGAACATGTTTCTAGTGCATCAATCTTTATGGGACTGAGGTCTAAAAATATATACAAACGATGACAGTGATAAATGCTTTTGAAATTGCAGGCAAGTTATGAAACAAGTGCAGGTCTACGTGATTAAATTCATTGCTGATTGAAATTAATGATAGTTTTATTATCTCCAGCGAAAGCATGCAGTTTATTTATTTAGACGATGATAAACTTTTGGATGTAAATGAGTGAATAGAAAATGCTAATTCCCAGGCTTTCATCAAATAGCTGCAATCATTGTCAAAGGAGTGTTGAAAAGAATGCAGATAAAATGACATACAAGACTTTTAATAGTTGTATTTTCCAGGTTTGAAGTCGGGGACCTGAGCCATAGTATTGCCATTCATTTTGGTGATTTTTTGATCACTCACAGATATATTCTTCTCTCAGAATTTGTTTCCCTTGAAAACATATGCAGGTTGTTCTGTTGTTAGTGTGCTAAAAATGTTTACTCTATCATTTACAATCCTAAAGATATTTCAAAAATATTCTTCACACAAAAAACCCCCTGTGAAAATCAGGGTTAAAAAGAGAGGGGAACATTCAAGGTGGTAATTAATGTAATTTGATTGGAAATGACTGAGTCAGCCAAATATCTTTTGAGTGGAAAAGAGTGTGTTGATAAATGATCTTTTCAGCCTTCCTCAAAACATACTAAACCACTTATCTTAAATAGAAATGTGGCACAGGTCTAAATGAGAACCCAAAACGGCTTCAAAGGTGGCTGCACATTGGTAGTAAGCATTAAAAAGTTGGACTGCCTACCAGAGCTGTCTCCTCTGCCAGCTTCTTGCACCAGGTTAAAATCCTTCCCTGATTTGCAGAAGGACCATTTGAACTATAGCAATAGGCTTTAGGCTCATGTTATACATAATTCAGAACATTTGTGAGTTAATTGTAATATTTATAACAAATGCTTAGTTATGAAAGAAATGGAGCTGTTTAATGTTACAGCTTTTGGTGGAGAACTTGGGGAAAAAAATCAGTTACAGATGTTAGTAAGATTGTCTTGTGTTTAGTTATTCATGTGGCTTTCTTTTAGAGATGGCTTTTTAAAAAGTATGGTATTTCAGATATGGTATTTCAGCTGGATTCTGTGCCACCTGGAAATGCAACTGGGACTCCACGTACTAAATATTGTAGGCTTTTCAGAGGAGGAGAAAAATAAATTGAGGTGCTTAATGAAAAAATCTGTCTGACTACAACTCTACCTTTGTCTTAGTGTCTGATTTGAAACTTTTATTTTTCTGCCCATAATGCACACATTTGGAGTGTGGTGATAAGGTCTGTGAAAGGCTGGCTTATCTCATTCACTTGCTGTTGGAACCTGTTCAGGGTTAGCAGATTTTGTATGAACACAAGCAAAAATCCGATAAAGTCGCACCTTTAGAATTAATTTTAATTCAAGTTCTTCTCCATTAGATTGTTAAACTTCAGTCTATATCAGTTTATTAGAGAGACTCTTATTTTAATGAATTACCTTAGAGAACCAGCATTGGGATCATCCTCTTGGAGAGCAATCTTGGTCTGACTAAGAAGTGTAACTTCATAGGAAGATCTTCAAAGCACGGTAGACAAAAGTCTGCAGGCCGTAACCTCATGCAAAGCCCCGAATCCTTGCTATGCCAATTGTTAGGTTTGGAATCTAGCATTGAGCAGATCCTTCTTCAGCTAGATTTGGGTTTGGCCAGTATTTAACTTTTGACACTGAGGATGAGATCAGAGGGAGCTTTCAACTGCTTTCCCATGGCAAAGCCTCATGAGAACTAAAGGGAGACAAAGTTTTGTGCCTGCTGTTCGTCTCCATCTCCCAGTACATAACTTTTTTCCTCCCCAGTTTCAACTTTTTAGTCACACAGTTGCCTAGAATAACACCAGATTTTAGGTCGTATTTCTCCACAAATAATGGGATTTCCTGACTTTCTTAATGCTTGGATCATTTTCAGGCTTTTGACTCAGCAGTGGTGCGGCATAAGCTTAATTGTGGACAGTGCTGCTGCTGCCCACAAGATTCTGTAAAAGTAATAGCAAAACTTGAAGAATGCTTGCAAAGTGAGTGCTGTCAGCTGATGGTGATGCTGCAGTTTCAGTTATTATCCTGCATGTGTTTACCAAACAGGAAAGTAGTATGAATATTTTAAAACAATTACTTAAATTGTACAGGTGATATCTAAGAGCCAGATCTGCAAAATTTCAGCAGAATTTTGCGTTCTTAATCCAAATAAAGATCTCAAAAATGCTCTGGCAAGTTGCTGGTAGCTCATGCTTTTATTAGCTGCCTACTTTTTTTTTTTTTTTGTTGTGGGGACTTGAATTGTCAGTGGCCCAACTAAGGTGAGCATCTCGTTTTGAGTTCACTCCTACAACTGCTTGGGAAATGCAAACTAAAGGGTGCTGTGCTGCCTGAAAAGTTGGATGCCCAGGGATATATCTCCTTTGTGTGGGATGGGCTCTAAAGCATGGCAGCATTATCAATAATGACCCTCATTTTAAAAGGATAATAGCTGTGAAAGCCGATTTTCATTGGTAGTCTCTAAGACTGCTTGCTTAGGAAGCAACACTGCAAGGTGTAGGAGAGATGAGTTTGAGCCTCTCAGGAATCCCAAAGGAATATTGAAAGTAAGTCTCAAATTGCAAAGGCCTGATCTAACAAAGTCAGAAATAGTTTTATATTTTAAGTGGAAAATTATAAAAACCATTAAAAAAATGCCCTGAATGTTCTACTTTATGAACTCCGAAGTAGAGCTGTGCTTTTTTAGTTAATATAAATGATACGAACTCTTGCCTTTTTGCTGATGTAATATTTACTCCTGACTTAAAATTCCAGGAAATGCGTAATTAATAGGATCATTTTCTGAAAATTAACTGATAATAATTTCTGAATTCTAACTAATAATAGTATAAATTAAGTAGCATAATCTTAGATTAGTTTTTTCCATTATTTCATCTAAGTTTCACAGGTAGTTTTACTAAATTTCGTAAAGTTGCAATTTTTCTAGCATGTTTGGCACTCCAACCCATGAATTTCACTGTCATGTATAAAAATCTCATTGTTTTCAGTTATTTTAAGCTTAGGAAGATTAGGTGCTTTATTTTTGAAACTTAACTTGTTGTTGAAAATAAGTAATCTAATCATAATAGTGTATTATATTAATATAAATAGATATAAGTAAGGATTGAGACTATAAAAGGGTATTTTTCACTGTTTACCAATTCTTCCCCTGAAGTCATGAGGATTTTATTTTGAATTCTAAATTCTTAGAACTTGGTATAGTGGATGTTGGATGTGAACTGTTGGATGTATCCCAAATGTCAGTTCTGAGGGAGCTAATGTAATTGTCTTGAAGCATTCCTAACTGAAAATACCACATTTAATGTTCAGTAGCCAAACGGAATTACCTGCTGCTGCTGCCCTTGATCTACAGAAGGGATATAAAACCCATGTAACAGTTATTTCTGGTAAGGCAGAAAAATGTCAGTGATCCTTTTTTCAAACCTGTTCAACTGCTGTACATTTAAGGGATAGCATTTTAATGTCAGGTGCTCGAAGGAATTATTAAGGTTATGACATGTTAATATCCTAGCCCTCCAGATTAAAATACCTTTTCTGATATTTATTCCTCATCTGAGATTTGAAGCTGTGTCTGGATGCACAGCACAGTGTATGAGATTGAAAAATGATTGGGGCATTTTTGGGGGTTTTTGTGCGGAGAAGTACCAGCAGACCTGCTCATATTGATACAGGAAGTTTCTAAAGTCTGAAGAGAGAGAGTCCAAATATGGGACCCAGTTGCTAGCTTAGAAAGAAATATAGTTTTGAAGATTACAAGGAAATTCTAGGCCACCAATAGCTAATTGTTGAGTTAATTACATCCAGAATACTATTGTAAATGAATTAATATTTACCTCCCATGTCCACTTTACTCAGGAACATTGTGAGGTCTTTTTTCCTCATTCCTTAAAATTGGAGGTTGTGTCTGAAAGCTGTGTGTCTGAAATTAATTTTCCAAATACAGGCTAATTAAAACCAGCAACATGAAAATGAATCACTTCCCGCACTGCTGAAGCAAAAACTTCAAGAATTTACACCTGCACTTGAAAGCATACAATAATTATCAATAATTTCTTTATGAACTTAATTTCTTGAGCATCTGCAATAAAATGTACGAAATCATTTTGTTCACACAAAGATTCTGCTTTTTTTTCAAAAAGTACGTAATTTAGTAACAGAAAAGGGGAAAAAAGGCTAATTTCTGTTTATTTTAAAGCTTGCTTTATGGAGAAAAAAACGTGATTGAATTTGTTTCAGACAAGACAGATTACAGGATATCTGAACAAAGCATTGCTTTAGATTTATGTGGATGGTGCATAATTAAACATATGAGGTTTATTTGTGTTATAGCAGTAGTTTATGCCGTACCTGTTGCTCAGTGGTTCTTAAATGAGATTTACTGTGGAGAGGGACTTTTCATTTCTTTACTGTTTTAATTAATCATCAGGAACCAAGAACGATGATTTTGTATGATTCCATTATCCATCCTGTGACATAAACCAACACTGATCACATTACAGCTAACAAACAAATTGTCAGTAAATAGTTTGGGATTTTTGGCTGGCTAAATGTGTATTTTCATGCATACTGACTTGCAGCTCTTAGTCCATATTGATTTCCAACTGCCTGTGTGATTGAACTAACTTAATAGGACTATAACTGCTTTAATCGTTTGCTTTCAGCTTTTTCACTGTTGAGAAAGACAGATTTTACGAGTAAAGTCTTCAAGGATAGCTTTTGTCATAGCCACTGATGAGTTTATTAAAAAAAAAAAAAAGGCATTTAAAACTAATTAGGGGTAATTTAAGATATAATAAAATGTTGTTACTTTGGCTGATGGCAGAGGAATCATCAGCATCATGAGGTATATATTAGATGATTGAAGAAAGGAAAAGTTGTTTTCTGTTAGATCTGATGCAGTATCATCATACCATCCTTCAAGTACAGCTGTTCAATTTCAGTCCTTAAGTTTACGTAAAATTTTAGCTCTCATAGTATTCTTCCAGAAAAACTTCTGTAGAAGAATAATTTCTGATCTCCTTTAGAAGAATATTTGTATATTTTTGTATTTGAAAAGCACGCCACATTTAAAAAGCATTCAGTACAAAATATTTCTATCAGTTTTTGGGTTTTTTTTTTTTTTGAAGAGGTTGTTTATTTTTTGACAGACACTTGGTTTCTGACTGCTGTGGGTTAATCCCAGCAGGCACCCAGCCAACTTGCTCATTCCCCTCAGAGGGATGGGGGAGAGATTCAGAGGGGTAAAAGGGAGGAAACTTGTGGGTTGAGATAAAGGTGATTCAATAAGTAGAGCAAAAGCTGCATGGGCAAGGTAAGCAAAATAAGGAATTCATTTCACCCCTTCCCATGGGCAGGCAGGTGTTCAGCCATTCCCAGGAGAGCAGAGCTCCATCATGCGTGGTCGTGACTTGGGGAGACAAACTCCATCACTCTGTCATGTCCCTCCCCTCACCTTCCGCCTCCTGGCCCTGGTTTTATGTGCTGAGCACACCACCATATGGTGTGGGATATCCCTGGGGTCAGTTGGGGTCGGCTGTCCTGGCTGTGTCTCTTCTCAACTCCGTGCGCATTCCCAGCCCGCTCACTGGTGGGTCAGGCTGAGAGCAGAAAACACTCTGGCACTGTGTAAGTGCCGCTCAGCAATAGCTGAAAGGTCCCCGTGTTATCAGCACTCTTTTGGTCACAAATCCCAAACCCAGCCCCATTATCAGCTTCTCTGAAGAAAATGAACTCTGTCCCAGCCAAAACCACTGACCAAGGATACAGCACTACAGAAAGCAGATTCCCAGAGTTGCTCTGTTTGTTCTTAAACACCTTAATTGAACTAATGTCATCATGGTCAACGTTCTTGTTACATGTTCAGTGGTTTGCATTGCTCTCAGTTGGGGAACTGAAACCTTTTTATAAACCAAACCTGAAAATTTGAATTTGATTTTCTGGTTATCTGCTTTCGTCTGTGCTCTAAAAAAGTTAGCTTCTGTTCCAGGATCTGGATAAATTCAGTTTAAATAAATTTAAATACTTTAACAACAGCTGCAACCATGATACTGTTTTGTTTTAAAATCGGTACTGCTCTGTAGGTAAATTACGAAATTACCAGTGTTGTTGAAAATCCCTGTTGTCTGTTTTGTCTCTCTCATCCTCCAGTTTTCTCATGAAGGTCCCAGAGGGGATTTTATAAGTATCACACAATCATTGTCAAACAGTGATCTTAAAGATCTCCAATCCTTTGCACTAAGGTTATTACTTCTGATTTTCTTTGGAAATGTGCTACATATCACACTTTCCTGTGATATCTGCCTCGGCCCACATCTAATGGTATCAATTTTTCTTTTTCCCCAGTAGTATTTTGCAAGACTCTTGTATAATTATATCACATATATGCTGCTGTATTTCAGTTAAATTCGTTTGTGGGGTTAACATTAACAGATGACTGTCATTTAAAAAAAAAAAAAGTTAGTGCTGACTTACACCAGTGGGAGTTTGATGCAGAAGTGGTAATTCAGCATGTAACAGAACCCAGCTTCCCCCAAATCAGCCTGCTTCAATTTCCAGAGCTGAAGGCTTAGCGTTTGATTAATTATTTTGGAGTTTTTCTCATTCCCTTTAAGGACTGGTTTTATTAATACATTCCTCAAACTGAGACATAAAACATTATCGCTCTCTCGATCGCCGTAGTAAGTGTTGAGATCTGAGGGGACCAGCTGGAGCAGCTGTGGTTCCCCCTTGAATCTGGAAGCTGAAAAACTTTCATCTCTGTTGCTGTCTCAGCTGCTGGTCTCGGGCTGTGGCCTTCCCATAACTCAAACCAATTTCAAAGCAATGTAAGTAACCTCGCTCGAATGCTTTTGGAAAACCACAGGAAGATTGGGGGTTTTTTATTATTATTATTATTATTTTCTAGATTGTGCCTGTCTGTTTTAAAGGAATGTTTCCATTTTAAGGTAATCTGTGCATGATGTCTGTTGTGAACTGGGAGACCCATCCCACAGCAACTCTCGTTGCTACTTTTTTTTAAAGGAGGAAAAAAAAAAGGCAGTGATTCCAGCAGGGCAGATGGCATGTAAAGACTGAGCTTAAGAGTTTAGTTTAAATCTTTTTGATAGTTGCATATAAGGGTATGACCTTTGAATAGGGTTGCACACAGAATTGTATTTCGGACACGGTTTTGCTGTAAAGAGAAGGAAACCCTCCTGAAAAACGTATGAACACTTGTTAAGTTACATTGACAGGATGGGCAGAAATGCATTAAACAAAAGCAAAGCAGTGGGAGGAGAGCTTTTGAGACCTCATGGTAAGACCATGTGCTTTACTCACTTCTTGATGTTTCTGACCTCAGAGAGAACCTCAGACATTTTAACCTTTCTTGACTGACTCCAGTGAAGTGTAAAATAGTAATAGTGCACGACTTTCCAGGAAGGGACAAATTCCTGCTGCTGACCTTCATCAAAACAGAGAAAAGCATCTGTCTTTCCCACTGAATCCTAAATCTGTGATTGCCAAGCTGATGAAATACAGGAGAAAGGCTCTCCTTCCCCTGCAGTGTAGTGACAAAGTGGCTTACAGTCTTGCTAATAGGAATCTGTCAATGGGGAAGTGGGTGAGTGGTAACTAATCAGGATGCCAAGTCAGTAGCAAAAAATTGTTGAAAGTAATAAAACTTTGATAGATCAAAAGAAGTGATCGGACAAGGCACTGCCCTTCTGAATGCGTTTGCAAAGTAAACACTGGAAACCCCAGTTACAGAATTTTTTCCAGTAGAAGACTTTCTGAATGTTATATAATTAAATGTTTTATGGTTTAATTTTACCTAATTGTTTGCAGCAATTTATCTTCAGATAAGATGAGTCTGTTTGAAAAGATCTGTGTGAACAATGAGCATGTTCCTGTCTCACAAAGGACAGTTAGAGCTAGTCTGGATTCATTGAGACACTTCTACTTTCAAAATAAATTGTCTTCTAGCCTAGCCCTGAACTTTCCCCTGTTGGGCTCAGAGCACTGTTTTGTGTTGGGGTGATGAGGGAGAACAGGAGCTGGGTGCCAGGAGGGTTTGCAGTGTCAAGACCCCACATCCTCCACTCAGGTTCAGCTGCTGTTGCTCCAGTCCTTACCTCTCCTCCTGTAATTGCAGCTGCATCCCATTGCTAGTGCCGTCTTTCAGATGCATAAAATTTCTCTAAGCAGATAGCAAAAGCATGCTTGAGTGACAGGCTGTCACTGCCGACTTTCACTTTCTGGCTATTGACCCAATTAGTAGTCTCATGGTGAATTCCAAATTAAGTGGTATTTTACAGCACTAGCACAGTGCTAGTAATCGCTCTCTTAGACCAGCAGGGAAAGGCATCATCCTCTTAATTTCTGGTGTCAGGGGAACTTTTGGAGTTTATGGATGATGATTTCTGTCTCTCTCACATTTATGACTGGTAACAGAATGATTTATAGTTTATCATGTCATCTTTCTGTTCAGTAAAGGACCAGTACAGGAGAAGTATATTTTGGGAGCGTAGAAAAATGGATGGATTTAAGCACAAAGTTTCATTGCTATTCTTTGAACCTTCTAAATGATTTGACCTTTATCCATAAAGTGATCGCTGTGGTCAACAAAGGCTAGTATTGATTTACAGCACAGCCAACCTGTCAGTTCTAAGCTCAGCCTTTGACCTTTTGTTTTGTTGCTGGGAAAATTATGGTACATGCCTGAGTCGTAGTGTTTAATAGTGTTTTGGGTTTTTTTTTCTATATGCAAAAGGCCAAAAGGCTCATTCTAAATAAATCAACCAGTTTAATAATCCAGGTGGCAGGAGAAAGCAAATTGTCCATAATTAAATAGGTCACAAAACCTGACTGCCAAAAGTATTTCTCTGAATTAAACAATGATTTTTTTCTGGAGACACTACATGTGCCTGTTTGGCAGTGGGTAGCTGCCTTCTCTTATCACCTGCATTTTTTTTTTCTTTTTTGCTTGTCTTTTAACTCATATCTGTTCCAAGTTGGGGGGGGGGAAGTGTAGACAAGATCCTGATTGCTGCATTTTTCATGTTTTAAGCTTCCCCCCTTTTAATCTTGCTCACAAGCACCACTGAGAGGGTCTGTTTCCTTCCCATTTCTCCTTCACAGATAAAGTAGTGTTTGCCCTCTTCTTTGGAGCACTTCACAGCAGCTTTAACCTCCAACACATGAAAGATGCATATTTTTTTTTTAGCCAGGATGTCAGTTCAGGGAGATAGTGTTTACACTGTTCAGTAATATGGCTTATATAAGTTAAATGTGCTGACTGACCATTTAATTGTGCAGATGGCTTCTTTGCTTTGCTTTGGCTGTATTTGGTTTGTTTGAAATTGTTTGTAAAAGGCTGTTAATGGAACTAATGGGAATGAATTATAGTCCTTGCCCTCCTCTCCCTGCTCTCCCCTCCACCCAAAAAAAAGCCAAAAAACCCACCCAAAAAAAAAAAAAAAAGAGTATTTTTTTACATTGAATATCAGTTTTTTATTTCTGGAAAGTAGGTTACAGTATTGTAATTTGGGTTGTATGGAAATGTAGCATTATGCATGTAATAATCATCAGAGTCTCAAAGCTTAGTATCGTTCAGTTTATGATTTTATTCTAAAACATTCCACATTTAGAAATGAAAAAAATACTTCCATTAAAATGTGGATAAAATTTTCATCATTGCTATACATCATTTAAAGCAAAATTTAATGTTTTGAAGGGAAGAATGTAATTTTAGAGAAGACAAAAGCCTGAACTGGTGGAGTTCTGAACTAGATCATAGTTTCTCCTTCGGAAACAACAGATAACAGAACTATGTCATGTTCCTGCCAGACACCACTAAGAGTTTACATGTGCCTCAATGGAAGTAAAAGGATTGACTATAAGGAAAAGCTTAGCAAGTTCACTTTGTTTCACTGGATTTTTTTGCGTAGTTTACATGAAAAAAAACTACCAGTGTTCTCTAGTTTCCCTTAAGCATTATGGCAAACTCTTGTTATATGTCACAGGTAACTGCTAGTACCTTCAGGAATATTCTTTTTATTCAGAATGACTCTGTCATTAATGTAATGTTCTGAAATATGGGCAACACCCTCACCCCAACTCAGATTGCCCATCCATAGGTGCAGCCTATGGGTGAATCCTTTGCAGCTTCATTTTTACTTAGGACTCAGTCTAGGTCTGTATGATAGGGGATTAGATATGCTTGCAGGAACACAGAGCTGTATCAAAGAGTTTGTCAATACTAACCTTCTTTTAATGATTCATTTTGAATTCCAAATTCAAATTGATGCTTGGATCTTGTTTCCATGACTACAGTTGCAGTTCTCTGAGATTGGTAATACTTGATGCCTATTTATGTCAGCAATTCATGTACTAGAAATGTGTAGATAGGTGTAAATTAATATCACTTTAGGTTCTCCTTTATGCAAAGACTGGAACAGAACATCATAACAACCCAATATATAACTAGCAGGCATGATGCTGGAATACAGTGTGAGGATATGTAGCTCTGTTCAGTATTAATATTCTGAAAGGAGTCGTATCTAGCCTTGGCTGATTTGGTTAGGCAGGCAAAATCCCTTGTTCTACTTACCCCAGGGAAAACAGATGCCAATGCAGAGGAAGAGCTTTAATAATAGCAGTAGATTTGCCATCTGTCACCTTGATGGGCAAATAATCAAGGATTAAAGATTTAACGCCTGTGAGGGATCTTTTTTTTTCTTTTTTCTTTTTCTTTTTTCTTTTAATTTCTCTTCTGGATTTTGTATGTAAATCCCTATGAACATGATAGTGGAGTTTATTGTACTTACATTTTCCTACGGAGACCCACCTTCAACAATGCTCTTCTGAAATCCCACCTTTTATAAGCAGCTTTGGGACGCGTGTAGTTATCAAAGGGTTTCATCATGGAAGAAATCTTGTTTGATTCCTTTGCAACTGGATTTGTCCCTCTTCGTTATTTCCCTGGAAGGAAAAGAAGAAAGCAATTGAGTGTTCATTAGTATGAGTTGCCATGGAACATGAGATCTGAAAGCACTGTTTCATGGAGTCTGTCACTCGCTGGAATTAAGTGCAAAGGTACACTTAAAAATAAACCCCAAACACCTCTTCCTGCTCCAGTTTTCATGTGACCTCTTTGTGTGATAAATTTTAGAAGTTTTAACTCGCTGAAAGGTTAGACAATACATTTTGAATGTGGGTATTAAAGATGGTTCTTGGTTTTGGGAGGGGCTACTTGCCCTGCTCTCATTTATTAGCACTGCAATGAACATTTGCTGTAGTTTAATCTTTTCAGTTGCTAAATGGAGAGGGAAAACAGGAGGAGAAGCTTTACACAGTGTGTATATGAGACACAGTACAGTAGGTCTGGGATGTGAGATAGTAGGTGGATAAAGAAAAAAAAAAACAAACAGAAGAAGTATAAGCTAATAGTGAAAGAAGTACATGACAATGACAGCACATCAGCAGCCTAGCAATTTCTGAGTTCGGTGTAAGTATTACAACAGGACACCTTCAATAAAACCCCTTTGTGACTTTGAGGCTATTGTGGGAAGCGTTACCGTTACGGGGATGCTACTCAGAAATCACAGTTAGTTGTGGGGAAAAATGGACTAAAGGAACTGTTGAGTAAACAGGGGTGAGCTGTCAAGGGGCATCAGAAGTTAAGGTTATCATAGAGAACAGCATTTGAACTTGTTCTTAATAAAACTGCAAAAAACGGTCTGTCTGCACGTGCACCATTCGATTGTGTGACTAAACCCAAGAGGTGATAAAGAGGGAGAAACTTTCTAAGTTATCTGACTCCAGTTGTGAAACAGGTTGTGGGACAGGTTCCAGTCTCAAAGAATAATGAGGTTGAAATTTTTATTTCAGGTCTTCAGTGTCAGTTAAGAAGTAGGGTTTTTTTTCTATGCCAGAGATATGATGATATGGCACTGACAGATGATGATATGATATGCCATCTGACAGTATTTAACTAAATTAGTGTAAAAACCGCAGAATCAATTTTTCTATCATGTTCTGTGTCTTTGTAACATGAAAACCTCCAAGTCACCTGTATAACTTTTTCACTTTGTTTTAGAGACGTTTGGCATGGAGAAAATGTCACAGAAGTGTGAGAAAGGTGTGTGTGTGTAGAACAGGAGCAGTGTCCTTCTAACTGCAAGAAAACACATTGGTTCGCTATGCTGACAATTTTGACATTGTGCTTTTCCCAAGGGAGGCACCACTGGGAGTTCTTTGCAATTCCATCAGGGGGCCTGGGGAGAACAGCGTTTCTTGTGTTGCCTTCAGCCTTCTCATAATCCTGACCCTTCAGTCAATGACTGTTCTCTCTGGTCACCTGTGTAGTCAGTCAGGATCTTAGACTATTCCCCGATATGCAGCTGATCAAATGCATTTTATTTTCTTTGTTTATTGATTTTCTCTTTCGCTCCGCAACATCAGAATATGTTCAGAGAGAGGCACTAAAGGGGATGGGAAAAAAACCACACTTTCTACAAATGTAGTTGGTAGCCTTTAGTCTAATATTTAGGCTGAAAATATTTTCCACATAGAATGACGGTGGGAAAGGACTGCAAAAAGGTTTTGCTTTTCCAAACAGAGTGAAATACAAGCTGCCTGATAGGGTCCTGGTCATGTTACCTATCAGTTCTTAGGACATTTCAGTGCTTCAGCAGTTTGGTGTCTCCAGTTCCTTGTGGTACAAAACTGTTTCTAAGAAATGGGAGAGTTTTGGCATAGCTGAAGCTGGTGGATCTGTTCTTCCACTGTAGAAGTCAAAATTAACAGTACACATGCAACGTTCACTTCTCCTTCTGCACTGTAAAATTTACCCTCACAGAGGGTATCATCCCTCTTGCTCTTATGACAAACAGACCCTTTCTTTGCTTTCAATTTATTGTTTACTAGGGGATTTACAGCTTCTTAAGGTTGACGGCAAATGA
Organism: Myiotriccus ornatus; assembly: GCA_036023395.1. Lineage (NCBI taxonomy): Eukaryota > Metazoa > Chordata > Aves > Passeriformes > Tyrannidae > Myiotriccus > Myiotriccus ornatus. The sequence goes on from JAYRBT010000001.1 coordinate 9,153,588, forward strand.
AGTGAACCAGTATTTTCAGTTATACAGTTAAATCATGGGCTGAATACATTGTAATTACACAAATAATTTTGATTTGGATGAAGATAGTATAAAAACAAGCTATTGTACCTGTTGTTGGCTTCCCTTGATTTTATCAAATAGCTTCGAGAATATTTCATTCACAGGGGTGTAGCGGATGGTGAATTAGTCAGAATATTACTACTTCCTTTAGAAAGAGCCAGGATTCTATTTAATAATACTATATATAAGTGTGTGTCTTTGAAAACTGGGATTACAGGCCTCAGCTGAGATGTTCATTGAGAGGACAAGTGGAGTCCTCTGGAGCTAGTAGCCTCATTTAGCCTAGAATTTTATTTTCTCTCTTCCTTTTTTTTTTTTTTTTTTTTAATTACTGGGCTTTAAATTTACTGTGTGCAGAAGAATTAAGGAGTGGGATTTTCAAAAGACTCAGCAGTGGCCTCATCTGTACTCAGTGAAGTCAGTGATAAAAACTCAAAGCTGGATTTTATAAGATTAAGCCGATTTACACCATCTGTGAATCTGGCCCCCATTAACTCCAGTGGTAGCAGATTTAACCAGCATTGAGAGCTTTTGAAAACCCCATCCTAATTTGGTAGTAAATACTCTGACTGTATAAAGGGTAGATGTCAAGGAGGAGTTAAAAATAACAAAGCATCAGTCTAGGTTCCCCCTGACCTTTTAATTATATCTTCTTTTCTGTCTAAGAGTTCTAATATATCACGTGCACGATGACCTGTAGATTTTCTATTTTCTTACTACTGTTGTTTTACTATATCCAGCCACTGACAATCTCAAATGACAGGTTTACAAACAGGATTTGTGCGTGTAGCCAGACACACAAAGAACAGATATTTGGGCTTTTTGGTGTATGTTGGTACAGTAAAATTTCTCTCGAACAAAAGAAGGATAATGTTTGATCGCTTTATTTTTATTTCAGCAATAGGTTGTATCACAGAACCACATAAACCTATCTCGCTTTCTTTGTCTATACATATGTCTACATATTTCTCCGTGTGCATGTATATATTTTTATATATCTATTAAACATAGCTCAGCCATTTTCAGATATTATCCATGTCTATTTATCATCAACAAAGTCTGAATAAGAGAATGTTATAGCAGTACTTAAATGATCAGTGGTATGGCATAAGAAGTTCCATGAAAGTCATTTTGCTTTTTGGAATTATCCTAATTTGCTCACCTGAGAACTAAGATAAAAGCCAAATGCTTTGTTTTGTTATGCTGTTGTGGAAATATTTGCTAAATTGCTAAGTGGTCAAGTAATGTAATTACTATTTCACCCTTTGTACTCAAATATTTTGTGTTTGGGGTGCTGTAAAGTACATATTTGGATTACCTTTTAACTTGCAAATATTCTGTATTAAATTCAGCAGGGAGGGTTTCCCACGTGTTTGGAGGTGACCACTACCACTTCTAAAGCTTTCTGTTCGAGGCAGACCACGAGCAAAAAGAGCATCTCAACTGAGTAACGTTTTCATCAAGTCAGTGATGATGGCTGGGGCATTTCTGTGTCCAGGATTAGAATTTATCTTGAGATACTTAGCATTGACCAGAGCACTTGAGAAGCTATCACCAACAAGTTTATGAAAAACATCATGGTCACTGTTCTGCTGTTGTTGGGATCCATGTTGGTTGCTCCACAGAGAAGAAGGTGTCTTGCTGCAGGGAGCCTTCAGAGAGCAGACGGTGTAAACAAACCCTCCATCAGCACCTCAGTTCTCAGAGTGGTAATTGAGGTTTTAGCAACAAGACTCTACTTGACTGTAACCAGAGTCAAATAACTAAAACTAGTTTCAGCTCCTTGAACATTTACTCATTAAGGGTCTTGGAAAAATGAGCTCTGTGTTTGCTCAAATGAGTAATGAACATCTTTTTGCACCTTGAGCAAATTCAATTCTTTTGGCTACTTACTGTATTATTCTTTAATCTTGATTTCTTTTTTTTTTTTTCCCCCAGCAAAAGCGTATCAAGCGTGGTAAAATTGAAACTTCTTGAAACAAGCTTTTTTCAGATGCTACACCACTAAAATATAAAGTAATTTAACTGCTTTAGTCTAACTTCATTGTATCGTTTAACAATATAAATTTCCAAGTCATGGCCATGGTAGAGATACTGCCTATTTAAAAGTAATTTAAAGTTAACTATAATATAGCATGAGATCTTTATACAATTTTTCCTGTGTAGATAAAAGAAGAAAAAAAGCAATCAGTGCTTACTCCAGAGATATTTTTAAACTGATAGTTTTTCATGGGCTGTAAAGCAGTGTTTTAGTTCAACAGAAGAATCAAACTATGTCTGTGATCTTAAGAGAACATTAATATTACAAGTATTGAACTTGACTGAAGTAGTTTTCTCCTATTCCTTTTTTCTACTATTAATGTAAATTGATTAATTATAGTTAGAAAGGAAATCTAGATTAGGAAAAAAACCCACTCATGAATAGCATCTGCAGGATGGGGCAGTGATAACCAATAACCAATGATAACCAATAACCAAATGATACTTTTACTCAAATCTGATATTTCATAATTTTCCAGTCCTTTTACGATAAAATGTAACTGTCTCTATGAGTCCTGTTGCCTTATATTGTGAATGTAAGCAAGGTTTCAGTCCACAGTCATCTGTTAATAGGCTCTGAAATGGATCTCAAATTGAACTTTGTAGCAGAAGATGCCCTTTTGTGGTCCAGTTGTTAATTGATGCTAAAGATGTCAAACTGGTAAGTCTAAACATTCGTCTTTAGAAAAAAAACAACAGAACAAAACACAGCAATTGACTTGTGACTTACTGCATTAATTAAGAGAAATAGAAAATTGGGCTAGGTAGATGTGGACTGTTGTATGCATAATTGCATCAAAAAGGACACAAATTTTCCTTGTCCAATCCTTTTCTCATTTCATGTGCTCATTGAAACCTGGTACCATTTGCAGCCCATGAATAACACGAAGCAGTTAGTCCATTAAACCCAAAATGCTTTTACTGTTTTATTGGTTTGCTGTTTTTGAGATGTCAGTAATACCTTGTGTTTCTTTAATTTTACCTTGCATTTGCTGCAGACTGTCACTCTCTGAATGGACCTGAGCTTCTTAGAGCAACAGGGAAAGGGGGTGGGAAGATGGATGGGTCAGAGGTATTTTCTACCTCTCTGTGGTGGCTTTCCTGACATTAGAGTTGCACTCTGGAGTGCTCTGTCCTGGTATCCTGAATTCTCCTGTTAAAACCCCGAATCTGCAGGCAGTCAATGCAAAAATACGGTTCAAAAAGGAAAACCAAATTCTAATGGTTGTTTCCTGATTCTTTTTCCACGTGTGGATAGGTGCACATGTAACCCCACCTGAATCCTGTGTGTTCTGTGAGGCTCACAGAAGCCTTAGGGCTGTTGTGATTAATGTATGTCTATGCTGATTGGTGAGCCAAGTACTGCCTAAAAGCTTTGATTGCTCTTTCCTTGATGGAAATGCTGATTTAGACTCTTCTGGCTCTTGCTGCTCATTTTCACAGAACTTGTAGGAGTGTAATTATCTGGGAGGCCTTAGCTGATGTTAAATTTGGTTGAAAGTGACTGTATTCCACAGAATTATTAGAATGAGACAGGTAAGCAGACAGGTAGGCAATCTATCCATATAAGCCTTGCTGCTTTGGGGAAGCTGCTTCTGTTTAAAAGCATCACTCACACAACAGCAAGTCTTTGAAATCTCATTATGTCCTGCAGGTATAATAGGTAGGGACTGTGTAGGAACTTGTTCTTACAGACAGCATCCTGTAGGGTGGAAGTATCCCCTGCAGCAGTGGCAATATTTTAAGTCTTCATTATTGAAAGTTCTGCCTTGTGTACGTTTTTGTAGTGCCTTTACCACTGAAGTGTTTTAGAGTTATGCAAAAGGCAAAACACAAGGAGCATTTCCCTTAGCCCTCTAACACAAAGGACGGTGTAGCAAGTATCAAACTTGACTCGGTTATTCTTAGGAATATCATATTCTTATAAATTATCATGTATTAGCAGTAAAGAAAAAAATGCCCGGTGAAAGCCCGTTGTGTTTGGATGCAGAGAAACTTCATGGGAATCTGAGTAGGGCACTGTGTTTGGCAAAGGTTGGGTCCTTCAGGTAGCCTTGGCTGTACCGTTCATATAAACATTCTTTATTTAGTCCTATTTGTCTAGTTCTCGTTATACCTCTGGTATTTGAGGACTTTTTAATCGCTCACATGCACACAGATTCACGTGCACACGCAAATCTGAAATGGGAAGATTTGCTCACTGTGATAATGACTACTAATATGAAGAAAGTCTTTGAAATTCTCATCCCTGTCAGTCTGCTGCATTACACACCTCTCTGCATCTAACTTGTTAAACCTCTCAATGCAGTCATTTTGCAAACTATTGTGAAACCTCTGAAATTAGCATTTAACATCTGTTGACTTGTTGACATATATTCAGGTTCATCCAGAATAAATTAAAAAAGGAGTAAAAACTAGAAAAAAAAGTACTCTTCTGTCTCCAGATACTATCATGACAGACAAAACAAAGTTTACTTGGAGTCATTGCAAAGAATTGGGGGGTGCAGTTCATGGAAGTTGGGACAGCCTCTATCAACAACTTGTTTATGAAAAAAATGTGGGGTTAGATAATTTTTTTTTCAGTTTGTGATTCAAAGGAAAGATATGAAGACAAATTAAAGAAAATATTACAGAAGCTGCATTTTCTGCATTTACAATTACAATGTTTAATTCATTCTAGACAGCATTTTTGGATTATTCTTCTAATCCATGCCTCCAAAAGGAACAAGCCTCAAGGGATCATTCTGTTGTCATCCTGACAGAAAGTTTCAACTTGAAGAATTAAAATTAAGCAAATCAAAAGCAGAGGTTTTGACACTTGAGGATGTCATCCAACATACTTTTGGCTGTACAATAATTTTCCTCCTCGTATTTTGCCTGTGAGTCAAATGAGGCATGCTTTATAATAGGATGCAGGACATGTAAGATAACCTTTCTTCAACCACTCCCATCAGGTCTGCTCCCAAATCTTGCAACAGATACCTGTGTTCAAGTAAAGCTTCTCAGCAGTGTTTAACAAACTGAAATGTCTCTGATATATTACCAAGTTACAGGAATGGAATTTTTACATAAACAAGGACTGTTATCATGTCTGCCTTTCGGTCTTATCCATTCTTCGAAACACTGTTGCTCCTTTTCCTCTGAAGACACATCTAGGCTTTCAGGTTTTCCTTTTCTGGCCTCTTTTTAACTCTGGCTGACATCATTTCTGAAGTGTGATGGCAAAGCTCAATCTCCAGCTAGAACACTGCCAGACTAATTGATTGAAGTATTTAAACAGTTTCAGGACACAACTGTATTTTTTTTTAATTAATTACAAAGTTGGATTAAATATTGCTATATTTAATGAATTCTTCAGTTTAGAGAACAGTATGGGGGAGAGATGAAAGGCACTATTGCTTTTATAAAGCTGATGGAAATTTCCTGTTCATGTTGATCTTTTTTCTGCTATTCTCTTATGAAATATTACTCTTCAAATGTATTTGGTTGATTACTAGGTTCCTAAGTACACATGAGCATATCTAAATAATATGAATAATATCATAGCTGTTAAATATTGCCACCTGCTCAAGTCAGAATTTGTGGGGAATTTATGATTAGTGGGCCATGTACACCTGGGTCCATGAGCACCTATGTAGTAAGGTCTTCAGAAACAGAGATTCCGAAGCATTCCCCATTTCCTTCTTTATTTCCTCCATTGTCCACTCCTAACAACTCCAAACAGTCTGTGATACAGGTTTTGCAGGGCTGTCCCATAGCTGTCCTACATGTGTCATTGATATCCAAGCCCATTTTAGCCTGTGGGACAGTACAGAGAAGCTTTGTTCCTAAACCTACAGAAACACAATCCAATGACTTCTTGTTATGCCCAGGTTGATGCAAGTTCCAAGACCAGAAGAACAGTGGAAGTGAGGTGGAATTTTGGGGGGGCTAGGTTTCCTAGAAGAACATGTCATTTAAATAAGGTGGCACCTAACCTGAGCACATCCCATTGTCTCCTGTTACTTCCTTTTTTCTTTTTCTTTCCAAAAAGTAGTAAAATCAAATGCCTTTTGTCTGTTAATTAATCAGTCCTTTCTATTGTACCTGAATTCCTAATGAACACTTAAGCTTTCATAGCAGGGAATGTCTTTAACACAATTTTAAGATATATCACTGTGCTGTTCCAAAATGTTTAATTTGACTGTCTGGGTAAATTGAAATACTGAAGATTAATACAGCATTAAAAATACAATGAAATGTGCATTTCCCAGTCGGTTAAATACAGGCAACTTGGAATTCTTGACTTGGAACACTTAATCAGTTAGACATACTGCCTCTGTAATACTCAGGTTATATCATTTCCCAGTAGGATTTTTATGTAAAAAAATTATTGCTTTATAATTTAACACTAAGTGCTCCCTGTAGAAAAATTAGAGTGCCGTCTCGTAACGTAAACAACGTAGATTACTGTTGTGTAGGCTTAGTTCAGTCTTCCTTGTATTTCTGCCATGTTCATAAAATTGATTTTGAAGCATATGACCCTGAATCCATTTTTTTAAAGTCAGTGGACAAAATTTTCCTAACAGTAATTTATTTTTTTTTTCTCAAGGAACTTCTATTTCTGTTCACTAGAACCTGTCCACACAAAGTCATTGCTGGAGATTTAGTGAGAAGTTTTTCTTTGATTTCTTCAGAAAGACAAAATGCTAACAATGTTTTCCAAGCTACCAATTTAAAGTTTGTAGATTTTAGTGAAAGACATATTTCCATTATTTGATTGTAGCTAAAAATAAGGGTAAAGTAGCCTTTCATAAAGACATACAACTTTATGCAACCTGTTTGGCTGTTTTATATTTATCTATAGTAAGAAAAACCGTAAACCAAACTTTTGACTATCTCCTTGTTGTTGATTTTATTGTATCTTTTTTTCCACTCCCATTAATCTGTTCATATACACAATTTAGTAAATAGTCTACCTAGACACACTGTAAATAGAACTGCAAAGCGGATGAATGACCTCGTTTTTAATCCTCATTACAATTTAATTTCTTTTATTGGAGATGATTTCTGACCTTGATTTTTTTGGGGTTTTTTGTGTTTTGTTTTGTTTTTTTTTTGCCACATATTTAAAGCCTTCTGATCTGGGGAGCATTTATAACGTATATTTTGATTTATTCATTTATCATAGCAACAAGAAAAAGATGTGAGTACCTTGAACTATTGGGTCAGTATAAAACTACGTTCCTGGAAATGAAATACTGTAATTAGAATTCCTTGGAGGCAATGTTTTCTTTTTAACTTGATGTTACAACTTCAAAGACTTTGTGACTTCGGCTGATAGTGGAGCAACTCCCTAAGGCGATCTCAGTTAGACAGCTCAGGGATGGCCATTCAGTAGGAGATAAGGGAGTCTGTGAAGTTAATGAGTAATTCTGCCATTTAAAAATGCACTGGGTTTTTATTCATCGATGAAAATTACAGTTTTGACATCTTAGTTAAAAGCTGAGTAGGAACAGGGAAATATGGTGCTGGTAACATAAGAATGATCAGAGGTGATAATGTCGTAGCACTGGCAAGTAAGAATTTAAAAATAAAGTGCTTTTCCTTCCAAAGGCTTACAGAGTAAAGAAACTCTTTAGATCATCACATCACCAATGCAGTTACTTCCCAAAGAAGAGCAGTTAAATTAATGTTTAAGTTACTTAAACATTGGTGCATCTTTCACACCACTGGAGCAACTTTCCACAAATTAATTGCACATTATTTCATAGTTTCTTCCCCCTGCCCCCACACACCTTTTTCCCCTCACTTGCTTTGCTCTGTTTGATTCTCCTGTTTTTATGTAACTGAGCCCATTTGGAGAATGACCATATTCCAACATACCGCTTTTGAGCTGCAAAAAGTAAGTGTGTCAGCAAGAGCGAGATGCTGTGCACGGCTGCAGCCCCTGCCGTGGGTCCAAAGCCGTGTTTGGTTGGGGCTGCCGGTGCTGGAGACAGTTTGGTTGGGGCTGCCAGTGCTGAGGGCAGTGCTGGCATGTGAGTTGTTGATAAGCTGCCAGGTGCAGCCAGGCTTTTACTTGTGGCGTGTCCACACAGACTGGGCCGGGGCTCAGGATTTGGACACACAGTCAAACCCTAATCCTTGTTGTCTCCTGTTACGATTCTTTTGTTCAGACAGCAGGTTCCCTTTCTCTGTGCTCCAGTGTATATTTTGGAAGTTGATATGGTAAGAATCAGAGGCCAGAGATTGCTGGGAAGCAACGGGGAAAAAGAATAGGATAAAAAAGAGGGCTTTTGGACTGCTGTGTCTCAGACAGAGATGAGCACCTGTCAGTGCTGCAGAGGCTGGCGAGAGGCATGGGAAGTTAACCTGGAAGAACAGGTTATCCTGAGCAGTTTGTTTCTGAGTGCTGCTGTTTGCATGGGCAAGGTCTCCTCTGAAGGAGCCTGCCTTTCCCTGCAAGGCTGGTGTTGCTTATCCTGACTCCACATCCTTCTGACAGCTGAATAGGGATGAGCTGCCTGCCTGCAGCTGCCAGCCTGTTGCCAGCCCACTAATAGCAGGAGTGGAGGGGGAGGGAAGGGTGTTGTAACCCCGTGGACCTCAGGGCAGGCGCGTACCCAGCACGTAGCGCTGAGTCAGCCCAGCCCGGCTCCTCTCGGGCCTCGCAGTGTCTGGGGGGCTCCATGGCCAGTGTTTAATAATCTATGGGAGTCCTGAGCTGCAGCTTGAAGTTCAAAGCTCAGAGTGTCTAGTGATGTAAATAAGGCTACTGGACTTGTGCAGTTTAAGCAAACCCTCTCTTTTCTACCCTTGATACCCAGAGACAGTTTTCATGGTAGTTCCATTTCATGTTGTCTTGGTGACACTCTTTAAATATATGCTAATTGCTGCCCTTAAATTCTCATCAGTTTGTTGAGATACTTTTGAGATGTTGTATGGAATGTTCTCTCTGTAACACACTCAGCCCTATATATAAAGAGATTATAATCTCTGTATCATGTCACAGAAAATGTTTTGCATGTATTTATTAGAAATGTAGTTTAACTATGTTTTGTGCTCATGAAAAAGAAAATCCATACCTGCAACTGGTTTAAAGAGGTAAAAATCCCTTGGTCTTTAAGAGTAGCAATATTACTTAGCTGTTCCACGTAATGGTAGACTAGTAAGGTGAGATGTTGACACACTGACAAATCAGATGTGTAACATAAATTCCTATTTTAAAAATACTGTAAATGAGTTTTCCTAATGAACTGGCATATTTTCTAGAGCATATATACTACTACTAGTACTGCTACAGTCAGAAGAGTGCTGTCATTCAAGAAAGGTAATTCACCCTGTTCATTTAGAAGAAAGAGACTGAAGTCTGTGTGCCTGCATCCTTTCTTTCCTTCTGACCCCTGAGAGCATGCATTGACTTCAAAATTCACAGAAATCAAATTAAGTGCTACTTAGGTTTAGAATGCCTTTCATCTCCCTATACATGCAGACCAGAAGTGGATCTCCTGAATAACACAGGCCGTAGAATTTCGCTCAGTAATTTCAACATCCAGCCTGCAATTTGTGGTTTAGGTAGGGCATATCTTTAAGACAGACATCCAGTCTTAATTAAAAGATTTAAAATGAGGGCGAATCTACTACATTCCTTGACTGTGGAGTGTTCTCTATTTTCTGCACGGAATATGTCCTATTACAGCTTTCAGCAGCTTAACTTTATCTTTCTGTTTGCCAGATCATACTTTTTTTTGTTCTAGAAATATTAATCTTTTTCAGTACTTCACTAAGCAATAGTGGTTTAGGTTTGACATGCTACAAACCTAAATAGGATGATGATTAAAAAATTCAGACTGTGTAATACATAACTATATTTCTTTAAACTGTAATAGCCTGTGGTGCAGTTTCAGTGGATTTCCCTTTATTTTCAATATATCACAAATATATAAAAAGAATCAAAATATATGGTTCCTATATATATATGTTCACCAGAAAAAACCCTAAACTATAAACATACAGTGTAACCTTGATTTCAGTTTTAAACAAAAAGGTTCATCTTAGAACAAAAAAAGCTTTTATTTTACAGGCTTTGTCGTGTGCTATTTCTTAATCTTATTTCTTCTGAACGTTCATATAGTCTTACAAATCTGTTGTGACAATATTTCCTACTGAGTTGCAGGTAAAGGGCAGGCGATACAAATGTAGGAAACACAGTTCAATAGAAGGAATTAGATTTAATATATAACAACTTTGAGATATAGCATGACTGGAAACCTCCAAGATGCGGTGCCCATGCAAAATTTCATTAGCCAATCACTTCAGTACCTGAAAGTTATTTTTTATCAAGTATTACGTTCCTTCCACCTATCTTAGAAGTACTGATCAGATTTGTAAACTCCTCTAGCCTGTCTTTTATTTGAAAATCTTATGAAAGATTGAAGGAATTTTCATGTCTGTTGCAGTTATTTTGGAAAGGAGAAACATTTATTCTTTTAATTAAGATAAACTCGCAATAAAATCTCGTTAATGGCATTGCTCTGAGAAATACATCCACAAGCTGTCCTGGCAACAAGAGATGGAGATGGAGAAATATGTCTCCTGACACAGATTTCTAAAAGTAATCTTTTATTTTATGATTTTTTAAGAAAACAGTAAGTTTTAGCTTTGCTTCCCGTGTTCATAAGAAAAGTGTTGTATTTTTAAAATACACAATTAACCCCCCCTAGAAATTATTTAAAAATCTCCATTATCATTGCTCTGGCTGTAGCAAAATCTCTAAGGATTGCCATTTTAATGCTAATTCCAGAAGCAAATGGAGCCAGCTGACATGTGCAGTATCAAGAGAAGAAGGTCAGCGTAGCAGCAAGAGACACAGGAAACAGCAGGAGACTGCATTATTACTCATTACACATATCCCACTAGACCTGAGGGATTCCTGCTATGCCCAGGACATTGTTGTGCTTGATACTGCACAAATGCAGCAAGAGCAATCCATGGCCTGAGTGATCTCAAAATAGGAGCAAGGAAAATGTTTATTTAAATTATCTTTTTTCGGTTTAATTTTTTTTTCTTAATTTGTACAAGCAGAACCAGAACAAACTGGCATATATTCAGAAAAATGCAAGGTCTTTTGCTGTCCCCTGTGCCTCTGGCTGTGACTCAGATATTTTAATTTGATGAGTGTCATTAGAGGAAGCATGGGACACTCAATGGTTTATGAATTCCCCCGATGGTAAACATTTCTGCATGTACTCATATAAGTACCCAGGCAGTAAAGAGCTTCTCAAACTCTATGGGATGCATGTGGCTGCATGCTCAGTCAAATGAAATTACTTAAAGTGGAAATTATTTTATATTGCATTGATTTTTTTTTTCTTTTTTTAGCCACCTCCACCCCCCAATTGTCATTAGCCACAATTGTTGTTTTCACCTGGGGATTCATCATAATTCAGATCTGTCTGCTGTGCACACAAGGTCTGGCTTTCATAATGTTTAAGACTGGGAAGGATCAATAAACCATTTAGTCCCATTGGGACCTTGCATGTCACATCTGTTAAATTTCACCGAGTTACCTGCATACTAACACTGGCAACTTTATATAAATAAAATTATTTTTTTTTAGAACAGCTGAAAACAGCGGAGAGTAGAGCATTAGCAATTTTGGAGGTCTAGGCAAAATGATTAGTTTGCTAAGATGATCTCTGCAGGTGTTCCATCATGCATACTGAAAAGGGACATGATTTGTTTCCTCCCTCCCTTCCCGTCAGTCAGACCTATGGAATGCATCCCATCTGATTATATGTGGGGGGATCACCATGACTCCCCGTGGGCAAGCAGTGCACACAGGCCAGTATCCAGGAACAGTAATTCTTTGCTAGTTGGTGACCAATATGTAAAATTTTAAAGGAATTAAGTGTTTTCCTTTCATTCTCTCATTCCGCCCCTCAGAAATAGAAAAAAAATAATAAAATGTGAAAAACTGTTATCAGTTAGACCAGAATGTGTATGATCACTTTTATACCGTGATCTAGACTTGCTGGGAATCAAATGGGATTTCCCTGCAGTCCTAAGTTCAGCCTGGAAAAACAGATTCCCTCTGAAGACTGAGGACTGCCTCTTTGTCTTGAGCTTGGGGAACCAAACTGGTGGGTTGCCTTCTACCACCGTGCGAAGGTGTAGCGAATTCTCCCTTGTCTTTGCAGTTATTCTTTGTATGCAACCAGTGATTGTTGTATTGCTGCTGCTTTGTTTTGTTGGGGGTTTTTCCCCTTCTTTTTTGGTCACTGTATTACATTAGAAACACATGCTGTGGCAATTCTCTGCAAGCTTTGCTATACGGCTTGTTTTTCTGATGTGGTTCTGGAAGCAGTGGAGCTATTTATTGGCTTAGAAGTTGGTCAAAGCCTGCGCTGCTGCTGAAGGGAACGGGCTGTTCTTGCTTCAACCACAACCAGACGTTGCCATTTCTCCCCCTGTGCTGGCTCTTGCACTCGAGCTGTAGCAGGGTGAATCAAGTTTGCTCGTCCGACCAAACCCACCACGGAGAAAAAAATAAACCCGCGTTTTGTCTCGGTTGGAATCGATGGGCTGATCCGAGTCCCCGCGAGGAGCACTGCAGCTGCCTTCTGGGCACAAGCAGGGAAACTTGTAACCCTTTTTACAGCGGTGGTGTAATGTTAGATTAGTCTCACTCGCTTGTGTGACCAGATTGTCTCGGAGCAGTTCTGTGCCAAGGTTAGTTTGCCTCTGGCCTGGAGCCAGGCTGCTGTGGCTGTGCTTCTTCCCTGTCCAACAGTAGTTTGTTTGGGGCTTTGCAGTCTATATATTGTTTGAGTTGTGCTTCCAAACTTTAGTTTTTTATTCTCTTATTACACGAGTTGTATTTTAATCTCAAAGGTGTTATTTTCTACTTGTCAGTATAAAATACTTGTTGCTGAGTTGCAGTTGTTTAACTTGGTGGGTTATACTGTAGCAGTAGCCAAGTTTCTTTAACTCTTTAATTATTTATGTACTTACTAATCTCTGTCATCTGCCTGCTTGCAATAGAGATTTTATGTTTAGATCATTGTTTCCAAAAAAAAACCCAAACCAACCAACAACAAACCCAGCAAATCAAACCCACAACGTGAAACAGTCGGAAATAGCAGTGTACTAAGAATAGGTCCCTGGGGACCTTAAAGCACTTCTGCTTATTCTTTGTGAGCCAAAAAGTCATAAAAGAGAAAATATATAATACATGTATTTAATAAAATCAAGTTCAGCTATTAAATTGGAAATTAAAATCTAGGATATCAATGCAACAGAGACCACTAACACCATCACAAAAATATAACAGATTGGTTTTGTAGTCCTGCTGGTTGACATTACTGATATTTGTAGACCCTAACTACTTATTGTTAGAACAGTAAATTTACTTTACTTGTTTACAGTTTCCAAGGTTTGAGTGTTTCACATTTTACTGTGTAATAGTATTTCCTTGGCTTTTCTTCTTCCTGTTTTTTGGGGGATGTTTTTAATAGTAAATGTCTTCCAATATTTTAAATTACTTTTAGATATACAAGTAGATAAAAAAATTAGAAATTAAGCTGGAAGACTTAAGAATCTTTGTGCAGTAGCATGTCTAAAACAACTAACAAAGAATCACTACATTTTGTCTCAGTAGTCTCCATATTTTTCTTAAGGAATATCATTGACTTCTCAGAAGATCAAATCTTCTATTATGTGTATTGCATTCTGCATTTTTTCTAATTACCAATATATATCTAAATTGAAACTTGCTATCTCTAAATATGAATTAATTACTGCAAAAAACACTTACTTCCACTGTTGCTGTAAAGAGAGCAGTTTGAGTAAGTATACCAGAAAATGCTGCTTATTAGAAATAATTTGAAATTGAGTGCAATTTCACTCCAAGCCACAAAAGAGTATAAGCTTGATCTTGAGCTGTACAGCATCAAACAGAGTTGAAGTTGTTTCATGGTTTTGGTCATAAAATCTGAAAGAAACAGGTCTTCAAATAAACCCATTATAACTGAGAAGTTCTGCTGCTTCCATTCAGGTGATGCAGTTCCTAGAAAATTTAATTTAGCAGCAGCAAATTCTTTAATAATTTCCAGCTGACTGACTTTATCAACGTAAATAGAAAATATGTTCCAGTTTTGTCCGTTTCCTGCAAAATAGTCTTATTGGCTTAAAGCCAAGTCAGAAGACTCAGAATAGCTTTTTGGCATGTGTCAAGCTTTATAGAGTGGCTCTGGAATTCCTGGTACCAGACACATGAATAAGAGATGTGTGAGGAAGTTTTGGGTTGCTGGCAGCAAAATCTAAGTAAAAGCAAGACAACAGGATGAGAGAATTTGTGTAGGCAAAGTCTAATACTTTAAAAAGGAATCAATGATCAGTGTACCTAGTGAAAGTGGTTTTGGCTGAGGTGAGGTACTTGCAGGCTTATTATATTATAAGTCTTAGGCCATATTCTTAGCCTAAGCAAACAGAGGGAGCTTTACTGATTTCATTTAAGCTGTCCGTATTTACATAAGGTGAAGTTCCAGCTTTCTAGGTCAAGTTAAATAGGAAGTCATTGCCTCTGTCCATACCTGTTAGGCAACATGCATTTGTGAGTCTCTTAGACAATGCACAAAGTTGTATTGTACATGTATAAAATGCCAGGTAGCTGGAGAGACAAAATAGCATCTGTTAAACAAATCTGCCTCAATTTGTCATGGCTGAATATGCTAAAAACTCTGGATGAAATTTTAGTTGGCTTTGGGTTTGTATGATCAATCCTGTGAAAAACTCTGCTCAGTCTTATCCCAAATAGAGTGCTTAATTGAATCCTTGATTGACAACAGATCATTTTTGTAGTCAACACTTTATTATCTAGTTTAGCTCTAGATTAGGATAGTACATATCTTACAGAAGGAGGAATTAAAATAGCACAGTGGGTACTCTGCAGACTTTATGATTCTTTATGAATGCTGAGGTCTCCAAACCAGAAGAGTTAGAAGACTTATCTGAGCCTTCAACTCAGCAGGTTGTCCTGCTTTCCCTATTCTTCAGCAATTTGTGTGACTGTGGACTCTGGCTCACCTGTGCTTCAAATCTCTGCAGAAAACATATAAAAGTGTTTTCCTAGCCATAATATTATTTTGAAACCTTCAAGTACTATAATAAGCAAGATCAGAGTAATACAGTTGTCCTATCACACATGGTGAGATTTGCATCCCCTGGATGAATATTGTGAAAATCCTTGTTGGCCCTAACTACACTCTCAGGCGTCAGTCTTCTGGGAAGCTCTTTCTCTGAGGACTAAATAGCGCTCCTAGAATATGTCCTTTCCTTTTTGTTCCCTTTTGTACACTGTGTGATGAGTATTTCCTTCCCATTTGTTCACCATGAGATTAATTCAATTGCATAGACTTACTAAGATTTACCTGGAACTTTGGCACTTTAATTTCTACGAGGGGATTGGAAACGTATCTCATTAAACATTGCAACAAAAGGTGCTTGGTCTTTTCAAATATCCCTTTACTCTTTTAATAGGAAATGGAGAATGGTGGTATATTCCATTACAGCCTTCTAATAGAATTTTGTACAAATTCTGTGCCTTTTAATAACTGTCTTCAAGGTTATTGATACTAGCACTTCAAAAGTTTCTTTCTTCCTCATCCTTAGGATCAGATCTAAGGACAATAACCTGTTTACAGTATGTCACATCCATTGTCTTAATTCTTTCTCATTAGAGTCGTATTTCTTAGCTAGCACTGACCTTGGGACTACTTTTCAGTCCAAGACGGCTTCCAGAGTGCCACTTTTTTTTTTTTTCTTTCTTTTTAAACATATTTTTGGCATTGGAGAATGTAGTTTTCTTTCTAGTCTTTCTCAATATGCAGTTTGACACTGGGAAAACTTCTTTTTCTTTCTTTGGTGACTCCCTTCTGTTCTTAAGTTACCATTCAGTGTTCCAACAGCTCTCCCTTAATGTGAACCTTTCGCTACCTCCAGCTCAGAGGAAAATGGAACCATTCCTTTTTGCTGTTCCCAAACTACAACTACATAAAAAAGTTAACTGGGCAAATAGTTACCCATACATTAAAAGGAGCTATGGTTATACTTTAGGATCATATACCTGATTTTACAACTCAGTGCTAAAGCAACTGTTTTTTATCATTATAGAGCACTGAATTTTGAGCCACTGGAAATCCAGTCTGTATGCACACCAGTGATTAATTTGTGTGTCCTGTTAGGAAACTGTGTTATGTAGTTCTCAATGATGAGTTATCTTAAAATGTTTTCAGCTGTATTCTTGTTTTACTTGATGTCCCCTTGGGGCAGAATGAGCAAGGCTGAATCTTTTTGTTACATAATGTGCTGCAATTTTGAAACCGCTTACTTACATCCCATGCAGGAATTCTTTGATTTGAACAGATTTGAACCAGGGCACCTGGTTAGGTAAAACCCAGAAGAGTTTAGCTGATTTCCAACCAATATGTAGTTCTACCCATTTGAGACACAAGCTGTGGGGTTTTCTTGCTAGTGACTCAGTGAGGTGCTACATATTTTCAAGGCTGAAGAGCCGTATTTATCATGATTTTCCGAAGCTGTGACTTGCTTACATCTTCCACAGGTATTTATGCTGCTGAAGCAAATCTGTTCCTACCACCTGTATCCTTAGAAAGGTGTGGTATTGCAGAAGGAAGGATGTCTGAGCTAAACCCCCAGTTTTAAATTAATATCTATTTTGCATAGGTAAACTTTTTTTTTCCTTTCCCATATAATTTCTGTGGTTGTTGTTACTGTAAATTGCCCTTAGTTTTAAAAGTTTGCCTTTTAGGGATTAATCGAAGCATAACACTTGAGCCCAGTTTACATACAGCAAATATACACAGCATTTTTAAATGCCTGTGTCTCTTTCAGCATAACCTCTGTGTTTATAAACACATCTGAATCAGGACTGCTGTCATTTCAGTAACCAATTTTGAGCTTAATGTATATATTTTAATACTAAACATCTGGTTCTTTTGGAGCAGAATCCTGAAATGTACACAATCCAGCGGAACAGACAGTTTTCCTATTTGTTTTTTTTTAAATTTTTTTTATCCTGAGGTCTACTAGTTACGTCGTTTTCACTTTGTAGTGTTCCCTACCTGTTGTGGAATGTAGGTCTAAAGAACTTAAGATTTATACTATTGACTGACCAGAATCTGCAGCTGGCAACAGGTCTCTGGGGGTCTCTGTCAAGTCCACAGAGGTGGGCTTTGAGCGCCCATGAAGGTGTTCGTCCCAGCTCTCTTTGGGAGTGGAGACCCAAATCATTCCTGTGAACCCAGATTTCAGATTGCTTATCCCCCTGTGTCCCGCAGCTTGTATGTCTCGGGTTGCTGTATGTGCTGTTGCTCAATGACAAACGAAAGTGTTAAAAGGTTTTTAGAACATTTCTCTTCCTAGTATTGGCTGGACGGCAGGTCCAGAGGAGGTTTTGCCTTTCTTGTGTCTTTTACATAGTGCTTGCTACTTTGTTCTAGTTATATGTGTAGTTTCTAGAGGTGTGTGTTGTGTCTTTGGAGTGTTTCACTCGGGATCAAGAGACATGGCTGATCAAGGGAGGTTGTTCTTCACAGGCAAGGATGTTCTTAGATGAGATGTGTAAGACTTGCCTGTTCAGCTTGTATCGAACTCTGCCACAGGCTGGGGACTCGCTCTCTGCAGCGTGTGAAAGACAGCTGTTTCTTCTCATCAGATGGTTTTCTGTTCTTTACTTTCACGGGGACTCGCCTGTGTACCTGTGGTTCACGTAGCCACACCGAGGTTACGGTTGGCAGTGTGTTGTCCACAGAGCAAACCATTCAAAAGCCACAGCCAGTGAGAAGAGAAAACCCACTTACTTGTTTTTCCCCTTAGTGCATTAGTTAATGGTGTCCCCTTATTTGTGCAGTCTGTCACATCTTCTGTTAGTGAGCTAGTCAGGATAGGAAGTGTCAGGATCATGACACAGCTCCTTTGGACCTGCAGCTATTCAGCTGTCAGAAGTCTGTCACAGACTTGTAGTTGTAGATGGTTTGAACCAATTAACAAATGGATCTTTAATTTGGATAGGAAAGAGACAAATATAGTCCCTTTAATACTTTAATAAACATAATTTTTTTTCTTCCGTTAATAGGAGTTGCCTTTGCATTAACTGTAATTGTCATGGTCCATATCCAGGTACAAAATCACCCAAGTCTTTGAAAAGTGCTTGAGTACTTGATTATTACAGCTTTCAAAAGAAGCTCTTTATTAAAATCCATTGCCCCCCTTTTTTTTTTTTTCTTTTTCTTTTTGTGTCTGTGTTTTTCAGACATCTTGTCAAGGCTTGCTGTTTCTTATGAGAATTGATGCTTAATGTGGAATCATAGACATAACATCTGACCTGAAAAAAAAAAAAAATCCTAACAAAAGGTTGAATCTTCGGTATTGAAGACATCGAAGTGAAAAGTAGCCTGATTAAAGACAGCAGTATTGAGGTTTTGCCATTAGACTAGAAAGGCTGAATTGTTACTGAAAGCCATGGAGAGGGGGACTCTGGAATTTGTGGTGAAAGGAAATTGAAAAGAAACAGAACATTTGGATTCATGTTTCATGAAATAATGTGTGTGACAGAATAGGAAGGCAGTCTGAGGGAAAATTGACATAATTTTTTCCTGCAACTGGGAAAGGCCAGATAAATATGTCAGTGTTAACAAGTGAACTATTGTATATGTAAGGGAAAAGATTCAGAACAATTTGTAAATATTAATTTGCATTGGCCTTAGAAGAATATTTTATAATATACAAAAATGTACTTTTTCTCTGGAGAACTTTTATGAGCCTGTATTAATTACAAATCTTTCTTTGGTTTTCTTTAGTTTTATAGGACAAATTCGTTATTCAGCTTCACTTATCTTAATTATGAAGCTATAAAATTAAGTATTTCCCACTGTATTTTGTTACAACCACAAGAAAAATAGAGAAATGCTATAGTATTAAGTTTTTCAGAGAAAAAAGACCGTTATGGAAAGAAAAAAAGATATTATTAGTATCTTGAGTCTTAACTAAAAAGATTAAAAAACCAAAACAACAAAAGACAGAATTGTAGATTTATTTTTTTTTATTTACAGCAAAAGAACAAAGTACATTCCTAATGTTGATGTACATAGAGTAATGGAGACTGTTGGTTACCAAAGTAAGAAGGAGCAAAATTGTGCTTTAATAATTGAAATAAGCTCTGCAAGTAAATAATTGGAATATAAAATAATTGTAAATAAATGTGCATAGAAAAAATTAGAATAAAAGGAAAAAAAAAAGTAATTAATTCCCTTTTAGCAGAAAGCAAAAGTTGGGAAGTGGTCACTGAACAGATGAAACCTCCTTACAGAAATTAGCCAAATCCTGCAACCCAAGTGTTCGCAGCAGCAGCATCAGGAGTTCAAATTCTGTATTTCAGTAGAACAAATACAAATTTGTCATCATTTCAGCCTCTCTGTCGTTGCGACACAGAGTAACACTAATGTTTCATAATTATTTTGGTGGTAATTATCTGAACTACTTCTCTTCTTTGTTGTGGTTATTGAACTGCTTTGTTTTGTGTAGTGTTTTCAGTAATTTATGAGAGAAATTAAGCACTTTATTGGTAGGCTTCTGTTCGTGGCTTTTATTAGCAGGCTGTTTTAGAGGATTTCTCAAGCGTGATGCTGACTGTAGGAACATTCACATCAGCAGGAGGCTTCACATGCTGAAGTTGCACACGTTTTGGATGTCTAGAAATTAGATTTGTGTAAGAAGAGGAAGAGTTGGAAAGTTAATATATTTGTATGCTTGACTAAGTGCATAGATCTTAATCCTTTCACACAGGTGATGAGTGTTTTGACTCTTCTCTAGACCATACGACATCATGGTTTGCTTTTCAGCTACTTATTTTCATCTCTGATTAAAGAAAATGCCTATATTCAGATAAATAAGAAGCGTAGAGTTGAGGAATTGCCTTAAAATAAACATGTGCAGGTAGGTAGGCAGGTACTGGAGCAAGATTTCTTGTTTTCCTGTTTTCCCTGGCAGTCACTGGAGACTCCCATGGACAGAGGGGAGAGCCTGGTTCTCTTCCCTGGAGTTAGAGCCTGCCAACCTTCTTGCTCTAAAATTATCTTCTGTGGCTTCTGCTGCTGTTTGCTCCAAGACATCCTGTAGATAAGCACTGTAAATATTGAACCACCACCCTTGCAGATGGCATGGTGCTATTGTATAACCTGCATGACATAACATTATGTTGTTAGTTTTATATGGTTGGCCTTGGTGGCTGTAAAGCACAAGGATAAGCTGCTTGCCCATACACTTGTTTTATTTTCAGATCTGAAGTCCATTCCTGTGTGACACTTTCCTACTACTGTTTAGGAGAGTGGAGATTTAAATGTTGCTGCAGAGAGAGACAGAGGGGAGAAACAAAGGCACAGAAAATTAAAGTACCAGCAGCACTGTATTGCAAAAGGTTTTTAAAATGTTATCATTTGTCAAGTAAATTCCATGGCTTATGTAATTAGCAGCCTTGCTCTGAGGGCACGGTGGAGGCAATGCTGCTGTTCTTCGTGGGAGAATTTGTGGATACCAAAAAAACCTTTCCGGTACATCCTTGTCTGTAAAGAGACAATATGTCTTTTCTTGAGAAGGGAACAGAAAGGCTTCTATAATTTTTGAAGAACTTTGGGAGCCCTTTATAGAACATTAACAAATGTCTGATGGGTGCTGTGTTCTTATAAACAAGACTTCTTTTTTTTTTCTTACTTTTCTTGTGCTTTAGTCTATAAACTGTTGATATTTCCAGCCTCCCAGCCCAACTAATGCTCAAGAGGATACATGTTTCTGCAGTCTCCAAAGAGCTAGATATCACCAGTCACATCCAGGAATTTCCTTTTAAAAATCTGTTAAATTTACCAGGAATGTTTCTTGAACAACCTTAAGGAAGGATGTGTTGGACTGGGTTGTTTGTTTGGGTTTTTTTTATGCCATGTATTAGTTTGATTACCTGAACTTTCAAACCAACAAAAAACACAGTTAACAGTCTAAGTATTAGCAGCACACAGACTTTTTTCTCTCAGACTGAAGATGTCATCATAGATAGGATTCACGATTTTAAGTCATCAAATTATAGAAGAATTATAAATACGTTATGAATGACCATCGAAGAGCTCGACATATTGACACGAAAATTGTCTGAAAACCTTGGGAATTTCATCTGTTCCTTTCTTTTCTTCCTTTTAAGAGAACAGAGTGTGAACTTGCTTAAGAAGAACAGCAAAAACCAGTTCTCAGATTGCCTTTAAATGTAGTATGCCATTGACTCAGCTTGCTAGACTGCCCAGCAATCAGATCAATTCTGGGCTATTCTTTCATGTCAAATAGTCTCTGAGTTCAGTGTTCTACCTGACAAATGCTGTATTTTTGTCATTGGGATGACTAGCAAAAATTTTCATCTCAGCAAAAGCATATTTGAACTGGAGGGTCTGTTCAATATAGTCAGGTGTTCTCATATGAAAAGCTCTGGCTGAGTCGAGGATCTACACAGTGGCATGTCGTGGTGAGAATATGCAGGGAAGGAAAGCCTTGTTTTTCAGAGGATTTCATATTCTCCTGTTCACTTGGTACTTACCAGTAAATGCTCTTTATGCAAGAGACTGAAAATACATTAATTAGACTATAGATTAAATTAACCTCTTCTATACGTTTTCAAGGGGTTGCATATTAAGTCAGCATTTGCAGTGTTTTTATTTCTATTTGATTTTCATTTGTTTGGTTGTTTGGTTTTTTTAATGTCTTGGTTATAAATGGAATGTTGTTTTTGAAAGCCTAAATGTTGAACTTATTTCATATTATGTCAGAAAAATAGACATAAAGGACATGAAAGGTGTAGAATCTCTGCCCCATGTATGTAACAGTTAAAGAATGCAATGACAAGAAAACAAAAGCCTGAATAAATGCAGCTTTATAGAGAATTTTCCCTTCATACTTCAACCATTGCATCCGTACTTTTATTGAAAATACAAGTGAAGATTTGTTCTTGGGGGACTCCATTCAGATGGCACTTTGAAGTTGTTGCTTGCAACCACAAAATGTATTAGCATTTTAACTGAATTCCTTTGGTTTAGTTGCTTATTCTGTATCCATCATAGGTGCTAACAGAGCTCCTGTGAATCATGACTAAACAAAACAGTTATATGTATAGATTGACAGGAAATTTTGACCCCATAGTAACAGTCGTCTATAAAATTAGTTGTCAGGGCTTTGTAAAATTTCAATTAGCTAAGCTTGTTTATTTATTACTCCTATTTCATTCTGGTGTGCTTAGTCTATTTATTTATTTATTTATTTACTCAGAGCTAAGAAAACCTGTCTTTCACTCATAATGTGATATTATGTCACTTTTTTTTATTGTCAGGCTAATCATCATTATCTCTCACATCATCCTTCTTCTTTCTTGAAGTTTGAAATGTTCATTCCCGTATCTTCTCCTAATCCTTACTGTGGCCTCAACATCTATCTTTGTGTAGTCTCCATTTCTCAGTTTTCCACCCACAGAAGAATTGCTCCCTTGCAGAATTAAACAAAGTGACAGCAGTTGGAAAAGCAGAGTACGTAACAGCAGATGCTTCTCAGTTGTGGAAATTCCTAGAATAAGTTATTCAAGAAAAAAGCATTTATTCTGGGGACATTAAAATTGTGCTGTCTCATTGCATAAAATTTCTGTAAGTGATGGTTTACTGTGCCTAATTCCCTTAGTTACTGCAGCCAAGACCAGGGAATCGAATCAGGAAAACACTGTTTATGTTTTATAGATGTTCAAAGTTGAGTTCTTTTGCTCTGGTTAGTGTTAGAAGGGACAGCTTCATTTTTGTGCAGTAGCTTGATACCGTATTTCATTATCTCCTTTTAAAATGATACTCTACGTCAAATATATGATTTCAGGAATGAAAGGGAAAAAATTAAGCAGAAATATAAAAAAGAACTGAAGGAGAAGGAAGATCTTGGGCATTACTGATTCTTTGCAGGAAGAGATTTTGTGAGGGAAGCCTTGACTGCTCTAAGTGAATACAGTGTTGATTAGGAAGAAGTAGACGGCAGTGGATTGGAAGTGGACAGGCTGAAAAAATTGTCCCAAGCCAGTTTATAGCCTCAGCCACATCTGTTGCTAGTTTTTTATTGGAAATTTTCACATGAAAACCTGGTTTGCAAGCTGGAGTTTGGAATAACTTTTCTTTACGTTGGACCCTGACTTCCCTGCAAAAAGCAATTAAAACCATATGTATCACTTTTTTTGGATGCAAACTTCCCTTTGTCCCGCACAGACCTGAGAGCATTACGGGTAACATAAGAGCCGAACTATTAAAGTAGTTACAAAATAAAGTAACTTTTCCAATGCATTTTGCAGAATAATTTTTTCACCAGATGCATTTACTTACATAGAGCTTTTTCCTTTCTTTTTTTTGGGGGTGGGTGTGTGTGTGTCTTTCAGCAATTTAGAAATGTTGGTACCACGCTTCTCCTTTGGCATTGCTAGGAGCAGTTATTGACCATAATTGGTTTTCATGTTCTGTTTTTTTTTTTTAATGACAGTCCTAAAATACAGGTTTGGTTATTTAACACCTACTGGGCGATTAGGCAAATGCAAACTGATTTGTTTGGCTACGAAAACCACGCAAGTGGAAGCCAATCATATTGATTGCTTCGGCCAATTATACTTGTACAACACATGGTTATCCCATTTTATTCACTAACATGCAGTAAAGCAAGCTGGCAGCTAAGAGTTGTTATATGATGAAAGCCTCTTTGCTTACCACTCTAATATCACTGCTGTGAAGGACAAGTCTTGTAGCATATTTTAACAATCTTTTCAAGAATACAACTCGAAGTTACTGGGACAAGAAAAAAAAAAATATTGGCGCAATTAGCGTTGGGTTGAGAAGCAGCAGTTCCTGGCCAGCTGAAATGTTTTAGATTAACTTTTGGATTCAGCAGTATATTTTGAAAGGAAAACTGTTGACAAGGCTGCAAGTACTGCGAAGGGCTGCGGTGCGACAGGCTCGATCTGGAATGGAAGTTCTGTTTGTCCCTGAGATTTCTCTTAGCTTTGAAGCTCATGTGGCTTAATGCCTCTGAAACCAAAACCAGTCTTTAGTTCCAGCAGTGGCCAGATGAAGAGGCAGGGACTTGCTTAGCAATATATGGGTTTTGTCTCATTTCAGTAGGGATGCAAAACTAGGCCTTTGCTAAACAAACTTGTGAAGGAATTCAGTCAGGATGCCCACAGTCGTGGAGATTAATTCCTTTGTCTGTTGTCATTTAGGCTCCCTCTCCTCTTCCGCTGTAGGACTCACCATTTTATGAATCATTTAGTGACCATAAAATTATTTATAAATCATTTTTAGCTCATTTGAGATAACAGTATTAGGAAGGAGAACCCTCCTCCAAAAGGTCAATCTTGTTGTTTATTGTCGTTGAAAAGGTTTTCCTTCTTCTCCCCTCCTCTAACTTCTAATAACATCCTTCTTTTCCATGCCACCGACTAGCATTGTTTCCCTCTGAAATGACCAGCAAGAAGTACTGCTAAAATTTATGTGGCTTAACCTCTTCTCTGTGAAACAGGCCAGCAAAGCTAATATCCTGAGGCCCTTTCTGCATGCTCTATCCTGGGTAAAATACTGTGTTTTAATAATGCTTGCCAAAACAGAGGTAGGCGAGGGAGCAGAATTGCAAGGTCTTAATTTGGAAATAGCATCTCTGGAAAAGTGGATGTTGAGAGTTGTTTAAAATTGTTAAATCCGTTTTTTATGCAGGGCTGCAAATACCTCTGGTGGGGCGGGGGGAGAAGAAAGAAAAAAAAGCAAAACCCAGCTTAATATTCTCTTTTTGACATATTTTCTTAATGCTTTGTGTATGTGGAATATATTAGGTCTCCTTGCCCATCACTTCTCCATTATGAAATCTCAGTTCATTAAGTCTTATCTGCAGCCTTTGAATAGAATGCAGTCTTCCTTTTTTTTAGCAGCAGGGCAGGTTACCCTTTATCAGCTGTTAGACCTTGCAGATGTTTCCCTTGTAGCCATGTATAAAATGGCTGATATGGCATGAATCTCCATATGACAAATAACCTTCAAATGCCAGAATCCTATTTTAGATTCCACTTCTCGTCCTAATCTCATACACATCTTCCTGTGATATGACAATTCAGGGTTACAGAAAAGATTGACTAATTAAAAAAATATTTTATTCGGTAAAAGGTGCAGCATTTTAATAAGACATGAAAGTAAGATTGATAGGATATGAACTGTTGCACTGTAATGCTCAAAAAGGGGAAAAAGCTGTGTAAGGAACTGTAAAAGGAAGATTGTTGGGATCTTCATGATGGAACTAATATTTTCAATGTTTGAAAACATGAAATAGCAAGTCGAACTGATAATATGTGCCAGTGCCACCTGTGCTCCACATTAAGAAGAATGGGCTTCTTACATTTTTTAAGTTTGATGCGTGCCACGTTCCTTATTATTTCAGTGGCTTTGTGACTGTTGCTAAATTCCAAAGCTAGCAGACATTTGATGGCACAGGAAAATGACAGGATGCATGCTTTTTGTTATGAACTGTGTGAAAGAGCTGCCTTTAAGAATCTGGTTCTGCTTTAGAGGTCTTTCTGTAACAGCAGCAAGAAAAATTATTTTATATTGTCGTGGTTTTGCCCACCAGCCAGTCCCTGGGGCTGTGCATGGTTTTGTCCAAGTAGATTTCCGGACAAAACCCAATCACAACTCGTAGTGACGCCTTTGCTAATTACATATTTAA
>JAYRBT010000001.1:9187667-9212881 GCA_036023395.1 Myiotriccus ornatus
GTAAGGGTTTGGGAGTGGCTATTTTTTGTTTGGTTTGGGGGGGGCAGGTGGGCGGGAGTTCAACTCATTCGAGGGTGGAAGAGAAGATGGAATGTGAGTCTTTCACTTAAATATCAGAACATTCATGTGCTGATATTAATATTTCACTGTATCGTAGCTCCTGTATAATGGAAGTTCTTTAGCTGGAACAAAATATCTGATTAATTCTCTTGACTGAGTCACCCCACACCCTGTCTTCTCCAACCTCACAAAAGAACTATTTTAAGTCCAAATACCCAAATATGGACAGATAAAGCAGAAATAAAACAGTGAAATTTTGGATGGCTTTACTAAAGCCCCAAACAAGTGAAAATATAATTTTATGATGGAACCTTTTGGTGATACTTTGATTGTCTGCTGTTTTAACTTAATGTTATTTAAATTGCTGCAGTAGAACTAAGAAGTAAAGGGGGAAAGTTTCTGTTTGCTTTCCTTATCATGAAATAATTTAAATATCCAAAATAAGAACCATAATATTTTTGGTATTGCCCTTCTTTGTGTAGGTAGTTGGTCACACTCATTCTCTCCCCCTTAAACAGGAGTCTTAGCGTAAGGTCACAACAGCTGTGAGCAAGTTTATAAATAATGAATTGGTTTTATTTGAAATACTGTTTTGGAATAACAGGTGATTATTCTTATTTTAAAGTTTGGTGGGGTTTTTTTCAAAATTAAGAATTTGTAATTGTGAAAACTGAAAAACCATGCAACATTAGCAAGAGCTTAACTAGAAGGAAGAAAAAAAGAAAGTGTGGACTGGTTTTCATGAATTAGGGGGTTTTGTGGAACTTTCATTGGTCTTATTGATGGGAACCTTTTGAAGCTCAGTCAGGACAAATGCAAAGCCCTGTACCTGGAAAGTAAGAACACCTCCAGCACAGGCTGGGGGATAGCTCTGCTAGAGAGACTTGTGGGTCTTGGGGGACTGCAAACTGAACAAGCTCGAATAAAAGCAGAGTTGCAAGATTGATTCCCTTGCTATTGCTGGACAATTGAATGTGTAGCACACTTGTATATCTGGCAGCATTTAGGACTTAGACTTCTGCAGGGAAAGAAACATACGAAGTATTAAGTGATGACCATTTTTTTAAAAAAAATGTGGCCTACGAGCTTTGACTAAAGCCTTTTGCAGCTTTGGTGACTTTAAACTTTAGCCTTGGCTGAATTGTCAAAAGAACAGATCCCCATGGGATAGTCATTAAGTTTGATCACATTTTCCATGTATCACATCTGCGAGCCTGCCTGTTAAAGGAAAAAATAAACAACAAACAAACTAGTTTTCATACTGCAGAACTCCTAAAATGTCTGAATCAGAAGAGTATCAGCAAAAATGTTGCAGATTGAGAATTCATTTTTAGGGTTTTGCATAGCTTAATCCATTATCTGGTTGTCATGTCCCAGTGAAAGAGTAGCCAACTGTCTAAGTTCTCTAGCCTTACTCAGTCATATTGGCTTTATCCTCTGAAGGATACTTCAGAAGACGTGATCAGTAAAAAGAAGCAATGTTTGCTCTACAAGGCTTACTGGTCTGGGCATAATGTGATGCTGACAACAGGGCTGACAGTTTCTGTGCTCGCACTGGTTTGTGTCCAGCCAGGGAGGTACATATAGAAGGGCTGTTTCTACCAGTCTGTATCTCTCTGCCAATGCCATATCGTACAAAGAATAAGCTGTGATTATAATGTATGTGACATGGGAGGTCTTGAAATAAGTTTTAATCTCAGTGATTGGCAGGAGAGGCTGAATGGCTTTAGCATAGAGAACTGAAAAATGTATTTCTGAATTGGTTTCACTTTTATTTCAGAGAAACCAGGAGAGTGGCAATTTCATAATTTCTTAGAAGTGTTATCAAGATCTAGAGAAGAATACTGTTCATTTGAATTTGGAAGAGAATCCAAGTGAATGCTTTGCATCAGTAAACTTCAGAGTGCTCTAGTAATTCGTCATGCTCCACAGGAAGAAAAGCAAATTGAAGGAAGTGCGTGTGTAGTGCTCTTAGCACAGTTTTGGATTTAGCTGAACTTTACTCTTCAGTTCACTGGCTTGCATGACATTAAGAAGACAAGAAAGGTCAGTCAAATGGCAACATCAAAAAGGTTCTTAAATTCCAAGGATGGTTCTTGACTTTGGCTAGGCTGGTGAATCCTTAGCTAATTGTCATGGTATACCATTAGAAAAGCACTCCATTCCATATGTAAAATTATATTCTTTTGATTTTCAAATAACATGCCATGATATAGCAACATTGCTAAGTTCCCACCAGAATAAACCAGATTTTGTGAATTTGCTACTTAAGATTTTTAACAGATTCTAAAATATGGAGACTTTGATTTGTGTAAAGCTGTTCATGGTACTATTTAAGATTTGACCTTCCCTTGATGTGATTAGAAGTGGGAATATAATTAATATTTCTTCACTAGGGCCAGCAGGTCAGTAGTTGCCCAGGAAAGGAAAAATGTAGTATCTATGCCAAGTAGGAGCTCTGCTTTTTGAAGTTCTTCTTGTACCAAGTAGGGTTTCAGTTTGGTAGATAAGGGAGCTATAATCAAAACCTCAAAAGTGCGAAAATTAAGGACTCTTTGAACTACTTACATTTGACCTACAAGTTTCTTTAATCTCAGTGTATCTCCTGAATAGACCTGTAGCTGGTTTGGCATACAGTTATTCACTATACTCAACTCTTCTTCACATGAATGGTGTTGAAAATTGTAGTAAGGCTGGCAAGCTTCCAGAGTTAGCAAACTGTTATGGAAGCACCCTCATTCTCTGAAGAACAAACAGTGTAGAATAAAGGAGTGTTTCTCAAATGTCCACTGATGGAAATTAGCCCTGATCATTTATGAGTAGATGCTAGCGGAATAGTGGTGTAAATTAAAAATACCAATAAAATACTATTCAAGTGATTTAATTGAAGACATCAAGGACAGCTAGTTCAAGAAAGAAAATGAAAATTCCAGAGATGACTGCTGATTTAACTTGTTGCAATTAATACACTTCAGTGCCCTTGAAATGCCTCCAATTGATGAATGCAATGGTAATGACTAGTGAATTCACCAAAAATAAACACATTCATTGTGGCTGACTTTTGGATTTAAAACAACCAGAACAGAAAGTTAAGCCACTGGGCAAATTTGAGGCACCTCACTCCTGTAGTATTCTCATTTCTTGTGTAACATAACGCCTCTGTGCACTTAGTAAGGGGAAACTGGAGTGAATGGGCAAGACCTACAGAGGTGATGAAAACCATCACCTCAGAGTTTTCTGTAAGTTCCTTAGAGATATTTATGCATCACTTCACTTCCAGGCTAAATACATTTTGCTACTGTGGGTGTGCATGACCACTGAGAGAAACTTTTCTGTGCATCAGTACAGATTGATTGTTTCTAGGTATTGCACCATGGGCATACATTTGTTCTCCCAAGACAAAAAGCCAAGTTACTCCTTGGAACTATTTTTTGGATTTTGTTAAATGGCATTTTCCTCTGCATTGTCATGATTCAAGCAGCTGAATGGACAGATCCTGGCCAGACTAATTGCTGCCCTTTAAAAATTTTGTGAACACAGGGCCTACTTCTTGTTATGGAGTAGAATGATAAGTTTTAATGCTTTTAGAAGACCCGCAAATAGATGCTACTGTGAATGCACACCACGTCTTAAAGCTGATATCCCAGAATTCCAGATACTGAATCAATAGCAGTTTTACTGGTGGTTTCAATTGCAATATAAATATATATATATAATAATAACAGCATTAAAATTGCTTGTCTAATAAAAAATGTTAAAAAATAAACCTGCAAGAAAGCTAAATGTAGGATAGAATATTTCAGCTGGAAAGGATCCACAGTGATCCTTTAGTCCAAGTGTGTGATGGCTTCAGGGCTGACCAACAGCTAAACATTTTAAGGGCATTATCCAAATGCCTCTGAAACACTGAGAGGCCTGGGGCATAATCCCTTATAGATAACTGCTCCAAAGAATTGCACCTTAGTCACCTGGTTCCATTTTATAAGGAAAGACTGTACTAACTTTAACTATATTTATAACATATTTACTGGTTTTTATTTGCTCTGAAAGATACATAGGGGTTTTTTTTTGGGGGGGAGAGGGGGAGGCTGGAGAGAAGCCCCCTTCTGACTACATTGTTCCAATCGTCTTAATTTTAAGTTATAATGTGCAAATTCCCAACTTTCTGGTATTCTCTGTTAGAAGCCAATCCCAAGACTGTCACTGTGATGGTAAGGAAAAAAGTCTTTGGAGAGGCAGCATCTCATTTGCAGTGAATTCCTGGATGGTTTTTCTTAAATTGGCTCTTCCCCAGGAGTAGCTTAAATGTGGTTATCCATTTAAATAGTTTACTACTGGGAAAACAATGCTCTATAAAGTACAAGATCTCATTTGCAAAGGGGGTCCTGGGGACTGAAAGTGGATATACACGTGCCATGTGTTGCAGTCTCCATCTTCTGCTTTTCCTGCTGTTCAGAAATAATTTGAAAATTACCTAAAATAGGAACAGTATATTCAGTGGCTGATCAACAGGCTCTGATCTGTCTCCACAGCAGAACCTGCAGTAGTAGCCTTCAGCAATAGTTCCTGTAGTCCACAGAAAAAAAAGAAGTGAGTGGTTATTGGGAAGAACAGACAGCAGCCTCTTCCCAGGAAGGATGTCTCAGAGGAAAGGCTTGTCTATGGTGTGTAGGAGCCTCTGGCCATGGCTGTACTGCTAGAATGGATATGCCCAGGACTATTCTTTGGTCATTAGAGCATCTGCCCGTAGCACCTTGTGTCCATGCTTATTTAAAAAAAAGGAAAAAAAAAAAGAAAAAAAAAAAAGAAAAAAAAAGAGAATAAGTCTCATGCTCTGGAACAGAGAGGCTGCCTCAAAAATTTCTGGCTGGGTGATGCTGCCTTGAATCATGCCTATGCTAGAGTATGCCAAGGATAGGTCTGATGGCAACGAAAGTTACTGGCTTTCAGTGCAGCATCTCTTCTCAGAGATCCCTTGGAATTATAAAATAAAAGGGCTTTCCTTCCCCCTAGTTTAGGTAGAGAATAAACTAAATCCTTGGGTCATTCATGCTTATTAAAGAGCCCAAACCATGAGCGATAAAAGTTCTAGGGAGAGAGGGCTGATTTCATACATCCAACATTTCTTCGCTTGACATTATGAACAATATCTTTGAGGAAATATACTTCAAAACCATAACAGGCACAATGATTGCCCTAAATAACAGCCATCTTATTAATGACAAATGAGGACTGGCCCTTGTTACTTATATGCTTCCTTGAAACATCAGAAAATGTTTTAAACACTATCACAAAGCTCAGTAATGTGATGACATTTGTTGGAACCAAACCTGATATCATCTGTAGTTTTAGTTTTGTTGTCCTACAGAATCAAGAAAAAAAAAAGTCTCAGAAATAATTGCTTATGTTCTTTTTTTTTTTTTTTTGGTTGGTTGGTTGGTGTTTTTTGTTTGTTTTTTTTGTTTGTTTTTTAAATCTAATGTCACTGGAGCTTGCAATTTACGCAAATGAAAAATAAGACCCTGAATCTTTATGTATTGTTTTGGAAGAGCTTATCTTGCTTTCATTCTTATTTCACACCTCAAAGGCCTGGTTTATCTGGCTGTAACAACACTTCTGAGTGTTCTTTATTTTAAAGTCAACTAAACCGTGGTGAAAATTATGGGTGTCAGTGGCTGTTATATTTCCCAAGGCCGAATTAAAGCAGCACAAATGGAAGGACCCATGAAACAGTAAATCTGGTCACAACTGGGTACAGTAACTGAGTCTTGGCAATGTGGTTCTGCATTTATGGATGCAGAGAGGTTGAGTGTGTGTCTCCCAAGCCTTTCTGGGCACAAGTGCATGTAGGCACCCTTTGTTGCTCTTCTCTCTCAAAGTGTTGGCCCTCTGCCTTGCTGTACCTTGCATGCTCAGAACCCAACTGTCAGAACATCTAGGAATAAAAAGATGTCCAGAGAGCAATTGGTTTGTAATTCTGCCAAGTTACTTTTTCAGATGAAAGGTACATCTGAAAAGATTGGATTTTCTCTTCTTCTCGTTGTTCTCAGGTCACGAGGCCACCATGGGTGCGTAGGGAGCGTGTTACGTTGGGTTGCTGAGCTGAGCCTCAAGTGACTTTCTGTGAAACCAGGGAAGTGAAACTTTCAGCTGCACAGTATTTTGTGTTCATGGTTTTGTTAGGTTGGGGTTATTTTTCCTGTTTCCATTTCATGAGAGTGGTAGTGCTGGTGACATTCGTAAAACCATTATAGCATTGCTTGTGATAGAAGCAGATATATGTGGTAACACCCTGAACATTTTAGTGATAATTAGTCCATTCTGACTGAGAATGCTCACAGAGACAGGGTTTTTATTTAGGCTTTCTAGATACAGCTTTTGGGAAATATCACTGCTTCTGTTCTGTTTGGAAGGAGAGGCAGAGAGACGTGACTTGAGTTGTTCAGGGTGTCAAGAAAAGCCAAGTCAAACCATCTGGATCCTCAGACCACCAATCCAGCACCCCTTGGAGCAGAGCCCATGGAGCAGAGCCCGTGGCTACCCCAGAGCTGCTGCAACCCTTTGTTTGACGTGGGGCACCCCAGGCCCTGAGGGATTTGCACACTAAGCCTTTGTGTGACAACACTCAAATCTCAGGCTTACAAACACAGGGGTGATGAGTGTGTTATAAAGTGTTTGGATAGATAAAACCAAAATGAACTGTTAAAATGGCTCCATTTTTTAACTGGTAAAAAAATGCTCAGCGAGACAAGGTACTACCACAGCTAAGAACAGCTCTGAAAGGATGTCAAGATAGTGCTACTATCAACATGAGCGTTTGTGGTGATCCTTCAAAAAAAAAAGGCTGAGAAACAATTTTTCTTCCTTCTGTCCCCTGGGGACATGCTGACTAGTGATGACTTGTCTGGCTCAGCTATGTGTACTCTAATTCACTTTCTTTGCCAAGATCAGTCAACACTCATTAGAAGTAAACTTCAGCACTTAGTTCAGATTCAGTAAATAGCTTTATTAGTTTAGGTGAAATACTCTTAAGTCTTCAGCCTTACTCAGATGACACAGTAATCTGGGTGTAACAAGGAGAGAAACGACTCATAAATCCTTCTGTTACTTCAGTGTCACTGAAATGGAGTTGAGTTTTATAAATTACCCGTTTGGCTCTCCTTCTGTGGAGATTCTGCTATTACAAACCCAAGATTCACTCATTTTATCTAGGTGTAAGCTTAAATTTAATTCAAAAAATTATTTGATCACTCAATTACAACTGCCTAATGCAAACCTAAATGTAGACTGGAGTCCGAGTTCTTAAAAATCCTTAAGAATTTGTACTAGAATTAATGAAATACATTAATTCCTAATATATACATGATCTGTTAGTGGTGATAAATTACTTCAACACGAAGGTTGATTGATAGAAACCATTGCACTGTTAGATACTATTACAGAAAACATTGCACTGTTAGAAGCACATTACACTTACCACACATAAGAATGTATTTGTACTTGGGCTGCAAGTTTGTATAAGGATGTAAGTTTATAACCACTTCAAAATCATAAGAGGCTAACACTAAAGGAAACAAAGTTTGGTGACTGGCATAACTTTTAACAGTTCTTCTCCATATTTTTCTTTAAAACAAGCATCCAGTGTTCCAGTGTCTTGCCATCAGTCAGTTGTAGCAGTGTTACAGAATCAGAGCCACAAGCACAGGAGCAGTCATGATAGTTAGCTGAGAAACCAACAGCAAATCACCAAAAAAAATATCCCGCAGTATGCTTGCAAGCAGGTTTGCTTGGAACCAGGTTCTTGCATTAGTGTAGTTGTTACAACCCCAAGGCCCCTTTCTGAAATCAGAAGGACACAAAGCCACTGTCGGGATCTTGGGAGGTACCAAGTGGATCTCCTGTTTTTCAGGACTACTGGCAAACAGATAGTGAGTATGTGTATAGAAGTATGTGATGTGATTTTTAAGCCTATGGAACTGCTGGAGAGTTAGTTTGGAGATTCTGTGTGTGTGAAAGGGATGGAAGGCAGTAAGAACCATTTCTTCAGCTCGTGGTCTGAATTGAATCGTAGGTGCGGATTCTGAGAAGATTCTGAATTTTTGTCTTGTCACTGAAAATTATCAATATTGAGGCAATTGGAAAACACAGAAACCTGTGGAAGAATATAATTAATGTAGTCCAGCTCTGTGAATATTTTGAACCGCCATCCTCTTTCTTTGTGTCATCTCTTGTAGCTATTCCTGAACTGTAATGATCTGACTTGGATTTAACACAAGTACTTATAATTTTAAAATACAGCAATAGTTAGAGTGCACATAATGTCAACAGGGCTTCAAGGAACTTGTTAACAAATGTAAATTAAATTTCAGCACACATAAGATGGACCCAGGTATGGCAGCAGCCTCATTATCCAATAAAAATCAGTGATGTGAAGTCGTCATATATTTTGCCCCAGGAATCGAACAGCCATTTTCTCTGCAGCATTTGATAGTATGAGAGCAGATGTAAAGATGAGATTCCAATTATGGTACTTCTTATTTAAATCTGCATCTTTTATTAACCTCATGCACCCATTAGAACAGGTGAATGGAAATTATCAGATCTATATCCCAGAAATGCTTTTTATGTTATAAACAGATGATAGGAAATCTCACTTGTACAGTTTCAGTGTGATTTAAATCTATTTAATGACTGGTTTGCAGACTTTCATTACAGAATTTAATGGGGTTATAAATATACAGTGAAGCATCTTGTTAATATTTTCTCAGGTTAACATATTGATAATGTGGTCAGGGAAAATGTCTGTCTGTGGCAAACAGGACATTAAAAACAGAAAGCTATGAATAAGTTGAATTTCTTAACATATGTGAATGGACTTGTGGCAATATGCAGAGGATGGGAGGATTTTCATTAACATAAACCCATTTTAGTTTCTGAAGGGCTCAGTGATCTAAATCCTCTCAGTATTTGTCTACGTTTCAGTATTTATGTCTAGATCTAGGTCACGCTCGACATCTATTTGAGGTTTTCGTGCAGCCTTCGTGTTTCTGATGTTTTATGACCTTTAGCTGTGTGATAAGGTGTGCGTTTCTTTCAGACAGGAAGCCGGGACTGGAGAAAGCAAAGGCATGTTGGCATGACAAAGGCAAATCAGTGTGGTTCTGTTCCCAGATTTGTGAGCTCTGATGAGGTTGGTTACTTTAGGTGCTGGGTTTTGTGTCGTCACCAATTTCAGCCCTGCAGCGGAATCCCCACATCATTATTCCCCCACCCCGTGGGGAGGTAATAACTTGATTGTAGCTACTCCACAACCTGTCTGAAGGAGGCAGGTATGCCCTGAGTGACCCATGCAAGGTGTGTAGGATATTTACAGTGGAACAGGAATGGCATTTAGGTGATGCCCTAGCAGTCTGGTGTACTCAGTGGACAATAATCCTGCATGAGCCGTTTCTGACACTGCTGATTCTTTGCAAGCTTTTAGACAAAGTCATGAAACAGTAAATTACCCCGTGTCATGGTACTCTCATTTTGATACAGATAAATATATACTTCTTGATTAAACTTGGCATTTCTTGGAAGAACTAAAAGTTCAGTCCACCTTTGTGTCATGAAGCATCATGTGAATACTGGTGAATTCCACAGTGTGCACACCCAGCTGTGTCTGTGAACATGGCATCAAAAATACAGGCCATGTCATAGTTTTATTGTAAGCTACAAGTACTACTTAGTAAATTAAATGCTGACACGTTTGCTAAAGGAAAGAATTTTGACAATATCACTGTAAATAGCCATGATTTTTAACACCAAATACTTAGAGCAGCTTGAAGCCTAAATCTACTGCAAGCTGAAGTACTCTGGTAGCATGCCTAAGTTTTTGTGGAGAACACAGCTCACAAACAAGCATAGGATGCAGCTGGCAATACTAGGTTTTTATTGCTTACATAAACCGAAAGCTTAGTGTTTGAGATATTGTTGAGAAAGAAAAGTTAAACTTTTCTCCATGAATCGACAAGAAGGAGATACAGACTTAATTGCTGACCTCTCAGGTGTGAGAGGTAACTTGTGTGTACCACCAGCATGTATACCGTGGGTGTCAGTGCTAATACCCTTTTCTTCTCGGTTTTATTTGGGAGGCAGTTTAAGTATTGTTATTATGACATTCCTGAAATTTAAACATATATTTGTTGAAGTTATTCAGTGGTTCAAGTCAAATCAAGAGATAGTTCACAAATAATCTGAAGTTGATACTATTTGCAGAAAAAAATAGGTTTCAGCTGTTCTTAGAGGTGTAGCCAGGGCAAAATGAGGAAGGGGGTAAGAATGCCACAGACTTTCTTGCATTATGAGAAAGTGAAAAGTTGCTCTGTACATTGTTCTTCTCTCTTCCACTCTCTTGGAGCAAGTATTTGAAAGTGTAAGAGCATGATACATCTTGTAGTCATCACCTAAGTCTGTGGGTGTTAGGCTTTTACACAGAAATGAAATGATTCAGAATTCTGACTCTTTGTCGCTTGCTTATTCAAGAGATGGTCAGCATCTCAGGAACCTGCCATGTGTGATGGATCCTTGACAGACTGGTTTAGAGAGAAACGCAGCCCAAAGGGTGCTGCATTTTTGTCTTAGTTGTCTGTAAAGCTGAATCGCAAGTTGAGGGTGAGCCCAGCCTGTAGTTCTGGCTACACGCTCTGCAGAGGAAACAAATGGGACTGATTCTCCTCCGCTTAGGTAACACTATGAAGTGCTCAGAAATAGTGGATTTGCTCTTTCCATCTGCAACTCTCGGTAATTATCTGTTTGTTACTGTTAAATACTTATCAGATGTTTTCGATTGCTTCGTTCTCAATGGGGATAAATAAAACACATTCTTGAGGCTGATAGGAGGAACAGTTCCATCCCTGTTCCTGGTTAGAGATCATACAGGAATATGCATACATAACAGTGCATATATTATTGCAGTATAATTGCATGTTCTGTTCTCTATCAGCATTCAGAAACCCTAGAGAAAGGCAGTTTCTTCAGTGCTTCTTCTGTCTAGACTAACACTGAGCAGATGGCTTGTGGCATGATTTGTAAAAAGACATACGAAAAAATATGGCTGATTTTCAGTTGCAGTTTGCACCTATACATGGATGTTTATTCCCTTTCTGACACATGATATTTACAGTGAATAGCAAAGCTGCTGCAGAGAGTCAGTAGTTATGGAATCATCGGAAGGAAAGGACTCGATCCTTGGGGGTCCCTTCAAACTCAGAATATTTTGGGATTCTGTGATCAGTAATGCTGTTAGAAACCAGTCATGAAAGGAGTTGTAAAGAGTGCCAACAGGATTTCCTGCAGCAGCTACACATCTTGCAAGATACCCAGCTGAGAACCATGAAATCGATACTTTAAAAGTGCTGATTATTGGTTGCTTCCAGTTGTTCCTCTTACTTTTTGTAAGGAAGGTGGCTGAGCGTACCGAGCCCGCAATCTCATGTATACTTTGAGTCATCCTTCCCTCTCTAGTAGTAATACAATCCTTGAGATAGATGGTAGCAGCATGCCAGCCAAGTGGGACAGTGATGCCTCTTGGTCTTTTTCATATCCATGTGTAATATGTTTTGGTTTTGTCCAAGCTAACTCAAACTAGGATGGAAATCTGCTTTAAGACATAACAGTAGTAAAGCACTGTTGCTTAGATCGTGGAAGGTGGGCAGTGCTTTTCTCTGGCCTGTGCTTACCTCACCAGGATCAGTTACGAAGCTGTTTATGAGATGCAGAGTCTCGCACCCCTCAGAAAAGCAAAATTTAATATGTATAAGCTGTTAACTTTTGTCCTCCTCTTCTCAAGTACAAAGGCTTTTGCTGATGAGGCACTGAAAGATAAGAAACAACTCTGTGCAGATCTGTTTCACCCAGCTTCTGGATACACTAGTGGAAGATCTTCATCTCAGATATTTCTCAGTGTTGGTAAAGGAAGGCACTTTGGTTTTCAGTGGTGCCCAGAGGTAGGTCAGCAACAACCGCTCCTTTCCCGATGTACGTCATGCTACTCATTTTGACAGAAATTACTTCTGTCACATGAAGAAATTCTGTGGTGCTCTAGCTTCAAACAGGTGCTGTTTAAGCTCTCCACCACCTTTACCTGATTCCATGTCTCTTTTTTTGTCGTGTCTCCCCGTAATATAGAAAAATCTCAATCCCTCTGTATTGCCACAGCTGATGACTGGTGCTGATATATGTCGGTGCAAAGTAATTGCTAGGCCTTCATAATTTGTTTCGCTTTGTATTTGAGAATAAGCAGGGCAGTTTTGGAAATAACCTAAATGTTAAAAATCCTCAGCTATAACAGCAATGATGCTTGCTGATGGGTTTCAGGTACAAAGTAAAATAATTACTAGTAAGAAGCAAAAAAAGCCCACAATTTGGTAAAATCTCACTGAACAAACACACAGTGGAGAACAGCGCCCAGAGGTAGGAGCAAGGAGTACCTGTGGGGAAAGAAGGACAAGACAGGAGGAGGGCAAGGTATTGTGAGATCTGGAAAACAGATTTCATGAATTGTCACTTCTGTGGGAATGTTTCTGCAGCAGTCCCTGGTGAATACATAGCACATCACTCATAATGACCTACCTTCATCACCTTAAAGTGCAATTTCTGGTTTCAGTGATGAGGATCAGTAAATGCAGCAGTAATAATGGTTGCAGGCAAATCTTTTTTTATCCTGTCAGGACTGAGATTGCTTGTCTTTTGTCCCAGCATACAAGTGAAAAAAGATCATCTCCAGTTATCCATCCTGCTTTGAAAACCTCCTCAAAAACTTCTAACTTAATAAGTATCGTTCTTACAGTTTGCAAACACGGGACATTTGTTTTTCACATGTTGATCCTTTCTTAATACTTTCTCTTCCTGAAAACCTAATCCTTTCCTGTACTGTCAACAGAAGAATGTAATCTTCTGTTAGAAAAATATGTTGAAAATTCCCATTACATTTGTTTACATGTCTGCAAGTGTGTATAAAACCAGTGCATCTTAAATAGGATTCATTATGAAATGGTAATTCTTTGTTTTCTTTCATTTTTTTGGTCAACTGAAAAAGAACATCTGCACCCTCATCCTCACTGCAATTTTCCACCCTGGCAATTACCCACATGAGCAAAGATCATGTGCTGTTTTGGAGAGCGGGATATGATTGTGCAGGGTTTCTGTTGATATGGGTAATTTAGTGGAAAAACTCTGATTAGACTAATCTTGCCAAAAGGTAGTAAGGGACACATTCGATGGCTTACCTGTAATTGAGATTTCTTTTAAGCTAGTTACAAATCGGTGTTTTTGTTTACCTAAAAAGACATTAGAAAAAGATGTATTATTCATAGCTACTGCTTCCTAATGGAAGCTAAAACTTTTCAAATGCATAATGCATTTGCACTAAGGAAGATACATCCAATATTTCTTAAATGTCAAATATATTTAAATTTTAAAAAAAATTAGTTGAAATTTTGCTTCATTTAGCAATATATTTTTAAAATGCATTCAGCACTGTGAGTTGTTTTGAAAATGCATTATCGAGTTAGCAACTGAATAAAATATTTATCTGGCATGCTGACATAAAGATGCAAAAATCGTTATAGTATAATTTTTTTCATAGAGGTCTTAAAGTGAGGGCAAATTTCCATTCATTCATAGCCACAGTACAAGGTTACTAGAAGGTCACCCCTTCTGAATAAATAGGGCAGTAGTTACAGTAAAAAACAATGAAAGCTGCTCAGTTGAATCCTTAAGTGCTTATTCTTTGTGCAACTGCGAAGAATCACAGCAATTGTTGAATCATATTATTTTGCGCATTTCAAGCTAAAGAATCTAATCCAAATATCGTTGCAATCGTTGTGAGATTTGGTGCTTGGTAGGGCCTGATCCCTCCCTTTAGGTGCTCTGCCTTTTGTTTTCCAAGACCTTTGAGACAAATAAGTCTTGAATCATCAGTAGCAAAGCTTGTTTGTGAAGCCGGAGATGCTTCTGCCATCAAAAGCTCTGAATCTGCTCTCAAAAATTTTGTAGTTTGCTGTGATGTGTGTGGCATTCAGCTGTTATCAACTGATTGGGGGAATGGACCTGTCCTGACTTCAGTGAAACTTTCAAGTGCAAGGATATAAAGCCTCTGAAGAGGGTTGGAAACTTAGCCAGGTGCAGAAATCAAGCAGAGGTGCAATCAGGAACTGTAACTGGAGAGTGAAATTAGAGAAGACGAACACAGCACCCAGACCTCTTCTTCCTCTTTGCTGGTGCTCTCCTACAGGGGACCAAAGAAAATCTGACTATTGGGGTCTGTTCCATTTGTCCATTGGACTTTGCCCTCCCCGACAAATCCTCTTTTCAGGTAAGTCAAGCAAAAATGCTTCTAGCAGAAGGTAGAGACAGAAAGGGCTTGAAGTGGACACCACTGGTTGTTTGTTCATCCTCAAGTTACCCTGTCCGTCTGTCTTTCCGTTGGTGTCTGCCTTGGTGCTGAATGCTGCCTGTGCTCAGAATTTATCTTTACTGGTGGTGGTGTTTTGAATGACAAGTTTTCTTGGTTTGGACCTTGTGGGTCTTTCCCCAGTCAGTCATGTTGTGCTGTAGAATCTTTGATTACCTCAGCATTTTAGTATTTTACTGTTCCTTTGACAGTCTCTCTATTGCCATAAACGACTACAAGTGACAAGTCAGTCAGGAGTAGTGCACCATCCTTACTCAGTTAAATTCGTATCTGAAAAGTCTGACATTACCCAATTCATAATCTGTTCTAGGGAGCATGTCTGTTGAGAACTCTTGACTTTTGAAAAAAAAATTTTTTTTTTAATGCCATTCTTCTCCAGTACCATTGTGTAGGGTTATTTAAACGCTTAGGGACCCGATTTTCCAAGGTGCTCCTCAGCCAGGTCTTCAATAGTTCACTGATTAATAGGTCTGAAAATCAGGCTCCTTGCGTGCATTCTGTTGAGCATTGACCTCCCATAAAAGACATAATGACGTCTTTTACCCAGCCAGTCTTGCAGAACTCCCACCAAAAAGGATTTTGCTGACTTAGTGAACTGTTCAAAATCCGGTATGATTTCTATAATCCACAAATGCATGTGTGTCTTGCGGGGTCACTTTATTCCTGCTGTTGCAGAGAACAGTGGTAAACCTTTTGTTTTCCCTCTTTCAAAGAAAGATTTCATTTTATTTCTGAGTGTGGCACCAGTGTTTCCATTGCACTCTTTCTAATGACATTTAGGTCTTTTCCCTGACTGCTGTAATTTAATTTATTGCTAGTATATATACATGCATGAATAGTTCAGATTTCACTTCCTAGATAGTAATTTGCACTTCTGGCCTTTAATTTCATTTGCTGTTGAGTTGTATGTTTTATAGTTTCTGACTGGCTTTTCCCTCAACAAAACGTTGCCAGCATGAAATAATTGGTATGGGAAAAGGCTGCACACATGGATTATGTATAAAGGGACTTAATTGATTAGCTCTGCAAAAGATCAAGCTTTGCCTGGTGTACATTTGCCCCAGTTCAGTCAGTGATACCAAATTTCTATGGATGGCTCAGCACATCACAAAAATGCCTTTTCTTTTCTCATGAGGGTGGATACTCAGCTTTCCTGAGTTCAGAGCTACTAGATTGCACTTTGTAGTTCTTGAAATACGTGGCAAAATCTCAATGATTTCAGAGTTTTGATTTTGGATGGTTCTTGGTGGGTGTTTTTTTATACTAAAGGTATTTTTTCTGTTCTCCTCTGCCTTAGTCCAAGATGGTAAAATGCTAAATTAAATTACAACTGCTATAGGATTATATAACAATACTCTTTTAACTTTTCAGTATAGTCTTTTCTGTGTGTATTTCATGGTATAATATTCAAAATTCACTTTGCATTCTATGAAAAATTTAGGTGATGACCTAATATAAAATATTGGTAATTTGTCAGTAACAGAGTAGAGGAAATTAAAAAGTGGTTTGTGTGGTTAATAAAAATTATCAAGACGCTTCTAAAATAATTACTTCATAAAAATACCCAAAGGGAAAATTCTGCAAAACGTTTCTGCAGAAGCTTTTAAAATCAAAGAAGTATTTCTTCAGTTTGGGCTTGTCAAACGATTCATATAGTTACCTTTTTTTTCCCCCTATGTGCTTTGGCCCAACACTTGAGAAGAGAATTATGAATGTAAATAAATACAAACCAATAGGAACACTGTTTTATTATTTCATTGGGAATTTCTGTACAATTTGAGAGCAACTTGCTACAAGTTGAGCAGATGATTAAAGTTAACCTTGATCTTAAGCCAGCTAGGTTGGATTACATTCTATCAGCAAGGGATTTAAATTTACTCGGACACATTTTAATTGGCATTTATGCAACGTGTACTCACAGATGCTGAATTCATTGAGAAATACTGAGTGCCATCTGTTTAACTCTGTTTCCTCTCTATTAAAGTGTAATAAAATAAGGCCAGGCCCTTCTGGCTTGTTAATATATTTATCTTTCAGAATACAATATTTTAACTACCATATCAATAATGTGTTATTCTGTGCTAGATATTAATTTCTGTGTTTAATTACAAGCAACCTTATTTTCTCTGCTCTTTTTCGTAGCTGTTTCCTCTGTAAAAATGTCTTTAAAAATTCTGGATGACTGTTTCCATGTTTGCTGAATGTAGGTGCTACTACTATTGATTCACATGGAAAAATAATGGAACTTATTAAGTAACATCCAGCCCATTTCTGAAGAATTTGGCTGCCCATAAAACATGATTGTTATTGATTGATCGTGTTGCCTAAAGTAAGCATGTATTAATTCTAGATACATTTTATTTTATGATGAACAATACATGCACATGATAGTACATTACATTTATTTGGGAACATGACAAAGAAAAAGGGATTTTGATTAGCTGGACACTGAGAATATCCATGTGTGTATGTATATATGTATATATACACACATATACTAATTTCCAACTCCATATGGTAAATGTAACAAAGAAATATTTTTTGATGGGTTTTGTTTTTATCTGAACACTGTACTTGCACTTTAACCAGATTGAAGACCTTTTCCCTGCTTTTGGCATTTAGAGGGAGAACTGACAGATCTCTCCCTGACTGAAGAAAACTTTTAGGTATATCTTAAATTTATTGTTGCTCCAGAAACACTGGGACACGCTTAAGCACTTTTCTAACTTGTGTTTCAATATTTCTCTTTTATTTTTGCATTAATGTAACTCATGAAAGGTCTGAATTCTCATGGTGAGGAGGAGGAGATTCCTCTTTTTTTGATTTAAAACTTAGAGTTGTCTCCAAATTAGTTACCTTTTCTTTACATTCTTACAGTAGAAGGTGTTTAATGCAGTAAGAGGTTTTCCAAATTGCTATTGAGGTCATACTTCTGCTTGTATGCATGCCAGTCTTTTTTTTTAGCACTGTGGCTTTCTGCATGAGAAATAATTTTTTTTTTTATGATGATGAAATTTTGATATTACTTTATTTGTTACATTTCCGTCTTTTTCTACTTGGTCTTAAATAGATTTTAGAGCAATTTGGATGTGTGCTACAGGAAAATGTAAAACTTGCAGAGGGTAAGTCGATTAGAACGTAGAATATTGAGTACAGTGAGTTAATAAGATGAAAGATGTATGGTAACAGCTAACCATGAAATCACATACCTTCTCTCTATCTTCTTTCTTTTTTTTTTTCCTTTTTCTATTTCATGTCCCCTCCAAAGGTTTTCTTTGCAGGCTAAACTGGCTGATATTTGAATGTTAATTGTTCAGGTTATACGGATAATTTGTGAAATCTTCCTGGTTTATCTGTGCAAGATATTTGCCTTTGATAGTGTGTTTGCAGAGCTGTCTTAATGTAAAGCTTGTTACAATGGTGCCTCAGCTTTCATCATTTCTCTGTGGTGGGTTATATTGAAATAATAGTAATTCCCTTGCATACTATGCAATTAGCCTTGCTAGATGATATTGGATCTACAGATTTAGTTTCAAAGGAAAGGTTAAGACACCATGAGTATCTTTTTCCTTTGAAGTGTGCTGTTGAGACTTCATCTGGGGATGAAAGGGTGCTGACTTCTTTGGCAGCGGGGGCTAAAAGAAGAATGCCCATCTCAAATATGGGCAAATGAGATTGTCTCTATTCCCTGCAAATAGTGCCCTATAAAACACTGATTCTTCAAAGAGCTGCAGAGTTAATCAGATAGATGTTGATGGATATAGCAGGTTCAGTGTCCCATAAGACTGTAGGAAAAAACCCCCAATCCTTTCTGGGGGAAAAAAAAAATCATATTAAATAGACATGCATGCAATAGATATTTATTTCTTTACTCGTTACCAGCAGGGCTCGGCTAAGTGTATTCCCACTTGAAAAGTATCTTTTTAATTATCCATCTGTTTTTCCCTTACCTTTCATTATTCTGTCTGAATTGGTGGTTCTGTGTGCTTCAAATGGTATGTAGATTGATTTCAGTTCTGGAAGTCTTAAATTATGTATACTGTTTGGGAATAATGTGCA
Source organism: Myiotriccus ornatus (assembly GCA_036023395.1). NCBI lineage: Eukaryota > Metazoa > Chordata > Aves > Passeriformes > Tyrannidae > Myiotriccus > Myiotriccus ornatus. The sequence goes on from JAYRBT010000001.1 coordinate 9,206,242, forward strand.
TTCCCATTGTTTACAACTCTGGTGTTTCTGATTATGTAGCATCATTCTTGTTTTGCTGAGAGTGTCCTCTGTTGATTAACTCTCTAGATAGTTTGATAATGGGCTATATCCAAATGATGTATGTACAAATCCCTGCTGTCTGCATGAACTTGGAAGGGTTTAGTGAGATATTTGTTCCTGGTGTCTTTTTTTAGATGAATATATAAAGAGTTCTCCCTTTCCTCTTTAAAAATTTTTCCTCTGAGAGATTAGATAGTTTTGTCTGTCATACAGTTTTACATGTTAGAATAGCAAAGGTCACATGTACATACTCATAGTGGTAACAGAAGTTTGACACCACGATGGGAATAAATCCTAGTGGCATTTCTTACTTCTGATAACTGGTGAAAGCACTTTCTGTATTTTCTGCGCCAGGATGTTTGCACATGTAGCTGCGGTGCACGTGTCGTGGTTTTGGTACTACGTAATACACTGTGTCTTTCAGTTCTGGGACAAGTCTCTCACTGCTGTAAAGCCAGCAAGAAATCTAGCAAAGAAAACTGAGTACTTACACACACCTTACAATTTGTATAAACATTAGGAGTGCCTCCTGTTAAAAAGAACTTTATGCATGAAGTAACTGTAGTGCCTCAGTATTAAAGTTCAGGAAACCTGAGAAATGACTTGTCATGGTAACTTGCTGAAAGATGCCAATCAATTGCATTCAACCACACAAGCAGCAACAAAGCACTTTCCTTAGCAAAAATACCCCTTTTTGCTTTAGATTCTCATCTATAAATGAACATGGTGACTTTGAAGATTCTTATTTGCTGTTTCGTGTTTTCTTGTTTCTTGACAGTAGGAGGCTTGTATTACCTTTGTGTTAGCCGTCCTCCTGGTTAGTTTTGTAATCACTACCCAAAGTCTAATAAATTCACATACACTGAAAAAAAACCCTGTAATGTGAACTTAAAACTTACCTGACATTTCTAAGGTTGTTATAGTTGATATTAATAAGGATTTTTTTGTGTTGTCAGGTGTCCTTAGTTCTGCTTCATGTTCACTATGTGTGCAGCAAGTAGTTGCAAATAGTGCAAGCCAATAGAAGTGTATATTTAGAGGGAAACAGTTGGACTGAGTGTTGTCCACACTGCACATTTCAGGAAGGGTTCAGTTTGGTCTGTTGCCTGAACATCCTCTGGAACTTGGTATTCATCTTCTGGTCTTGTTCCATCCATAACCCTTCAAATAATCAGGCCCCATCACAAGATACAAATCAAAGCCAGGTTGGTGGAGAAGTTTTGGGGATCTCATTTACAGTGCTGGGCTGATCCTGAATTTTGTCCACACTTCTGTCATTAGTAAGTAGAAATACCAAAAAGAGGGGCAAAAAAAAGACAACAGTCAAATTACTGAAAGAACATGTTATAGTCGCTTTAGCCCAGTAATTTCCTGGGAAGTTACGAAGAAGTTGCTCCGCACTGCAGTCTCACAGGCTGTAAAACAAAGGCACAAACAACATTTCCCCAAAATGCACTCAACTGCCTTGACCCATTTTGACTTTCACAGCCATTTCTGTTACGTTGGGTTGTTTTCTCCCCGATGCATTTATGAGCTCCTATTCCAAACAGCCCAAGTTAACATTACAGCCATCCACTTTCCTTCTCCTTTGGTGGTGAAGCCCCGCACGCCACAAAGCCCCCAAAAGCCCACAGTGCCTCAGAGCGTCACAAAGTTGGGCAGCGATGGATGCCAGCATCTCTTTTGGAGCTGTTATTAAAGATGCTATCTTCAGGTGTGAGACTGAAGTTATGCAAGCTTAATCTTCTGTGTGTATTAAAGCATAATGAAAACACAGGGTAGAAAACAATGAATGTGGCCTGATACAAAAGGAAGCGTTTAATCAAAATTAAAATCTCCAGTAATGAAATCTGCCTGGCTTTATGCGCGTTTGTGTTCATGCTGAGCATCGCCCTCCGCTTCCTTTTGTTGATTCTGAATCAGACTTCTGGCTGCTGTCTTACCACATGGGGTGATCCAGAACTTCATGCACTCCTTCCTGCCAGCAGTACAGCAGACTCTGCTCACAATGTTTCTCTGATTTTTACTCAGTAGCACTTACTGCACATTAAATACTAACATATTGATCAGTTGGCACACTGCCTCTGACTATCTCATTGGGATTGAAGCCAGAATAAGAGTCCAAATGCAGAAGTACTTTTCTGTATGATTTTACTGTCTTGCCATTTACAATAACATATAAATCCCCAAGAGCTGCAATTCAGAGTTCCAGCTTGGTGAATTTGGTGTGGCCATTTGCTTACAAAACCATTTTTCATTGTTGTAGCTTTTAACTTTGCTGCTTTTTGTAATGCTCTCTGTAGGATTTTACAGTATTTGAAGCCTTCAGATGTTTTCTAAATGATGAGCTATCACTGTAAATCATTAAGATGTCTGTCTTGAGATTTCTCAAATTCTGAACAGTAAAAAAACCCTGAGTGTATGATATTTTGCCATGCTTCTTTATAGTGAGAAAGCAGAATGACTCATTTCTTAGAATATGCCTGAAATAGAACACAGGTTTGCATTGTGCCCTTTGGGATCTAACTGAGAGCAGTTAATTGAATTAGATGAAGACTATATTTCTGTGTGACCTCTGTGTAAGTCTGTCTGCCATTTTCCCCTGAGCTGATTTCTTGCATTGTTTTCTAAAACCAGCAAAAGTAATTTGGAAAGTATATGATATTTGTCATAAATGTAATTTTGAAAAGGTTTATCCATTTCTACAGTGGCAATCTCTTGTCAGTTTACATATTTTAGGAGGAAAAAAACAATATAGCGTTACCATAAGGATTATATACTCCTGGACATGCAGAGTATAATTAACAAAACATCTACTATCTAACTCAGGTATGTCCTGCTGTATAGCAGTGTGGAGAGATGAAAAAAGACAGTGGAACTCTGTGGTCTGCAGATCCTGTCAAGAGAATAAAATTGTATACAATAAGAGAACAACAGAACACAATAAAAACGTATGCAATAGTTCAGCAACGTTTTTGAGCACTGTGGCCTTGCTGCAGTATGTGGTGCCAACAGATGCTGTTGTTAGCTCTGCTGTTATTTAGAATTAGCCACTCAGCCATATAAAGTTTCTGCATCTTGCCCCTTCTGACTGATGGTTCAGGCTTGACCTCACGTGTAATGGGGGAATACAATTTTCCGGAATATTAAAGGAGCGACTTAGCTCTTCAAGTGTGATAATGATACTGTATATTCTCTGATATTAAAATGCCATCTTTTTCAACCACTTCAAGAGCATAATGGGGACTGTTTCCTGGAAATAGAGTCCTTTCAAAAAGCGTTGATGGTAGTGGTGCAGTGATAACACCCTAGGATTTGAATGCTAAGCAGAAGGACATGGATAAAATTGTTGTGTTGAGGCAAGACCTTGAGCGAAACACTAACATAGTGCCTATGCAGATTTAGGGCTATGCATACTGCAGAAACATCATCATGGGCATGTGAATCTATTTCTTTGAAAATGTCTCTGAAGAGGTTTTTTTCTTGAAAGTGAAAGGATGGTTATTAGCAAACAATACAAGCATCAGCCATTTAAGTCTTTCCTGTATTACAGGAACAGTGCTGCCACCATTTCATTGGCAAGTCTCTGGAGTAGTCACTTCTTTTAACAACACAGGTAAAGAAAAATAAGGTTACTTTAGATCAGGCCTACTGAGAGATTTTCCACTGAGAAACTATGGGAAGAGTCAGTTTTACACAATTCAAGCCAGCATAATTTACTATTCAGGAGCAACAGCTTTTAAATCAATTGCAATCTGGCTCCATTTACCAGTGCCATAATATCCTAGCTTTAACCTCTAGTTGAAAATTGACTAAATTTGTTTGCTTTATGTCCTTGCTACCTGTATTTCTTCCTTTATTTTTTTCCCCTGGAATCCTGAGTTACAGGGCAGTGGCATTTCTGAATTGGTTCTTGTCTTCTTTCATAAAAGGGAACCCTGTTCTGCTCATGAGATAAGGTTTGGTAACTAGTTAAGGAAAACACTGGAGTTCTGGTGAAGTGTCTTTTCACGTTTTCTCTTTTTTTTTTTGGTCCTTATATCTCTTCTTTCATTTCAGTTATCTCTTCATACTTTAATTTGGAGGGCCAAGACAAGATCTTACTGCAACCTCTTAATCTGCTTCTTTTTCTCCATTATAATCTGCTTTCAAGGAAGGCCATTGCAGCCAACAGTTCATTGCAAACTGAACACCAGAACCTTGATTCGAAGTGTACAGAGAAAAATCTTTATTTCAAGAATGTAGCCAAATCCTTGGATTTAAAGACACAAACCCTTCTTTGCCTAGGGAAAAATAATTTATGATGTCTGAAAGACGTTGTTCTTGGGTGAGCTGTGTTGTGTCTAAAACCCCTTGGTTTGTGTCCATAAATTTAAAAATACACTGTATTGGTCATGCTGAAAATATTGTCTGTAATCCAGCATGATTCAAATAACCCCGAGACTCTAAATGAAATTAATACTACTACTACTAGTACTACTAATGCTACTACTACTATTAATGGTGATGATGAAAAAAATCCAAAGAAATACCTGTAAATATTTAGGACAAGCAAAGAGAAATTGTCTCTTGGAGTCTGTACAATTGAATCTACCCTTTCAGGAGATAAATTCTTACTTACAGGTAGTAAATTCCTTGTCCTAGAGTGTAACGTGTGGAAGATGTTGAGAGGGATCGCGTTTTCTACACAGTCAGTCAAATTAATAATTAGGTCTCTCTTCTCCTTATCTATTTTCAGTTTTCAGTCAACCTAAGGGATACTCCGAGCTGCGTGCCTGAGGCATCCCAGACCCTTCAGGGTTTAATGAGGTTTCCCAGTGCTGCAGCTTTCTCTCTTGGGCCTGTCAGTTACCCTTCTCACAGGAGTCAAAATTACTCTTTAAATGACTTATCAGATTTGGTCATTTAATTGATTCTCAATTTACAATTTCCTTTCCACACATGGAAATATTGTTGCGGGTTGACAGCTGTGTCTCGATTCTTGGCAATACTTAAAGCCCAAATCTTAAACTAGTGAAATAAAATTGACATTGTGAGTGGTTTCCATAATTTTTTGTCATGATCATCAGTAACTTGCAGCCAGTGGATTTTACTTGGAAGTCTTTTTTCTTGCAACCTGCTCCTTAAGCATGAATTTCTTTCTATTGACAAGTGTAAGTTTCTCAATGACTAACGAATGACAATAAATATGTTTATTTTAGAGCCTTTATGTGCAGTCATATGTTTGTTGCCAAATGCCTAAATACTTAACTGCTTTTTCAGTGTAGTATATTGCTTGATTCAGCCATTTGACTTGTATTTGTCATCAGCACCTTTTAAAAGATGTAATCTAGTAGGTGCAGCACTCTTGGAGTTCTTTGATTAATGAATTAGAAGGGTGCTGGTCTTCTGTTTGCTAACATGTATTGCTGAGTGTATTCGGGAATGACACTTTCCACAGGTGGTAACTGTTAACCTTGGTAGATATGAAGATTCCCTAATTTGATCATACTGTTTGAAATCACAGAATGGTTTAGGTTGAAAAAGACCTTTAAGATCATCGAGTCCAAGCATTAACCAAGCACCACCAAGTCCACCACTAAACCATGTCCCCAAGTGCCACATGTGCATGTCTTTTAAATACCTCCAGGGATGGTGACTTTACCACTTCCTTGGGCAGCCTGTTCCAATGCCTGATCATCCTTTCAGCAAAGAATTTTTTCCTGATATCCAATCTAAACTTCCCCTGGTGCAACTTAAGGCTGTTTCCTCTTGTCCTTGTCACTTGTTACCTGGGAGAAGAGACCAACCTTTACCTGGCTACAGTCTCCTCTCAGGTAGTTGTAGAGAGTGATGAGGTCCCCCCTGAACCTCCTTTTCTCCAGACTAAACACCCCCAGCTCCCTCAGCCTCTCCTCACAGGACTTGTGCTCCAGACCCTTCCTCAGCTCCATTGCCCTTCTCTGGACACGCTCCAGCCCCTCAGTGTCTTTCTTGTAGTGAGGGACCCAAAACTGGACACAGGATTTGAGGTGTGGCCTCACCAGTGCCCAGCACAGGGGGACGGTCCTGCTGGCCACACTATTGCTGGTACAAGCCAGGATGGCATTGGCCTTCTTGACCACCTGGGCACACTGATGGCTCATGATCAGCTGCTGTCAACCAGCACCCTGAGGTCCTTTTCTGCCAGGCAGAGGAAAAGCAATCAATGGAAAACAAAGTTCTTTGGAGAACATCAGTTTTCAAACAAATTAAAGGATGCAGTAATGGAGACAGTACATTTTGTTAATATTTTAGAAGTGTGATCTAATTTCACTGCTGCTATTTCTATCACTGTATTTAACTCTATTTCAGCTAGTTTTGGATTGTGCCTTGGTTCTGTGTATCAGTAAAGCAAAGCTATGTTTCTTAGTTGCTTTGACTGTCAGTGCTCTTTACTGATGTCATCAGCGAGGCAATATGTCAATGCTAAATTACATAGGAATGTAACATGAACTTAATAATAACGGCCAGACTTCGCAAACGAAGAACCAGGGAAGGTCTTTACACCTTCCAGCCTGCACATTGGATTTTTTAGGTGAGTTACAGTGTGCGCGGAACT
>JAYRBT010000001.1:9212981-9344495 GCA_036023395.1 Myiotriccus ornatus
CGAGCTCCATCTGCCCGGGGAGTGGCCCTGACCAGGAATCGAACCCGGGTCTCGGCGGTGACAGCGCCGCGCCTTAAACACTAGACCACCAGGGGCTCCTCACATGAACTTAATACTGCTTCCTGACACCTTCAATCTGTTAGCATTCTTATGGCAGAATGTGGTGTGAGATTCAGTGAAATCTTTATCAGATCTGCATGTTTGATGAGAAATAGGCAATTTCCCACTGCTGGAAATCCTGTGTTACTGTAGTGGGTAGTAGCAATACAGGTTTTCTGAATAACTCTTCCCAGAATTGTTTAAAGCATTCTATGTACACCATTCAATCTCTAATTATCTCATTAGTTCTTTTTCATTCATTCAAGTTAAATAATGCTATTCTTTAGCACTCTTAATTCTTCCAAATTTAAATTGCTGTTAAAATTTCTGTATGTCTCTTGCAGGGTCTACCAAAATCTTAAAAGTTCTGTCATTGGCAATATGAAATGTTAGCACAAGAAAGAGCATAATAATAAAAGGCAGATCTTAAATTTTTGAAATGCCTGAAAGAAAGGACTTTTTCAGATCTTTTCTTGCATTCATTAACCCCTCATCATGGAGGAAGTGTTTATGAACCACCTGTTTAAACTAAATTAATTTATCTCAGTGGTAGTAGAGTACAAAAAATATAGTTGTTTTTCTGAGGGTTTTTGATGGTTGCTTCCTTTAACTGAAGGAGATGTTAAAATAGAAGTATGTATGATGCTGTGAGCTCAATTACATAGATTCGGGTCAAGAGCTGAACTAATTCATGCTAATACGTATGAATATTAAGCAAAAAAACAACATTTGACTTTGAAGTACTTTTGTTTCTTCAGGCTTTGAGGTTAGTAAGGTTTGCTAAAGGGCAGAGTTTGAAGTGGAGCAGGACAGCACTGTGTGAATACATTACATTGAATATGTTGTCATAAATGATTAGCCAAAGATTCAAACTTGATCTCTACTGTGAAGATGTCAAGTCATCATGGCTTTATGATCAGTCGCTTTACAGTGAGCAGTCTCTGCTGTCTGGAAACCTGATGAGTGTGAACTCTCAGACTGTGCAGTTAGGGATGTCCTGTGCTGTCAGAGACCTGGCCATGTGTCTGGTGCTTCTATAGTATTGGAGCTCAGAGAAGGCTGAAAGTGTATTAGAGATGGAGACAGTGAACTGATTGGCATCTGCTTGCCTGTGGAAGGCTTTTTGTCCAGCTGAGGAAGGGGTAGAAAGAGGTCAAAGTGCTCCAAGTTAGAAAACATAAGAGAAATGGAAATTATGGAAGGGAGGAGCCCTGGGCGTGCTGGCTGTGACTCCCTGCCTCTTGGAGGCCTTGTAGAGGTGTGACATCTCTTGAAACATTCAGTACAATTGCAGTCCAGTTGCTGGACTCAGTCACTGCATAAAATTATTGCCTGTATTACATGAGTGGTCTTGTTAAATGATCATAACAGTAATTTCTGACTATTTATAGCCCTACTCCTTCTGTTCCATTTTAATGACTGTGTATTGTAGTTAACACCAGTGTTAACCTGGTTTTAACACGTTCAGAAAGGAAAGGAAAGGATTTTTTTCAGGGAACAAGTATTTCCTTTAGCTTTATATGACTACATGGAGACTATTAGGGAGGTTTCTTCAGAAAAAGAGTATTTCTCATTTGTAAATGATCAAGGTTTTTGGTCAAACCAGATAACAGCTTAATAAGCTATAAAATATACTGTGGTAACACATATGTTGACTTAATTCTGATAATGCATGCATTTTTTTTGTTTCTTTTTAACTTAATTAGGTGCTCCAACACTTTCCTGTTAGTGGCATGCATGTATTAAAAACTGTATCCTGACATCTGTATAAATTTCATGCCAGGAAAGTCTTTAAACAAGGTACCATAATTCTGACTGATGCTTAAGTTAGTTGTAATTAAAATTAAGCACCTGGTCTGAAGCCCTATTCCAACTGACAACCATCTTATAATATATTTGAATGCCAAAAATCTCTGGTGTGTCTCACTAAATTTGAATTACAAGTTCAGTAGGTAGTGGGGAAAAGGGATCATTGCTGGTCCTAAATTACAGGAACAGTTCTGCTTTTGAATAACAGCTCAGTCTTGACTAAGAAATAATTAGTTTCTCTTTGATTACAGCTTCATGGGATTAGAGGACCCTGAATCCCATTTCTGTTTTCTTCATCTTACAGCATTTTAAAGCAAGTTCTCGTTTTTGTTGTTTTGTTTGTCATATTTTATTAGTCAGATTAAGTATTAGGTGGAAACTTCGTTTATAAATACTGCTGTTTTGTTGGGGAGGAAAAGGGGAGCATGGAAATACTTTTTATATATTTGCAGGAATTAAACTAATAGAACTGGGGGATATTAAAAAAATTAAAATCTGTTACATGGGACTTTTAACAAAATTAGCCAAAAGACAGGACAGTGGGCCATTAAGGTTGCATTACTGAGCTTTAGCTTGTTTGATGTTGGGATAGTTTTGTTTGCTGGTGAAAACTTGCTCATTAGCTGAGGTCTGCTTATTTTCTAAAGGAATGTGAGGAATGAGCATCTCTTCTATTTATTTCACTTTTTTCCTTTTTTCCCCCATTTTTGAGGCACGTGCTACTATTCAGAGAAAGATTCATATGATCTTCGTGATGAAAGAGTGGAAATTGTTGGGATCTCTCCTGTTACCCAGCTGTGAGATGCTTTGTCTCGCCAGTCTCTAGCAACGTAGACTTGCAAAATAGTGTGCTTTGTCTGGGAGGGTGCAGAAGAGTTAGTGGGAAGAAAGTCTGAGTGATGTCTTTTATAAGATTTGAAATGTATTAAGATTGCCTTGGTCTGACTAAGAAACTGTTTCCCCGACACCTTCATTTCCCTCTCTTCCTCTGCTCTCTGGGTGACCATGGCTGTAAGATCTTGGTTGATTAGGGATCCCAGGTGTATTCTGGTGCACTGCTTTGAACTGATCTAGCATGAAGTGTCTGTGCTGGAATAGACCTGTAATCAAAATTTTCAAGAGATTTTCTTACTTCCAGATCTTGCATGATACCACCTGTTTAGGCATGATATCCAAAATGCGTGATGGTAAATAGTGTGTTCCTTAAATATTCATTCTTTTCAAGTATTGACTAGAACTTTATGGTTGGTTTATTTTTTCTTGTGTTTTCTTTATCGCTTTCGAATCACAGTTATTTAAAGATAAACTGGAACAATAATCTTTCTTAATTATCTGTGATGTATATAGGCAAAAAAACTCGTGCCTGCCTTCCTCCTATTCCACCCAGTAGTGACTTCATACTCTTTTTTACAGTAGCCAACAAAGAACTTAAGGAAAAAAACACTGGGTGCTGCATTTTGCAAAGCCTTGTTTAGGGTTTACACCAAAAAAATGCTGTCTCTACTTACGTAGAAAAAATAAGGTTCTTTCAGTTAGGGATGAAAATTTTAGATTTATAACTTCATGCAAGATTGCCAGGGCCTGAGGCAAAAAAAACCCCAACAAAAAAACAGAGTATGTATCTAGTTTACAGCTGCAAAAATAATTACATGATGACTATCTGTGGAGTAATCTCTAATGGATTACATTTTGTTAGCATTTCATTTTGTAATGTTAGAGCCAAAATAATTCATAGTAAATGGGGAAAAAAAATGCTTGTTTTGATGTATCTGTGGCCTGGACCTCTGATGTCCTCCTAGGGCGTTCTATTAAGAAATGGTTAATTTGTGAAAGGTCTTGGTTTGCAGACAAGGTACTATGCTTGTAAAGCTATTATAGGACTAAGGAGTGTAGGAATTACAGAAGTAATTTGTTTTTATTATGCAAGCACTGGACTTCTTTGTTGCTTCAGAGGTGCTTTCCTCTTAGATTTATGGTGTCTCTCAGACTTAAAAAGCAGTTATGGTTCATTAAGATCACTTGATTTAATTTTTTTTAAACTTAAGGGTTCTTCTTTTTATATGTCTCTTAGATTTTATCCAAGTGATACAATCTTCAGCAGTAATAAGAGGCTTCTTACTCATGGTCAAAACAGCCCTTTTATTGTGTTGCAATAGAACTGTGGCTTAGCAAATAAACTCTTCTGCACTTTCATGTGCTGTTGGCAAAGGGAACTGGATGTATGGGGTCTTTTTTTGGAACTTAGGGCAACTTCTGTTCCTTCTTCTTTAATATTCTTTAGTTTGGAGAAGTGGAAGGGGGAAAAAAAAAAAGTAGTAGTATTATGACCAGTTGTTCTAAGCCGGATCAAGTCTCTAAAGTATTAAAGTAAATAGAAAAACATCTTTGACTTCAGTAGAAGCAGTGTCACCTTAGCCACTTATGCTACTTGATTTATTGTGTCTGGGTGGCTGGAGGGTTGCTTGGGAACACAAGAAATTACATCTGGTCATTAATGCCCTATTCAGTATCAATGGAATAAGGATATATAAAGTTCTCAGTGTATGTGAGTGGTATTTTAATGCTTCCATAACTAAAAATAATTTGAAGCATCCAATTTTGATTCAACAATATATAGGGGAATATAGTAAGGAAAGCAGAAGGGGAGCTAAGGGATTGGTCTTTTCTGAATAACTTAAAGTGACATCATTCTCCTCTTTGTGAACATATTCTTTCCTCTAGATGTAACATAAATTGATGTTATAGCTGAAAATATTTTCGGTTTTCCCCAAGTTCATATTAGCAAAATATCCATAACTTCTGCTTTTAAGAGAGAGAAATTCTTTGCCCTTAGATGGAGCATGCTTTCTCAGGCTTTTGTATGGGAAGCAATAGGTGCATGTTTTATTTGTTGTGTTGTTTCTTGGGGTTTTTTTTAATAAACTGTCTACACTAGATCTGTTCAAGAGACCTTGTCTGTCCAAGAGAACGTGTTCATCCAGTAGCATCTCACTGTTGTAGATTAGATGACCTCCGGAAGTCCCTTTCAGCCTAAAATATCCTATAATTTCTTCATTTGTCCTATCATTCTGATTTATTAGTTTGTGTAATTTAAGTGATCTAGACATTTCACCCTTGATTATCCTTTTTCAGTGCATTAGTATCTCCTGATTCCAGGGCATCCAGAAATTTCAGTCATTGAACTGAAATATTTTAAAATGTCAATGTTTTAGTATGGAAAGAGATCGGTAAATTATGATGATGTCTGGTGAGATCTCTACTATATTTAAGTCTTGCTGGTACAGAGATATTCTTCATTACTTCCAGAAATTGTATCTTTTTCCTGTAATAGTGGCAAAATGTTTTTTTATTTATTGCTTTTGATTCTCATCTACACTTCTGTACCAACGTGGAACTTTCCCTGTTGTGTATTACATTATAGTGAGACAAGCTTGAGACACAGGCCCGTGACTGTAGCTAGATAGAATATAAGGGATAGAATATAAGGAATGTGTACTTGAGAAGAAAAAAATCAAAGACAGTTCTACTGATTATTGACAAGGCTATTTGCCAGTAGTCCTCCAAAACAAATAACTAGAAATAATTTTTTCTCCCCTCCTTCAGTTTGGATGAGGTAGCGTTGCAGGAAGCAGGTGTGAGGCCTCTGGCCTGAAGTAGATGACCCATTTGCCAGCTGATCATTTTAAAAGGTCTTAACAGCATGAAAGACCTTACAGAGAGGAATGTTTTGGTGGTAGTGCTGTACCTGCCAATCCCTGAGCACAACCACGTGCCTTAACAGCTGGCAGTAAATCACACCGCACTTCGAAGCAGCACTAACAACCAAACCTCTACTCAGTAGTGGATGTCCATATATCTGTGGTCCATGGCTTGGGGGATGTATTTTTTTGCTGCAGATTCTTGGCACTATTTACTGTTGACACAAGATCGTTGCAGGTAGCAAGAATGACATACAGCTTTCTAAAAATCCTAAGAGCCCTTAGGTTGTAATGTGCTTTCCCATTGCCTTATCCTTTTTCAGTGTGTGTGTAGCAACAGCAGCAGAGAGAACTAGAATGTTATATCTGTTATCATCTTAGTTATTTTTAGATTAAACCTAATGCCACTTACTTAGGGATGCCATTATTCTGTTAAACTGTGTCTGTGTGTAGTGGTCTGCTGAGCACAGTCTCTCATCTCCCAAAAGAAAAATAACCACACAGCTATTGATAAAATTCACAGTGGGTGACTGGAGGAAACAAGAGTTTCCTAGGCCTGGACTTGGTGAAATGTTGAGAAAGAACAAAATCTAGTGATGTAGCAAAAATAAAAACCTATGTAAAGGTGGCAAAATTGACTTCTTCCAATTAAAGGATGTGGTCCTGGCTTAGGCTAAGTGATGGCTCCCAGAGATCAGTAAAGATTGTTAGTATTTGTCCTTGAAAAAGACACAAGCCAGATTGCAAAGACAAGTTTGGCTGCGGCTGAACAAGTGTTTAGTGTCTTGTAGTGTCATCAGAGAGCTGGAAGTTTTGGTTAGTGTATTCATTTTTGCCATAAATTCAGGGATGGGTGCAGTTCATAAGGCCAGTGGCCAATCTTTAACCATAAACCTTTGAGTTACTGGCAGGCTGACCTTGTATCTCAGAAAAAAAAAGGGACACAAAGCAATCTCTGCAATGCTTATCCCAAGTCACCTGAGCAGAAGAAATTTTACCATCTTACCATGTGAGTGGAATCATAGAATGATTTGGGTTCAAAGGGATCTTAAAGATCACTCAGTTCCATCCCCCCTGCCATGAGCAGGGACACCTTCCACTAGTCCAGGTTGTTCAGAGCCCCATCCAACCTGGATCTGAACACTGCCACAGGTGGGCATCCACAGCCTCTCTGGGTAACTTGTTCCAGTGCCTCACCATCCTCCCAGTAATTAATTTCTTCCTAATACTGAATCTGAACCTGCCCTCTTTCATTTCAGAGCTGTTGCCCCTTTTTCTATCACTACATGCTCTTGTAAAAAGCCCCTCTCTTGCTTTCTTGTAGCTCTGTCGCTTGGCTTGTATGTTACAAGTTAAGTAAAAGTTGTACATGGGTTTTCTGTGTTACTGTGTGGAAGTACCAGAGACCATCTATAGATGCCAAATTATTTTCATTAACTGATGTGTTCATTAATATAAAGTGTAATGACAACAGGCAGCATTAAAGGCCAAAACAAAACACTTTTCTGTACTGTTGGCATATTGTTGGGTAATTTTTTGCTTCGTTTTCTTTATTCTTTCAGTTCTACGGGATGACTTCAGACAAAATCCTTCAGATGTAATGGTAGCTGTGGGTGAACCTGCAGTGATGGAGTGTCAGCCCCCAAGAGGTCACCCAGAACCGACTATATCATGGAAGAAAGATGGGACCCCTCTAGATGACAAAGATGAAAGAATCACAGTAAGTATAAAAAGTTCTGCAAACAACACAAAAATCAACTAATCTGAAATTACTCGGCTCCTGAGCACATGGGCATCCAGCTGTGCTGTACTTGAGAGGATGTGTTCTTTCCTTGCCTCACAGGCAAGGGCTAGTTTGCATTTAGCTTGGAATGTATCCTCTCATCTCATCCTACTTCATTGCAGGGTATGCATTCGTTTGTTAAAGAGGCCCATGCATAACCTATGTATTTCTCTTCCTCAGAGGAATTAGAAGCTTGTGGAAATGAAATTCATTATATTCATCACTGTCCTGTAATTTCCTTACCTTTCATCCACCTACACATTTCTGCAACCTGTAATATCTGCCTTCTTCGGTTGGAAAGAGAAACTAGGAGTAGTCTCAGTGAGACCTTCTTTTGCAATTCCTTTGAAAATAATACATGCAGAAAAGCTGGGTGTTGTATTAGAAAGGCTGAAAAGGGGCTGGGGATATAGACACATTTCTTTAGAGAGATGATGGCTTATCCTGCCATCTCAAATTAAGCTGTTTTCTAATTAGCGGTGTTGTCATACTCATTTGTATCTGTAACTTGCTGAATGCAGTGCACGATTATTCAAGATAAAGCAGCATCTCAAATCAGAAAACTATACATTTTTTAGTCTTTGACATGGGAAACAATAAGCTAATGAACCTAAATGTCTTGCAGAAATGGCAGCAAAAAAGGGAGTTCAGAACTCGTTTATATGCTGCCAACGTGGTGATACAAAACATCTTCCCATATGGTGAGAAACTGTATCCTCTGAAAGCACACACGTCTAGGATCCTGTTGGTACTGGAAGGTTTACAAGTGTAAAACAAGATCAGAGGCACATACTATTTATATGTCTCAATTATATACTAAAAGGAGGGAAATGTTTAATAGAAGTACACTTAAACCCCAGCAACCTGAGTAAAAAAATTACCATTTTTGTTTGAGATTTAAATTTCCTGTTATTCCATTTGTTTTTTTGCAAACAAGACAAAGCTCAGCTATTCTGCAGTTGTGGCATATGCATACATTTAAATTTTTAAGTACCCTACCAAACCTATACTGATTGCTGGCTATTAACTCAATTCTTTCCATCATACTTGCTAAGAACTTGCAATTTCCTTTTCAAATCTCCTTTCCACTGTGACAAGTCAATTGACCTGAGATAAAGAGAAGATTCCAGTGCTACCTTTCCCCCCCCCCAGGAAGTGCTTTCTAACCTTGCATTTTCTATTGCTGTAGTTTATTCTCTTGAAGGATTTTCAGATGTTTCCTATTAAGTACATTTCTTTTGTTATACATGAAAACTGCTCCTCCAGCTGCTGGAACAAAGACATACCCAGAACAAAAGTAGCTATCAGTGACTGGCAGTGCCACCTGTACTCTTCAAAAACTGTTCTTAGGATGAAATAAAGCCCTTCAGTTTGGTTTTCTTTTCTGGTGATTGTATCAAACACTCACCTACATAGTATTATTTCACCGTGACATCTGGGAGAATTATCCCGTGTCACCAGTTTCTCCCCCTGTAAAAGAAAAGAAATGAAAAAGGGTTTTGATGCAGGTGTAGATATACAGTTGTTTCATGTACCCAAGTGAGTGTTTTCAGAGGTGTAAATTAGCAGTGGTGCCATAGCTCAGCTCAGCTACATCCATTTATTTCCTATTTGCCTGGCATTGTCTTAGGCAGCACTATTAATATCGTGGGTGCTTTCTCACGCAGGCAAGAGGCTGAAGCCACATTGTAATGCGGATTTGCATCCTCTTACAGCTGTAGCAGGATCTTGCCAAGTGGATAAATATACATTCAGATGTACCTCTTTACAGCTTTGGAGTAACCTTCTGTATTATCTTGCTAGTGCCTGGGAGGGCACAGGAGATTGGGAGCTTGGAATGGACAACTTTCTAAAGGGCAGATGGGAAAAAAAAATATTAATTTTGAAACCTGGCGTAGAATTATTCCATTTCTGTTCACTTGTCTCCTTTAAGGCATTTCTATTTCACTTTAGCAATAGGAACATAAAAGATTAAAAGGTACAAAAGCTGAAATGAGGATGAATTGCTGGGGATGAAGTGAAAGATTTCATTTTTTCATTAAATGAACCTTTTATTATTTTTTTTTCATTTAAGTGTCTGTATTTAAAATGAACACCTATGTTCATTTGATGGTAAAATTTTAATTGACTTGGTGGCTGTAAATTTCCATAATACAATTTACTGTTGTCACTTTCCTCTTTTTAAGCCATGAAATTACCAGCTCAGGAAATGTGCAACTGTATGTGTTGGTGTTCCATACGTATGTAATACCAGTGGGCATTTAATCAATGAAAAAACGTGGGTGGCTCCACTTCTAAAGCATTTCCAGTTGTTTTAATTCTTAAAGGCCTGTTGATCTTTGACTCATTGCAATTTTGAGAGTTCTCTGTCAAAGGCTGTTTGAAGCATTTCATATTAATGCTTTCCTTTCTAACAAGAAATTTAAAATGAACATTAAGGTTGTACTTTTTTTTTTTTAGTAAGGAATGGTGCTTGACATCTCTTTTTTGATCCATATATATACTTCCTTCAAAAAGATATGTCTATGAAACAACCTTTTTTTTAATATATGGAAGCTTTTTTCTCATCTGCAATGACACTTGCTCTGTGAGTCAGCGGAACTGGACTTCACAGACTGAGTATTAAGGGGGCTAGAGAAACTGAGGTGGAAGCTTGGTTCCTGGCAGAGGCTTTAAAGCAAATTATGTGGATAAATAGCAGATAAATAAGATACAAGTTAAGGCACAACTTCCTCAGGAATGCAATAAAAAGAAAATACTTTTTTGTCCTGGGTAGGGTTAAGGAAATCGATATGTTTATATAGGTGAGATAATAAAAAATCAAAGTAGTCTTTGCGTGGTTTTGGTCCATTTGTAGGGCAAATAAATGTGCTTTGAGGAGAAATAAATGTGCATGTCTTTCAGGTTATAAACTAGCGAATGGAACAAATAAGAAGTGAGAGTTAGGGTATGGGTACAGCTATCTGTGATGGGGATTATAGAAACAGACCTTTTATTTAAGCACAGCTCTCCCAGTACTGTTCAGTGTTAGCACAAGTGAGACTCGGTGCAGGCTCTTTAGTGCACACATGTGTGCTCGGTGTATCTGATGAAGAATTATCATCAAAAAGTTTTTCTCTCAGCTCTTGAATGTGTTGTCTGTAAACAGTTTTCTCAGTGCACTGAAGCTAAACATGATTGTTCTCATGTGTGCTCTTTACACCACGGTATGAGAGCATGTGCTTGATGTGGCTGATCCCTCTCCGTGTATTACAAACCAAGCGGGAATGACCATCTTGCCCGTGAAGCAAATGCTTGCCTTTCACTTAATTTATTGAACTGAAAAACAGTTATCAGGAGGACAGAGCAGAACTAGTGTGATTCTGTGCTCATCTAGTTAATTTTTCTGCTGGGATTACTGCCGAATCAAGAATCCCTTCTGCAATATATAGGGCTGGAAAAGAGCTCCTTATTGCAGTCTAGTGAATAGCTCTAATTTCTCGCTGTGGGCAATGTAAAGCTCAAATCTATTTTTTAAATTTCTGAAGTGATCCATCTGCACTAGGAGAGGCTGTTTGATGCTCCTCTTGGAGCTGAGCCATGGCGGAGAAAGGGAGATGCAAGGTTATGCCTGCGAGTGAGAGAGAAGGTTTCTCACCAGGGTGGGGAAGTTCCTCGTTCCATTTCCAGCCCCTCGTGGTGTTGACACATTTGGCATCTCTGAAGTTCATAGACCCACTCATTGGTTGGAGTGAGGATCTAGGCCAGGACTCCAGGCTTCTAGGTATCCTCATCAGGAACAGCTCTGCTCCCAGCCCCGTCAGTCTAGCCATCCTTTTTGCATGGCAGCACAGTGTCATTAGGGCACTTGGTGCCAAAAGCTGTGAGTGTGCATTCCCTTGGGCTGAGGAGGAAGTGCAATCAGTGTAGTTTCTGCTGACTGCTGTAATCACTGGGTTTGGTCTTTCCACATGTATCATGTCTGGATACAGTTGGCAGGAGCGGCAGTGTCTGTGACTACCATTAGCAATGACTTGCTCGAGCACTCAGGGTAATCACAGTGAATATTGACTGCTTGTAAGCCTGCGAATCCAGTGTGCCTTCGTTCACTTCTCACCCATCTTCCTGTCATACTCCAGAAACCTTCCACTGCTTTTCAAATGGTGTTCCCACTGCCTTCCTACCACACGCCACTGCCATTAAATTTTGACCTCATTCCCCATCCATTTCCTCCACCTCACAACGAGTGCTTGCATCCACCCAGCCTGTCTGGCTCTATCATCTGATTAGTGGTATCAGCTTGTGTGGAGGTACCAATTTGGAAGCTTGGATAAGCAAACTGTCCTGCGGTGTGCTGGGATGTAAAGGCATTCCCCGTCTGGCTCTACCGTGGGTGCAAAGGGGTGGGGTGCTGTGATCTGTGAGGGATGTGGTGGTGCCTGTCTGCGTTAGGCTTGCTCAGAGCCTCCCTTAAGGAGCTGCCTCACTGCTCTGTCTTCCTTGTGAATCCCAAATGCCTGTATATAAGGTGCTGACAATCAGTAATCTAACCAGGATGGTGGGGCCTTTGAGCATATCTTTAGGCAAAAACTGGCAGTAATTACAGGCTCTCAGGAGCGCAGAGCGTTCAGAGAGGATTTTGTAGATCTCCCATCTAGGCAGGGCAACCTCCATGTGCTTTTGGATTTGTCTCTCAATTTGTCTCGTATTTTAGTGGCAATGCCTGCATAATTGACTAAGCCTCAGTAAAATCAGGATGCAGTCAGAGTGCCTGTAATTATCAATACTTTCCCAGGGGAGAATGTATGCACATCCTGCATAAGCTCCAGAGCAAACTGATGTTTGAGCCAGGTTTGGAGGTCAGAGTTTCACGGCTGCATCTGTTCCTGCCCCATGACCACTAGTAGCCCATGCTTCAGAAAGCTTCCTAATTGTTCACATCAAGTCCTCGTGTAGGTGGCAGAAGAAAAAAGCTATGCGTGAACATGAAATTTTAATAGGTAAAATCTTTTACATATACATGAAAAAGGATGCTGGTACCTAAAGAAAAAAAATCCTTTGTAATTGAATACAAAAAGTGAAGCCTTTTCACTGAAACTCCGGTGCAGCACTGTGATTGCAATTTCCCCCTCTTTCGTATTAACTCTTATCTCTCATTTATCCTGAATCATCCTCATTTGATTTTTAAAAGAAAAAGCTTGAGAAGCCATTTATCTCTCCTTGTTCAAGTTTCTTAGCTTTAAAGATCAAAGTTACAAGATGAATAATGCATACAGGTTTTCATTCCTTTCCTGTGGGGCTGTCATGTGACATCAACAGTTTTGAATGACTTACACTCTTATTTTAGATAGGTTGTAACTTAAATTCTCAATTCCCATTTCATTTCCTGGCCCTTAAATAGTATCAGAAATGCAGAGCATTTATTACATCTTACACAATGCTATTTTTACATGTGTGAGTGATGAAAATGTTTTTTACAAAATGTGAAAACAAAGCCTCTGATCTTCTGCTGTGACAGGAAAACCTCCTGAATGGTACCATCCTGAGGAAGATGTTGTATTTATTTGCCCCAAATTTTTTTGTTAGTGAATTTTCACAGAGAACTACATTCATTCTTCTTGGTGGAGACCAGTCATAGCCTCATTGTGCTTTGACATGTTTAAAACTACATAGGTGATCCCGATGTGACCTCGATCATGAGAAGAAAGACAAAAGAAATGGAAGATATTGCTATGATTATCAGTTAGAAAGGAAAAGAAAGGGTTGTTTGTACTGGAGGGAACAGCGGAAAATGGAGGAATTAATTCCCTGTTTAGGAAAGGGGTCTTTCTTTCCAAAGTTAAATTGCAGTGGGAAGAATTGCAACAGGGAGGTGAATCAAGAGAAGGAAAACAAAAAGTGATTGAATTTGTTGGTGTGTGCTGTGCGGAGTAACAGTCTCAACCCATTACAGCAGCAGTGCTCCTGACAGAAACCATACTGTTATGGTGCCACTCCAAATTAATTCAAGATGTTTATCCTTATTTCTTTCTTCTCCATTTCTCTTTTCTGGCCTACTCTCTTTTTCATTTATTTATCAGTTGTTAATCTCTAAACTATTTTCCCATAATTGTGTATTTTAGATACACAGCAAAAGAATGCGTGTTCCAGTAGGGGATGTAATTCTGATGGTAACATTGTCTGTCCTGTGGAGAGCTGCATGAAGGATCCTGGCCTGGGTGCACAGCACACAAAGCAGTGGGGGTGAGCGGAAGGTGGGGAGCAAGGACTTACAGTTCAGGGTTTTATTTCATTTTAATTGTTTTTCTTTTTTGGGGCAGATTAAAGGGCAAGCAGCAATTTCCTATATGCCCCTGGAGGGTTAGAAAGAAAAGTATATTTTTTTTTCTGATTCCCAATATGTATTTGATGCCCCCCCCCCCCCCAGCAATTTCCTTTCTTCTGAGTCCTTTTTCTTTATTCTGTCTCTTTTTCTCACTCCCTGGGAGGGTTGGCTTCCCACTTCACCTCTCTTTTTCCTTCATCTCCTGATCCCTACAATGCTGGCTTCCTTGAGGATCAAGAGTAGTTTTGTTAATGTTTTATATTTCTTCTGCTATTAATATTGTTTCCCCTGGTGACACAGCTGGAGCTGCTGTGAGTTAACTTGGCACCCCAAGGGGGAAAAAATGCAAAAGATTGTGAAAAATAATTTGGAACTACACAGTTGTCCCAGAGGATAGTGAGAATGGCTCTCAATCCTGCTGTTTCTCCCCCTTATTTTTTCCAAAATGTGACCTTTTTTTCCTGTGTTTACGCTTAAAGCTCTGTGTCAGGGTCCCTGTTGCTCCTGCTCTCCAGATTCCACAAATCTTTGTGTCTTCTGGATCATTTTTCCCCTGTTTGGTGTCCTGATCTTGGCATGTACTTGTACTGTCCCCTGCCTTATCATCAGGACACCTTTCCCATCTCTCTCCTCAGTTCTGACTGCGTGCCTGCCTCTCCCCCTGCCACGTCTAAACCAGTCCAGTTTCCCCATCTGCACAACCACTCTGTTAAGATGCAGAGTTGTCAGGGTATCTTCTGGCAACTGCTCTTCTGACATTGCTCCTTCCCATGTAATTTTTTTAATTATTATAGGTTTATCCAAGCTCTTTTGATTGGTACATTAATCTTCCATTAGCATTTGTTGCATGCCTTTGTACATTGTTTGTGGGGTTTTGGGCTGAGCCCTGAAACACATTACCTTCTCCTACAGAGGACCATGCTCATCTTGGAAGGCTGTAAAAAAATCTAATACTCTGGGCTAACACAAAGAGGAGAAAATACCAGACAGACTTTTGGTTTTTTATTCATTTTCCTCTTTCGCTTCTTCCATCCTATTTGGAGCCTTACCATACTCACTTCATTTTTCAGGCTTAGTCCTTTGAAACAAAACTTCTCATCTCCACCACATCCACGAGTAGCTTCCAGACCTGACCACGGCCCTTAAATAGCGAGAGCTGAAGCAAACGTGGATTGAAAACCCCAGCCTACTACAAGACTCTCCCCTCGCGGCTTTTATTTCAGGTTTGCCGTTTTAAAGAGAGCGCAGCTCTGCAGGCAGGCCTTGTCAGGCAGATGTGAGCTCGTTCAGCTCGCTCTCTGAGCCGACCAGGAGCCATATGGCAGCGGTTACTGTGGCGCCGAGCCTGAGCTAATAAGCCCTGCTGAGAGACAGGCTGGGCCGCTCCGGCATAGCACGGCGTTGATGTGGCCACACAGCTTCTGCTGCGCTGGGGGCAAGGGCGAAATGAGCCTGCCTTGGCTTTGGAGGCTCCACGTGCCAGACCAAATGGCCTGAAAATGCCCGTGTGGACATCATTCCCTTCGCTGTAGCTCAGCTGTCCCGAGGTCTTGGTGGGCAAAATGCTTTCTCTGTCTGCTGCGGGAACATGGCAAGGAAGTAGCCTGTTGGTCTGAAATATTTGGGTCCTAATCACTGCCCAGCATTGTTCTAGTTGGTTTAAAGGGCTTGTTATTAGCCCTGAACCTTCTGTGCAAGGTTGGTGGGGGGGCTAAAATGTGCATTTGGTTCATTCTTGATGTGATGTGTCTTCTCAGCAGGCATCTCCAAAGGATAACACTGGTCTGTGGAATTAGGGGAAAGGGAAGGAGCATCATGACACAGGGTGAAAGGGCGGCCCAGTGTCAAACATCTGTGGACTGAGGAGTACACCAGGGTCTGTGGGCTTGTGCTGGCGATCACAGAGACTAGATTTTGCATTTAGGGCCAAACTGACCTCCTGTGTTCCCAAGAACATGCCTGGTAGTAGTGTAACCTACTGTGTGAGGTTATCAGATTTATTGACTATGTTAACGCTAAGTGAAAGTGCTGGAATTAAAAATCATCATAATTCAGCATTAGATTGAATTAGATAAAAAGGCTCCCTGTGGTCATTAAACTGCTGGCTTTTTAAACCAAGTTATTGCTGGTCATATTTGACCCTATAGATAACAGTATCTGTTCCTTCTAGTTTTTCTCACAACTTTCAAAAACGTTCTTTTGCATCAGTGATGCACTTTGCTTCAGCTGTTTTTGTCTTCTCACCACTTGAAAAGTTCAGCATTAGACATGCATAACTATGGTTTCTCACTATCGTTTCACCCAGCAGTAGTGAAAAGTACTTTAATGTGAAATAAGTATGTGTTTTTCTACAGTCAGCTTTATTTTACGCCAATTTCTACTTTCAGTTATAAAAGTAAAGTAAAGAAGAATGGAGTTCTTTTGCAGATACTCTGTGGACTTACTGGAATTTGAAAACTCCTCATTGAGTCAAAATTCACCACGGGTTTCCTTTGTCCCTAGTCATGAACTGATGACCTAGATAGTAAAAGAAAATAAATGCCTGCAGCAAATAGAGTATGTGTTAGATATCTTGAGTTTTGAGACATCCACAGGCCTAGACATTAGACTATCAGGATTTTCTTGTTAAAACAGCTTACTGAGAGTTTTGAACCTCTGGGACCATATGAAATTATAGAAATGGTGTCTGGGAAGCTTTTCTTTAAAAAATAATAAAAAGCCAGGTGGTTGGTATCTCAGACTAGGTTCCTTGAGCTATGCAGGGCGTGTAGGATTTTATGATTTGGATGGTTAGGACCAAAGGTGATTTATTATGCTGAGAAAGTAAATTCCTTGTTTTGTTTGGCTGAAAATCTCATCGCTGGGGTTTTTTTGGATGGGCAAGAGAGATGAAAAAAGGATGTGGGAGGGAAATTATTTCTTCATTCATTTTATTCTCCTAATGAAAAAGAAATATTTTTGTTTGGTTAGTTTTTTAAAGCAGTCAGGAAAGGAGCCTTTGCTTATATTACAGACAATAAAGATGGAGATTGGGTTTATAAAGTTAATTCTTCTCTTCCCCTCCCTTCATCAGCTGCAGGGAAATCTTACATATAGAGTGTGGACGTCCTCCTCTAAGTTAAAAATCCATTTCTGGAAACGCTGTTCTCCCCACCCCCTTAGGGACTGCTGTGCTTTATACTTTCTCTGATTCCTCAGCCTGAGCAGAAACAATGACAAGCAAAGCAATATTGGAAAAAATCAGGCTTTCAGAGGCTTTTATGAATCCGTCACACCGAACATTAGGACTCACACAGGGAAGTGTGCCACCTGTGTACAGGCAGAAAACAGGTTTAGAGTAGAGTTCAGGACACTGGATGTGGAACTTAGGATCCCTGCAGGTCAAATGTGCAAAAAAGCAGTACAAATCCTCTGCATTCCAAGGTTCTTTCACGCAGAGTCCTGGACCTCTGAGCAGTTAACTTGATTTTTACTCTATTTATGTTTACTTTATAGGCATACAGAGAGGTATTTCTATTAGTAAAGCATGAGAGACCTTTTAATACACAAATATCCTACAGAAATCAAAGTATTATTTGTGGCGAGTCTGTAGAGTGAAGCAGAGCAACCCAGCTCCTCGCTGTGTTCATGGCTTTCCAAATACTGAAACCCTCTCCATTTGGGGGGATGGGAGGGGGTTGAGAGGAAAAAAAAAGTACATTTTTGTTCTTGAAAGTCTCTAGTGGACCTTATAAATTTGATTGTACTTGGCATTTTTGATATTCCTAGTCGCTTGCACACCACAGCAGCCACATGTTGTCACTTAAAATCTAAATATCGGATAACTGCTAACTGAGACTTTATTGTGTATCATGCTTATTTTAGGAATTACTTTTGTAAAGTAAAAATGACACTAACTCTAAAAGCATGTTTAATAAAACCTCAACAATCTGTGTGCTGAGTTTGCACATATTATGTTCTCATAATCAAAAGAGAAATGTAGAATAAAAATAGTAGAGGAGAACAGTGCCCATTTTTGGAGCCTTGAACAGATGTAAGTGATTAGAGCTTCTTGTTTGGTTTGCTTTGATTTTTTGGTCTACTTTTTGAAAGTTCTGTCAACTTCACTTTTGCTTATTTCACTTTGTTTGGATAGTTTTGCCTTACTGAGTTTCCTGTGATGCTTCTGGATATATGAAAAGTCTAGTCCAAATCACAGCACTTCAAAAATAATAATTTTTCAGTTCTTGGGTTTCCTCAACCCAGCAGAGTACTTCTCTCTCTCCAGGTAATAATATACTCACAATTACTTGCTGCCAAGTTTAGATGTTCACCATGTGCAGCAGTGTGGGACTAGCACACACATTGCAGGGTGTTATTCCAGACTCCTGTGTAATATTATGCAGGACCAAGTCTGCCTTCTTATGGTTGTCCTCCTTAAAAGGGAAAGAAAAAACAAACAAACAACTGCTTTCTTTCTTTATCTATCTGTAAAATAATTCTTGCTAATACTCATGCTACACTGAGCAATTAATTGATATTTTTTTCCCCTCCTGAAAAATCGTTGTCTAACAGGAATCTGTTTGGCAAGTGGTCACATAAAGATCGTTCTTTTATTTAACATGGAAGTGTGGGTGGTTAGTTATACTTCGATCTATTTATACTCTTATTATTTTTTCTAACTCAGCAGCTTTGCTTCTGCCTCTGTCTGCTGCTGTTGTCAGTTGTCTGCTTGCCTCTGTGAGGCCTCCTGGTTCTGGCCTCATGGGGAAAGAGTAAATTACACAGAGATAGAGGGGGGAAAAAGTGAATCAGTTTAAGAGTGAATAAAACCCGCTAATTTTGCAGGGAAAATAATGCTGTTAAAAAGAAGTAAATCATGAGAATGTAAAATGCTTTCCTGGTGCGTATCTTGAAATATTTCTAGTGCCACATGGAATATGTTGAATTTTGAAACTAGCCGTGGAGATTTGTATGCTTAAGTAATTTTGCCTTCCCTCACAAAATGTGTAGTTTGGTTCCTTGACCAAAATGATGATGGATCAAGATCTCTTAACTGTAATTTTGTGGGGGTTTTGCATCGTTGTTTTTCAAAGAGTCTATGCCATTCAGAATGTCAGGTTTTTGAAAGATGTTGACGTGATGGCTTGGGCTTCTCTCTACTGTGCCACACATTTCAAACTCTGCAGATCTCGCTCTCAAGATCTGAATGTATGAAATCATTTGTCTCTTAGGACTTCTTTGAACTCTGGTGCCCAGTTTGAGCATTTCTCTTGGAGTAAGACCCGATGCGAATCAAATAGGGAAAAAATTGCTTGTTCAGGGTGAAGTGTTACCACAGGACCTGCAGGTACCTGATTGAAGCTATGTCATGGTGCATGGTATGTATTCCAGAAGTGAGTGGTCCTGCTCTCTGGCAGACCTGTACACTGCATAGAATTAAAGATCTGTTTTTACCATAAGACTATACAGCCCTTACAACAGAATTTCTAGCAGTGTGCTGCAAAACATTTCCCTACAGAGAAAATTATTGTGCAGTAAAGGAAAGACTGCCTTGAGGTAGAAAGTCTGCCAGCTAAGCAAAGCAGATTGCTGGGCTGCTGCAATCTTCCTGTGCCATTTTGGGCAAGCCTTGCAGTTGTTCAGTTCTTCTTATTCAGCATTTCACGAGTTGTGGGACTGAATTCATACATGTGAAGCAGCCTGACACTGTTGCAACAAAGCTGTGGTATGCCACACAGCCAAAGTGCAAAGTGTTATTACATCCTAAGTCATAAATAGGCTCTTTTTTTGGAAGGCAAAACAGTAGTCATATCTCCACTTTCATATTCAGGCCTTGTTCCAGTCTAGGTGCTTGTAGTACTTGCAGGATCTAGCCCAAATAATCAGAGATTTTCTGTGATTTTAAAGAAGACCTCTCATTATTATTCAAGTTATATGCTGAAGCATTAAAGTGGTTTGAAGATTATTGTCCCTTGTGTTCAAGGATCTCAGAGGTTTTTAATAAACTAGGAATGTTTGTATAGAAGGTACTTTGCATGACTGTAATCTTGGGAAGTTTTCATTCACAGTGACTGTGGTTAGGGTGTTTCACTGAAGTACACTTTGCACACATCCTGAACTCTTGATGTGAAATTCTGGCATTACTGAAATCAGTGTGCGTATTACCACTGTCTTACCTGAGACTAATGTTTCACCCTCTCCAAGAAAGTATATAGTGTAATTTACAGCAAGAGAAAAGCCTCTTGTTTGATGTGCTAAACGAGTTGATGTTCTTCACCTTTTTGTTGCAAGTGTTTTTACTGCTTCACTTCTTGTTTTTATTGGCTTATTTGTCTTTAAGGTATTCCGGTTGGAGGTTTGTGGACATATGCCCTATTGATTCTCAATTTTTGTTCTAATGAGACTTTCTGCTAAGAAAATTCACGTTATCTGTCTTGCCAATATCTTTTGCATTGTCATTCTCAAATATCAGAAATCATGCAACTGGAGGTGACAGCTGTTGCTCGGCTTTTGTCATCTAAAAGTGAGGGCTTTGGTGGTGTAAGAGGTCATCTGTTGTATCTGTTATTCTTGAGGTTAATAACTGTAGGTGGTTGTAACAGGTTTTTCAGCAGGAGGAGAAACCTTAACTTCAGCAATCTGAACGTTTTAAGTAGGAGATGGGCAGATAACTTTTACAATTTGCAAAATCAAGAGCAGCTGGAGCAACCAGAGTAAATCAACCTGTCAGCCTGCTTTGCTAGTTATTTCCACTTCAAAAAGAGAAGGTGATATTTTAAAATGTTCACTTTCATGATTTCAGCTGTAGTGAAGCTTGTTCTCCCTACTTTAGCCATCTTAACAAAGGCCATTTCTTCTACTGCTATGAATAAAAAGTTCAAGAAAAAGGCAGTTCTTCATCTTTATAACATATACGTTTCTTAGACTGCAGTGTCAGTTTTACTGTGCTGCTCTGTCAATGAGTCTCAAATTCACCTTGAAGGATCACCCCCAGGGATGCCAGCTGAACCTCTGACCCTTCTATTCTGACTGTCACCGAGGTTAACACATCATCACAGCTTGTGATACCTGGGGTACCTGTGCTTTTGGAGCCTTTATCAACCTACACTGTTTCACACAACTTAAGCAGAGGTCTGTCTCTCCTTGTTTTTTCACAGGAATATGTTTGTTGATTTTTGAGAATGAGTTGTATTTCTTCCTAATTTTGCGTTAAAATAGATGTGAAATTTTAAAACTTCCAGACATATCTCTGTTTTTCCTAAATAGCTAAAGCAGCAACTATTGGCTATAGACAAAAATAAAAGATGAGGGAGCGTTTTCTATTAAAATTTCAAAGTTGGCAGATTCATACCTGAACTGTTGCTTACAATACTACATGGCTACACAGTGCAAAAAAACCCTATGATGACAGACAAAAGGACAACATTAAGCATTGGTTTTGTGGGATAAGTTCTAGCTACTGAGAGGTTAAGGAATTTTTGTTAATTTGGAATTTTCTTGCCGAGGTACCATGTTGGATAACCAACTGGTTATAATTAAAATGGAGTTTGGTTTGCTAACCTGAAAAATGGTATTTTCAAAAACTTTTCTTGTCTGTGGCACTGATATGTAGCCAAGGGAACTCTGTTATAAGAGAAGCCTGTTAACACAGATTTTCTACATATGTATTACAATATTGTTTTAATATATTGTGCATTAAAGGTTGGACTTGATGATCTTAACAACTCTGTGATTCTAAATGCACTCTTAGTAGAGTTCTTTACTTTTTTCCAAGATTGTCCTCTGATAAAACATGTAGGCCATTTGGTTGGCCGGACCTGCTTCTGGATGCTGTTAAAGGCCATCAGTTTTGTGTTCATGAAATAGTGAAACCAATAGACATCAAAATCAGTTAATTCTAGCTCCTGTATTGTTTCAGAGAACTTCCACATATTCTCATTGGGGAATTGACACCACTAATGTTGAAAAGTCTTAAAAGGTAGAGATAACCTATTTATCCTGGTACACTGGAGAATGCCAATGGAATTTTTGTTTCTGCTGATGGAGATTACTTTTAATTCCAAGCAGCCCACAGTCAGCTAGTTTTTACTTTTGTATTGGTTCCTTCTTACTTGTTAAAAAATGCAGTCCTTAAAAATAAGTCTACACACAGTCCACCTAGGTACCTATCTGCAGGATGCAAATGATATGCAAATTTACTCATTGTCCACATTCAGCTGAGTGAGCTGAGATGATACTGGGGCAGGGTTGTATCCACTTTTGTCCTCTCTATAAACACTTTGAATAGTCTTTTAGGTAGCAAGCCTTAAATCACTCCTTTCAGTTAGATTTATCTTTTAGGTAACAAGTCTTAAATCACTTCTTTCAATTAGATTTATGTCTTTTTCCTTCTCTTAGGCTTGTCTGGAAATTTTTAATAGCATAACAATTATGCTAAATCCAGTTAGGTGTGATCCAGTGTTTTTTTCCCTGTGGAACTGTTTGAAGAGTAGTTGACAGTGTCACAAAAGAAGTTTCTGAGGAGGAAAAATATTGTTTATTTAACCACATGATTGTACAGAAAAAGAAACACATCAAGCCGCTCTAATATCTGTGTGCCTATCTGACTCATTGAGCATATGAAATTTCTTTCCATTGGAATTCCATATGTATACCTTCTTTCTTCCAAATCCCCACTTAATGAGCTTCTGGTCTGTTGCTCCTCAAGGAAGTGTGCATCTCATTAAATCCCTCTTCCTGATTTGGTTTTTGCCTCCTCTTATGTCTCGAGAACAGAGCTGCTGTTTGGGCTACAAGCACGTTGAAAAGTTAACCATGAAGATCATATAAACTAATACCTTTGTGGTAAATTTCCAGGCAGTGCTTCTATGAAATTAGTTTGCTGTGTAAGCAGAATGAGCCTAGGTCAAAATCTAACACATTGTTAAAGGCAACTCTAAATACAGCAAAGATAGTTTAATATTCAATGCATCAAAAGGCCTGCATGTCAGCTCGTTCTTTGCAGACATGTTTGAAAGCATTAGTAGTCATATCGATAATTACAGCATATATGCTTCAGTTCTTATGGGTCTTGAACAAAATTTTGACTCTAATAGGATTTTTCCAGGACTTCATATTCAGAAATTTAAGAATATTTTTGCATTTTTCTGAAATATAGTAGAAATACGAATGTTATATTCTACCAAACATTTCTTGCCAAATCTTAGATCTGGAAAAACATTTAGTGTTTTGGTGCAATCCACTCAAAGTGAATCTTGTCAAAAGACAACACTATTTAACATTTTATGGCACTTTGGTCAAATATGGAACTATTTGAAAGGTGAAGAGAATCATCAGAACAATTTTTTTCCCTCTCTTTATCAAACATTCACTGAAATTATTACTTTTCTGATCATGGTTGACTTTAATTTTCAGTAGAATTTGTCTTTCTTTTTATTTCAAAAATCAACAATATGGCTGTCTTAGAAAAACTCTGTATGAAACACATGAAGGATAGTCCCTAATAGTACGATGCAAAGTACAATGCACGCCTCATGAAGTCTTAGGTTAGCTGAATGTTTCTTTTTGTATTTATCATACTGGAGGAGTTTTAGAACTTTTCTGCCTTATTTTCAGAGTTTGAAAACCACTTTGAGAGTCTTCCACTAAAAATGAATTTTCAAGGGTAGCAAGTATCAATTATTTAGCTTTTCTGGACATAAATAAGTGAAAACAGTGGATCTATGTGCTCTAGGATGAACAAGGGTCATCTTTACTGTTAACAAAATTTTCTGTAAAGTTATACCTTGGTGCAGACATCACGGGAATGATGTGACCTCCTGTAATTTGTTTACATATTGATAAGTGGTCGATCCTGTTAATGCTTGTGTTGGAAAAGGAGGCAAGAAGATTCAGGAAGCTTATAGATAAGGTCTTTTGTTTGCATAAATGCTATCAAGATAGTCCTTTAAATACTGTTTTCCATGCCTGTCCAATTTCCCCTGGTATACTTTAGTGTGTTTTCGCATCGTTCTCCTTACGACACAGAGTCTAAAATATTTTTCCTATAAATATTTATATATATTTGGGGCACTGTTTGGAGTCATAGAGTGTCTCGGGAGCGGTGAGTTCAGACCTTGGTGAGCCTTCAGCAGGGGGAAGCTCTTCCATGTCCCATTTGCAAATGGTCCCTGCTGGGTCAGGATGGCCCTGGGTGCACTGCAGGCCGTGGGCTACAGGCAGCACCTTTGGTCAGCATTCAGGACCAGCTCTGGAAACTGGAATTGCAAACTCAACTGCCTGGACGTGTCAATATATCCATCTGATAGGCAGAAGTGTTGACTACTCCACACCTTCCCCAGCAGCAAAGGACTCCTGGGAATGCATATGCAGGTTTTAACTTCCTGTCACTGTCATAAAAAAGCTAATTCATAATAAGCAAACTAAAATCTGATCAGGTAGCACTTTTTTGTAAAGATAACTTCTCATTCATTATGTGTTTTTTACACTGCTCTCACAGAGACATCAGAGCTTCTTACTTATGTTGGGATAGAACTAATTTAAAAACCAGCATGCACACAGACACAAGATGAAACAGAAAAAGTGTGGAGTAATTTCAATTTCTCTGCTACTTTTGCAAGCCTGTTCCACCAATAACAAACATCAGAAAACAGGAGACACTAATTTCCACAGAACCTGGCCAGCTAGACTGTAGTTTGCTTTGCTTTGTCAATACAAATGGGGAAAGTCGAGCAGCTAGTATTTCCAGTGTCCAGAACAGTTTTTCCCCTCTTCCAGCCACATTTCTCTCTCCACCTTTTCCATTGGTGCAGTTCACCATTCCCTTTCAGCAACAACAAAAATTGTGCCTGGAGTTTAAACCCTCTGTGGCAGCTGAGAAGAATGGTGAGAAACTGCTGCAAAGGAAGCAATTATCCCAGCAGGGCTCCAGAGCCCCCCTGAATGGCTCAGGCAGCCCCCCAGCCGTGAGCAGACAAGGCAAGGCGAGAGGCACTGCTTTTCAGGGTTCAGTCTCTTCATTCTCTCTGGCTTTTCACAGGGCAGCCACTTCCATTTACACCCTGAGCAATGGGCGGGTCACTGCCACAAAGGCAAGGACCGAGTGGGGAGAGCCCAACTGGTAGGCAGCCTGTTCCTGCTGCCACTGGAGCCGTGTTTCCCAGTGCCCAGCCTTGCAGTAGCCCACAAACAGCAACTGTGTGAGGGTATCATAGTCCAAGGATGGCAATGGGAAACGTGAGCATCAGGGAGCAGCGATCCCAGTATGTACAGAGAATGGGAGCAGTGTATGCTTTGTTCTGCTTGACTGCAACCTGTGCTGGCTTATTTTATGAGGGAAAGAGACTCCAAGGAGCTCCTGGCTTCACTGTCTGCTGCTAAAGATCAGCTTGTACTGTGTAATCCCCCGTGGCATCGGAGGGCTGAACATCTGTGAACGGACCCAAGATCTGCAGGTCATTCACTGCCTGTTGAGTCTCTCTGGAGGATCCAAAGTTGAGCACAAAAGTAATGATGCTGGGTTGCTGTGTGAGCTGGGGCAATTGGGGGATTTGATCTTTACCTCTCTGTGACTACATTCTCCTTATGCTTTGTAAGTTTAAATTCTAGCGTCTTCCAAGCAGGAGCCTTTCTGTAGCTGTAATGTCTAGCCCAGTCGATTTTTCAGCATTCCTTCAATAAAAATGAAGGTTACACTCAGATTTGCTTGTGATTGCCTATGACTGCAAGCTTTTGCCTCAGTCCTGTAACACAAGGCTTGTGTGCAGACCACAGAAAATACCAGGAAATCTGTGATTTATGATTTGCATGTGCCGCAGTCACAAGAGCTGCAGTGATTGTTGACGGAAGGGTGAAATTATGGCAGGTTAATATATGACTTTTGTGTTTAACTGTTCATGAAAAATGATGATTGTGGTGCATGTGTTCCTTTTTTTGACAGTGTTACACAAATGATGTGAAATTTTTAATGTTTTCACAACTTTGTATGACCAGCATAGTCCTCCTATAAGAGTTCCACTAAGCTTAGGCTCAGTCAGAGATAAATGCAATAGAAACTTAACACAGATTTATGTGCTCCTTTTGCAGCGTGGTCTCATTTCCATGGCATGTCATCTTGGTCAAAAGTCAGAGAATCAGTAGGGTTTTAGTTATGTTAGAAAACACTTTATATTTTTTCAAGGTTAGTTTTGCAGAATATTTGTTTATTCATAGTGTTTACTTGACGGGGCCAACACTTCTTTGGAAGCAAATTTGATTATAAAGTTTTGAAAGAAAATGTTTGGAACGAGAAGTCAAATCTGTCTCAAAATTGTAAACTGTCAAAACACAAACTTGGAAAGGTATGAAAGAATCCGCTGCATTTTTGTCACCTGTGACTAATTTAATTTGCTTGGTTTGGTTCTCTGTTTGTATTCTCTGCCATAAAGAGCTCAGGTTTACCCCCAGAGGAACACAGAAACTCGTTCGTCCCTTGGGAAGCTGCTGTGCCAGCTCCAGGAGGAAAGCTTTCACAGGCAATTTAGTGCAGGAAGTGCAGCAGTCACGGGAAGGATCCGGGAGCGATCTGGGAGCCTGTGATTTGCATCCCCTTCAGCAAGGAGCCAGCAGTGGGCAGCCAGTCTCAGAGGGGATCTGCCTTCTCCTCGAAACAAGTGGGAGTCTCAGCCAAAACTGCTGCGTCTCAGAAGGTCACTGGATGACTGAAGCCACAGCTGAAAATAATGACCTGCTGCACAGACAATGCCAAGAGAAAAGTTTTGAATAATTCATTTCTATTTCTGTCCTCTGTTCTCAAACTGTGGCGATTTTGTTGTTGTTTCACATTGTACTTTTAACTCTAGCAGAACCTTGGGTTTGCATGTTGAAAGCCTTTCATTTTTTTGTGGGAGCTCATGGTAAGAGAAGACTTATGAACTTCTACTTCAAATCTCTTGGTAACTCGAGTCCTATCAGAACAGTTCCCTATAGAAACGCTATATAAGGGCCTTGTAAAAGCTCACATTTTAGAGCGGCCACTGTGAGGGATCTGCACTCTAAAAAAGTCTTTCTTCAGATTACAAGTTTTGGTGAAGTTTTATCTATCCGTGCTTCTGAGCTTTGAAGTTGAAAGTTAGGACTCTGCTGTTGAAGACTCGGGCTCTGCACAGCTCCTCTTTCCTTAGTGGAAAGTAGGAAATTTCCTCCTGATGAAACACACCCCATGATATACAGTTGTCCTAAATCCATGCCGTTGTTCTGACAGCCTTAACCCCAGCCTTAGAAAGGTAAGACAACGTTGGTTGATGCCTACAATGACTGTTAGGAACTGAAGTCCCCTCAGAATCGGCAGCAGAGTCCGTACCCCCTAAAATGGCATGGTAGTTGTACTCCTCCCTCCACCCCTGTTGCTGTCTGCAGGGTTTAGGAGTGCTCTGCACCATGCAGAGTTACTGCAGAGTTGGGTCTGGTCATGTAAATGGGCCCTTGTGCTCCCCAGAGAGCTAATATGAAACCACCCTTGGCCTCATCCATGGTGACTTTTTAACACAGCCCTTCAGAGTGACCTTGGCTTGTGTTTTGCAGTGTGGGCAGTCTTGGTGGGAAACGGGCTGCTAAATTCCTCTGAAGATTTGGGTTATGTAGTTTCTTTTATGGTTACCAGGGAGGAATTTTTTATATGTTTTTTAAAAATGTGTGGTTTGTTGGTATTAGTTTTCCATATTACATTTGTGGTTCTTTAGGTAACATAATTAAAAACTGAGAGATTTTTGTGTGGCAAATTAACCCTGGCTGGTCTGAGACTTTATCCTTGGAGGTGTGTAAATAACACAGAAGTGGTGATACTCAAAAGAATATTCCTGTGTAACTGGTACCTCAGATCATCTGACTTGCTAAAGGGGAGAGAAATGAAGACATGCAGGATGTTGAGTTCAGTTCAAGTTCACTTTTATTTCTGATTTCCATCACTGATTGCAGTGAAAGCTACATATGCATCGGTGCATCCAGGGCAGACTCATACATGAGGTTAAATTTACAGTTTTACAGAAATGCCGTAGTTGTCATTACAAACATGTCATTCCTATGCTGGGCCTTCTTTGGATGTTGCACAAAGATTGCTAGTTCCATATATTTTTTAGTAACCCATGGAATGTGACTATGTGTTGCCCATTAGTTGAGTTTCGTGCATTTTCTGTACTCAGTAAATAACACTGTGAAAAACAGTTTCTGAGGTGTTGGGTGTTTGGTTTTTTTTAGAGCAGATTTAAGACTATGAAGATAGTTGTCACATGCTTCAGTTATGGGATTTTAATCTTGGTTTGTAATAAGAAAGGAAGTATTACATACTAAATTTTGTATTATAGCTGTGAAAGCGTTTTGGGGAAATATTTTACTGGTTCATATATTGTCATATAAACATAACTGTCTGTTCAGAAATTAGTTCTGACTAATGTGAGCCAATATGGATTATTTTGAATTAAGTCTTCCTTTGTCATTAACAAAACTCAAATGTCTGTAAATAGTAAGTTTAGGGTCA
Organism: Myiotriccus ornatus; assembly: GCA_036023395.1. Lineage (NCBI taxonomy): Eukaryota > Metazoa > Chordata > Aves > Passeriformes > Tyrannidae > Myiotriccus > Myiotriccus ornatus. The sequence goes on from JAYRBT010000001.1 coordinate 9,241,169, forward strand.
TTACAATTTAAAACCTTTTGAGAATTGTATATGCTGAGGTATGAATTTTCCTTTTCTGAATTTGATTTATGACATTTTGCATATATCTTGGCTGTTTCCATGATCATGTTGGGTAAAATATCAAACACATATGGAAATTCTGATATTTGATGCCTTGTGATAATGGCAAGGGCTGAATAACTCTCAGCTGCCTCTGAAGTCACCAAGCAATTCAGGACACAGATAACCCCTAATCCTTTGTAGATATCCATCATCTTGTGGTTATAACCATTAATAATGAGGCCATAAAAGTGAGAAAGGGAGTCTTAGGAGCCGACTTGAATCTGATTCTGACTCTGATGTATCCTATCTGGATTGGCAGGGGTGCCAGAAGCAGCAGCTTGAACCTATTGTCATTTTATCTACCTTAAAAGCTCTTTCTTTTCCCGTAAAGCAATCTTACTATGCATTTTGTACCTTCCTTTAGACTCTACCTCCAGGCCTATCAGTATTGCAAGACTGTTTTGTTGGTCTGTGTGGTAGAGGGGAACAACTGACTTGCACTTTGTCATGACAGATTTACAGCGCAGGAAGACCACTTGAAAGAATGTTTCAGACTACTTTCAAATAGAATTTTTTGTGTGTTTGATCTGGAGGAGGCAGCATGTACCTTCCTGGGGTCCCAGAGAATGGAACGGAAAGCAGGACAGACTCCTCTGTCTGAGCTTTGAAGTTTAAACAAGAACAAACTTTAATCGTTGGTAAAGACCTGTTCCAAACATGTTTTGATGTCTAGCGTCTGATATTCAAGCGTGCTATAATAGATAGGGAAGACTGCGTGGGATTCACAAAGCTTAGAACAAAATACAAATTTTGAAACAAAAATTTAAGGAAGTCATTTATACTCTCTTTTGTTCAACTTTGTTGAAACTGCAAAGTTGTCTTCTGTTGCTGACATTCTGTGCGTTTATACTCCATGCTGCAAGTCATTTTATGGATATTTTGGAATGTTAGGCCACATAAAGGAAAACGAGAAATCTCCTTGTTTCTTAACTAAGAATTAAAAGCTACATTTTGCTTGGTTGGCACTATTAATTACAATTGCCTGAACTCGCCTTGTTCTTTAACTATTTTATTGTCATTTATAATTAGGTAATTTGCTTTTAAAGCAAAGACCGTGTCTGACAGGTTAATATCGCATGCCCATCACTTTCCATTTAAATAAAATGTGTTGTCATGTTGGCTGTATTGTGGAAGACTGAAATAGATGAAATTTGTGGTATCACATATGCAGAAACCATGGCTATGCAAACATGTCTATATATCATTCTGTAGTCCAAATTTCATTTTCCTTTGGATCAACGTTAACTTTGGAGTTACTTTGCAGTAGAGCAATTTCATTTCTTAAATAGAACTAAACTAGGAGCTAAAGGAAAGCTTAAAAAAAATGTCTGTCACCTTTATATTTGGACTTCCCAACCATTTCTCTCATTGCTTCATTCTGTCTCATATTTCATAGCACATTTCTGTGAAAAGTAAATGAATCACCCACATATATAAAAATATTTCTTAACATAGACAGATGGGTATGGATTTATACATGCAGAAATTTACATGCATATACACAACACACATAGGTATATAAAATATGGTCTTAGAATAAGAATAAATGTGTGTACAGCTATACTGAATACTTGGTGGTATGTTGTAGAACCCTTGGGTAAGTTTTTATGGATTTGATTTAGTGGCTGACTGAGTTGATTCATTATTTGTATATGATTTTTTGCTGCTGGGTGGCCATAATTTACGATTCTGGACCTAGTTAACTCTGTGGGTGCCTAGAGATTCCTGTATGAACATCTCTGACTATTGTTTAAAGAGATAAATGAAGTGGACTTGCTTGAATGAACAATTTACTCATGAGGAGCAAAATATGGTCAGGCAGGCAGGTCATAGATAATAGCTTTCAATAAGTCTTTGTAAGTCACCACACTATCATACATTCTCTCAATGTGCAGACAGTAATCCATACGTGTTACAGGCAACTGAGGATCATCTGTGATCACAATCTTTTTCTCTTATTAGAATTCAGTGCTTTTTTCTTGTAATATCTCTACTTGCAAAGCTCTGATAGATCTGCTGGTAGGCACAGAACAGAATAAAACCCTGAGGAGGTGGGAAAAGTCAAGAAGTGACTTGGCTTCATTTCCGTAGAAATGAAACACAACATGCACTTTCAGACCTGAACTGAAAGCTTCGGCAGTTTAGTAGAGCGATTCTTTTCCCATGACACACAGTATCTACCAGAGTAGTGTAATAAAACTGTTTGCTGTATGTTGTTTACTGGGAAGAAAGGACTTATCTTTGTATTCAAGAGGGTGACAACTCTTCTGGAGTTTTGGGGTGTAATGGTACACTGCCTATCCCTTTTTCAAACCATTGTACCGTTTGCTGCTATGAAGTCCAGCTGGTGTATGCTAGGACAAAAATGTGAGAAGAACCAAAGCACTCAGATTAAAACGCCTTCATTAACTGTTAAGTGTCCACAGACTATAATTCAAATTCTCAGGATTTCAGATACTGTGCCCAAAGGTGATTGGTGTCTTTACTGCTCTAAATGCTGGATATGAACTGGACATACTGAATATGAACTTAGTAAGACAAAAAAATGTAGCAGTGATTCTTTATGTGTTCCTACCAGATTTCACATGGATGTGTTTCATTGTGTCCTTTCTTGCTCAAAGCCATTGATCTGCAGTCCGTAGGTGTTTCTGGGGATTCTTGTTGCAAGGAAAAGTGGGGAACATTGCACACAGACAACATCAATTTGTCATAGCTGCAGTTTTCATTTGCATTGTCTTGTTAATAAATAGAAGGGCTTGATCAATTCTTCCAAAACGGTGAGTACTTAATTGTTAAAATTTAATGAAAAACTTTCGTAGTTACCCACCAGCGGAAGTTTGCTTATTTCCAGCCATCTGTGGCTGCTCCAGTTACAGACGTGTAATTCCACATCCACTTGTGGTACATTTTATTGTAGCTGTGTAATTCATCACAATTCCATGTGGCATAACCATTGCTGGAGCTAAAGTTCTGAACGTTTCTTACTTTTTAAGGAAAACAACAAAACAAACAGAAGATCAGCGAAGGAAAACCCTTTGCGAATGCATTCAGAATTCCATCTTGGAAGCACAGCTTCCTTCAGTAGGTGTGTCACGTCTTAGGAACTCTGCCTCAACATCCATAAGGGAATGTTTCCTCTGCCACTTCTTTCTTATCTAAATCTTAAATAACTTGGAAGAAAAGCAGCTTTCAATGATTTTTTAGTTGTTCATATGCTTCTGTTCTAATGCTGCTTGTCTCCATCTATGCTTTGAAGAGAGTCTTGTGGTGATTCCTACAAGAAATTCCTAGGATAGCTCTTGCTGGAGGTTACAATTTGTGCAAGATATGCAGTTGTGTCATATTGTAATGGATTTGAATGGGAAATTGTTACGTGATAAAATAACAGAGAAGCACAAATGCTGCTGAATTTCAGTGGGACTTAGAGGACTTAAGAAAATCACTGCTTTCAGTTTACATGGGTTTGAAATCATCAGATGAGTTGGTAAATTCCTGTGATATATAAATATGTTTCTTTGTTAAATGCAGTGCATTCATTACACATGAAAAGTATATATTTCTGCATGTGCATTTGGATATACAAATACCACAACTGGAAGTCTTTCTAAAGCTGTTTTTTTAAAATTCTTTGCATAGATTAATTGGAAAATAAATCACTTTCTGTGATTTAGGGAGCTGTAAAACAGAAATAATTATAGATAGACTTCTATCTATTTTACATTCCCTTCTCCTGCTTACCAGTTCAGGCAGTCAGCAATCTGAAAGTTCACAAAGATTCTTGAAAAATGTGTATTTGCAGGTCACCTTTGTTTTTTTTTCATCCTTTACGCCTCAAATCCCCATTGAAATTTCGGCATTACTGGCTTCCTGGATGCTAAAGGACATATCTCTTCTGTTCTCAAGCAGTGAGTGCCAAAGGCAAGGGAATGAAATTTGTATGCAACATTGTCTGCGTTGCACGTGCGCGTTCATTTATCTCAATAACTGACTGTCATCTCTCTGCGCCCACATCTTACAATGATAATAAGAGCCCAACACTGCTCAAGATGTCAGATTTTCAGGGATAGATTTCTAGCTGCAGGCAACTCCGGCTAAATGCCTCATCTTGAGAACACTCTCCTCCTTGTCACTGACCACATCAGACCCTTTCATGTAGCTGCATATGTGGCTTTTATTTGTTGTGGACTTCCACCCCTGCCTTATACTGCTGTGGTTTTCACAAGTGATTTGACTCGTAAGCATATGTTCACTTCAAAATCCAGTTAATGTGATTAAGTAACATTTTTGTGTGTTGAAGTAACATATTCAGCTGCCTCTACAAATTTTGCTGTGTTTTGGTGAACTTTGAAACTTGTTCAACCCTTCGGTCAATGAAACGGGAGAATAAATAGTTTTAAAGGAAGATCGGATATTTTCATATGCATCTAATAGGTATTTTTATATAACATAATAAGATTTGGAATCACAAAGGGTAAGTGTTTTTTCTGATTTGTGGGCTATTTGTATTCTGTTATCTTCCAAAAACTGAATCCAAAATTAAGAGCAGAATGTTATTCATTTCCCAGTAAGAATTTAATTGCTTCTGCCCATCTGCTTATCAGCCTTTAAAATTACTAATTTAAAGGTGAAAGAACTAAAGAATTTCCTTCACTTCCTTAAGAAATGAAAACCAAAACAAACACAAGATTCGTAAATAATAATGAGCACAACCAGCAGTAGGATAGCGTACACATATTTCTTGTCGAGAAAAAGTAATTGCAGCACTTGATGTGAAAATGAGATTTATGTCTAGTAATCATTTTTACTCTCCACCTGATTGTATCAGTACATAGGAAGGGATTGTAAGTTTTCTGGCCAACAAGCATTTAACAGGCTGTTGAACAGCCAATATTACATTATGCAGATTGAAAAAAAAGAGTAATAAGGGTCCAAATCTGAGAGGTTTTAAAATGCTAATATAAAATTAAGAGGCAAACTTTTTTTGTGTAAGAGAAAGAAGTTAGGCTAATTGGGTTTTTTTCCACTTTTTTTTTTGTATGATTTGGAAAATCACTGATGGTTCGTTTTGTTACCTGTAACAAAATATTTTTCAAGTTAATATTCTTAAGTCGCTAATTCATATTAAGATATTTCTATCATCTTTGATTTGTCTTAGATCAGAGGAGGAAAGCTTATGATCACATACACGAGAAAGAATGATGCTGGAAAATACGTCTGTGTTGGAACAAATATGGTGGGAGAACGTGAAAGTGAAGTTGCGGAGCTCACTGTTTTAGGTAAGAATTCCTCCTTTAAAACTTTGTTGATGAAAATGTCCAACTTTTATTTTTCCTAGTAAGCCTTTTATTAAGGGTCATTCTCTTCTATTGAAAATATTGAAAATGTTTTTAGTCATGGTTGTGTTCTAGCAAATAGGTGACAGTTAGTGACTCTTCAGTCCACCTGGAACTATTTTTTCTATCAGAAGATACTTTCATGCTTAGTTCTCAGATTGAAAATAATTCCAGTGTCCACTGACTGGACCAGTATTGTGAAATAATAGCAAAACAAAAATGTTAGGAAGCAGAGACTTAACATTTCCATCTTGCTGAAGAAAATCAGAATTAGTCTAAGTTTCTATTTTAAATAATTATTCTTTCATTTGTAGTTGTGTGTACTGAGTACAACAGGTCTGCTTAGTCAAGTGATCCAAATGATAGTTGCTCTGAGCATCAAAAAATACGTTTTCATTTAAGATAACTGAGCTTAGCTGAAAACTACATTTTTTGCTGCTATTGCAGAAACAAAGCTGTGACTCCAAATGCAATCTCAGAGTTTCTTCAGCATGGGAGAAGTCCCTCATGTTCACTGCGGATGCATCTTTGGTAGTTTTCATTCAAAATATGTCCCATTTTACTTTAAAATAGGGGAGGCTTGAAGTAGCTTAATTGTTTCTGGAAAATAAATAGATGTTTTATCAGCACTGGGTGAGAATATCCAAGGCATGGTTCTTAGCACGCTGGTTTCCACCACAGTGCTGCTGCTGCAGTAGTAGTCCCGGCTCTTTTTTTGTTGTTATTTCTCAGGATGCGAGGCAATGGCCTGAAGTTGTGTCAGGGGAGGTTTAGGTTGGATATTAGAAAAAGGTTCTTCACCCAGAGTATGGTTGGCACATACTCCTCAGGAAAGTAGTCACAGCACAGCACCAAGCCTGACAAAGTTCAAGAAGCGTTTGGGTGATACTCCCAGGCCCATGGGGTGACTTTTGGGAATGTCCCTTGCAGGGCTGAGAGTTGGACTCGATGATCCTTGTGGGTCTCTTCCAATTCAGCATATTCTGTGATTCTGTGACTCTTTTTGTTGTTTGGTTTCTAATTTTGTGATTTTTTTTTTTAAATTCATTTTTAATAGCTGTGCTGTCAGTCTTTGGCACTTTTATCTGTCTTCACTACTTCGTAGGAGTTAGAACTCAGGCAGCCTGAGGACTTGTTCAGAGTTCTATGTGAAGCAGGGGTTTCCATAAAAAAAATGAGTTTGCATGCCATCTTAAAGTTGTTCAAACTGAATATCCAAGCAAGATAGTAGTGTGTAAGCCCTGTGATCCACTGCACTGTTTTGGTTTTGTTTTATAAAGACTTCTGAAGCACTTTTGGCGGAAGCTTGTTGTCAAATAGACTTATAGAACTTTCAAACAAAATCTAAAATTGAAAGTAAGTTGTAGTTACATGAGTGAAGTCCTGGCACCAGGCTCCTGTTTAACTGTGTCAGTTAATAGCTCATCACTAGTCTACTACCAACCAGGGAATCATGGCATGGAGTATTTGGTAACCTAGGCTGAGAAAATAGTCCTCTTGCTAAAAGCACCCATAAGAGGGAGGCATTGCAGGCAGAAATCTGTCTGGCTTTTTCTTCATCTCATGTATCCCTCAAACATATTTCTGATTTTCAGCCTGGGGAAACTAGTGAGGTTTTGTTTTCAAACAGGACAGTAAAACTTTAAATGTCTTACCCGTCTGTGTCTAGAAGTCCTTAATATGCCTTTTTCTTTCAACTCAGACTTGGATACGCGTGAAAAAGCACAAGAAATATGCTGACTTCATATATTAAAATCTTTCTACATAAATCTTCTATTTATGGGTTTTGGTTATTTAGAAGTTGAACTTTTGCTTTTCGGTCTCTGCTTTAGATCAGAGGGAGAATGCCAGAAACTGTAATATTAGACAGTTTCAAAGTGATCCTTGCTAAGCTTTCCTTGTATGTACCAAATAGTCGTGTGACAAAGATAGATACTTAAATCAGTGCTGATTTCCCTTATCCGTTTCTGCATTTGAATAAGAGTGTTATGAATGGGCAGACAAAAACTCATGGAAGTCCATTAGTCTTCTTTTAGGAAACTGATCTGGAGAACAATGTGCCTCTTGTGGGTTTTGCAGTCAGGCAGCAGTCCTGGGCTTACCAGATCAGTCTTTTTTCTCTTGCATAATTAAGTTGAATATTCTTCCCCAAACTATTCTTACTCTGAGGTTTAATCCGGAATGTTCCTTTCTCGCATTCAGGTTTCAGGTTTTTTCAGCACCTACAAGAAAGGGGCCAAGGCAGGGGTGGTTGTCTGTATTTGTATAGTTTTAAATTCACAGCTACATTCTGTAGATCTCTGTTTTATTTCTCACATCTAGTGTATGAACCCAGTCTAGAACTGACAGCTTAAAGATCAACTTGCTATTTAAGTTAACTTTGCTGGCAATAATAGGAAATAATGTTAAGTTTTCTACAACATAAGTGTCCAGCTGGTCTAGACATCCTCGAGAATAAATGAAGCTTTTTTAATAAGGCTTTGTTCAGTTCACATTTCCACTTCAGTACTTTTTGAACCATTCACTAAGTTTTTATAATACTGAATCTCTGTATCTTTATCTGCAAAGTCAGAGTAATATTTAGAACTGCCGTTTTCAAACACAAATGTGAGACATGAAGAGTATGGGCTTGTCTCTTTATCCTTCGAATGTCTGGTGCTTTTGTACTTCTGTGAGAAACTTGTGGCATATTTTTGGGTATTCACACTTCCTGATGGTGCCAACGGCTTCAGACTCTTCCAGTTCCAAGGAGATGATATTTATATCTTTAATAAATCCAAGTCAAAACATGCAACTGCCTTCTCAACTCCCTCAGAGCTTTCACAGGTTTATAGGCAAAAAGGTCATCTGCCTCAGGCAAAGGAACCTGCCAAGTACTTTCCTGTTAAACCTTCCCTGCACTCTCCAGTTAAACCTTCCCAGTTCTTTTATGGACATACTATTGTCATCTGGTGTTGCTTTTTTAGATGGGTAATCACTCCTGGACTATCCCAGACATTGGTTAAAACAGTTTTTTAACTTGTGAGTGCGCAAACCTTACTACACTGCAGCCTGGTGTGGAACTATGAAAATATGAATAGCCCAGCACCATAAAACTGTGAACCCTGTTACAAGTAGAAAGTGTGTTGTTACCTTTCCTGAAATTTGCAGCTAATATCTGGGATGCCAGAATAGCACAGCCTGTACTGAGATCCTGTTTTGTTTCAGAAGTTCTGAGGACAAGTATGCAGCAATTAATCTGACTCTGGTGAGCCAGGACCTGGATCATCCATGTCCAACAATATAAGTCGGGGATAGCAGCGATTTTTCTGAAAAAAACTACAGAGAAGACATTCTGGGTTTTTTTTTTGGCTGGCTTGACTTCATGTGTGCTAGTGAAAGAAAATGTTGCCTTTCTAAAGTAGCATTGCAAATTCTTGCATCGAGTACTTGCTGCTGCTGACATCTGCAAACAGCCTCCTGGAGATCCTGTGCTGGGCCTTACTTAGCCTTCAAATTTAGAGGCTCCATTGAGACAAAACCTCCAGTGAGACAATGTTTGGGCTGTGCCTTCTGTCTCTTTGAAGCATTGCAGCAGATGAGTGGCTGTTTGTCTGAGTCCTCGCAGCAGGCCTGCTTTCTTTCGGAGGATGGACGTGTATTTAGATTTCATGTTTAGATGGTGTTTTCCTTTAGCTGTATTAGCTGTGACAGGGATGTGTAAGAAGTAAGGAAGTTCCTGCTTGAATCCTGAGCCACTGCTGAGAGTCTCTGCCTCGTGCTGAGGTTCACAGTGCTGGCCATCTGCAGGGCTACAGCTCTTCTGCCTGGGGCTGTGAGCGAGAAAAGCGGCGGCAGAGGCACCTCCGTCAGATTTGTCACTCTGCTCCCCTTGCTCTGACAGCCACAGTTCAGTGACAATTGTGATTCAGACACAGAACTGCTGGATTAATCCTTTTTTTTTCTTCTTCTCTTTCCCTTTAGAGAGACCATCTTTTGTGAAGAGGCCGAGTAATTTGGCAGTAACTGTGGATGACAGCGCGGAGTTTAAGTGTGAGGCAAGAGGTGACCCCGTCCCTACAGTAAGGTGGAGGAAAGACGATGGGGAGTTACCAAAAGCAAGGTACAATACATGGAGTTACCTTTCTATGACATCCAGCTTGGTATATGATGTGGCCTTCAATGTTTGACCAAAATTTCTTTCTTTTGAATAGAGAAGGCCTGTCTTGATCTAAGAAGAGGTTTCTAATTACCACTGCGCTCTGCTTAAAGTTACAGTTTATGTTGAAACTTAAGAACAGCCTCTTCTCAACTTTTTTTTTGTTGTGATAACACATGACAAATATAACAAAATGTAACCCAGTTCAGTCAGTGATATCAGATACAGATTAATTCTTCACCTGAAGAGTCTTTTGTGATTACTAAAAGTTTTGAAGATTGTATAACAAATAGTAAAATAGATTACAACATCAAGAAGTAAATACTGGAATTGCAATTGGTATAAAATGTAGTCTGGTGGTGTAGAAAGCTGCCTTGGTTACACATTTTTGTTGCCAAGTTTCCAGTTAACTGATTTTTCTGACATTGCTTTAATTCAGGACAAAAAGTAAAACACCTTATTAAAAATAAATACATTCTCTGATACATAGATAGATGGATAGAGAGATACATACATACATAAATGGATTAATTACTTATTTACTTACTTTGAAATCCTAATTAGCAGTTGAAAAATCTATTAGAGGAGTGGACTGAAAAAAGAAACCCTTTAACAGTTGGTTTCAGCCATTCACATCCAGCTTCCTGTTAGCCTAGTCTTTTGCTTTAATAAAAACTATGTAATTTTTAAGAGAAAAATCTACTTACCATATAGAGAAACACATTGACTGCATTATACAAAGAAGAGAAAAAGGTGATGAAAAGAAAGTGGTAAAAGGCCACGTTGTTCTTAAAAAAAATAAATAATGAATTGTGATTTATCTTGACTTCCAAGCAATTCTGATCTTCTTGAATATAATGTTTTCTTTTCAACCATATTAAAAAAATCATTCAGATGGAAAAATTGTAGGGAGAATAATAACTACTATTGTATTTACTTGTTAAAAGTATTTTAGCAGTAAAAGTGTTCTGTGTTAGGGCTTTGCAACTGTCTTATACTGGTGAAATTCTGCTGCTGTCAGTTAACTCATGTTGCAAATAATATCAGAATAAAGTTTTCAAATATTTTGTTCCTAAAACTTTATTTTACGTTATCAGTTTGTAAGTGTTGATACTTTTTTCCCTTGGGGAAATATAGCAATAAGAATACTTGAGAGCAAACCCACCATATCTTTACCCTTTGCAAAAATTATACCAAGTTCCATTATTCCTATTCATTGTTTGTTACTGTGTATATTTAAAGATACGAAATCCGTGATGATCATACCTTGAAAATCCGGAAAGTTATGGCAGGAGACATGGGATCCTATACTTGTGTGGCAGAAAATATGGTTGGAAAAGCTGAGGCATCAGCAACTTTAACAGTTCAAGGTAAGAATGTTTCTTTGCAAAGTACGAGAATAAACTACTTGAGACCATACACGACTATTATAGTTGCAGCTTATGCAGGAACTCTCTGCTTCACTGGAGAAAAGAAGATGTGAAAATACAAATTTGGCTTGAGTTGTATGCTGAGGAAATGGAAACACTTCATGTGTAGGATTTTTTTATAAGCAGTCTTTATGGTTTTGGGATGGGGATGTTTTGAGTTTCAGTTCTTCAAGTTCAGAATCGTGTCACTTGCAGTCTTTGTATCTCAAACCCTAACTGAAAGAAGAAAGTAAATTTTTTTCAATTAAATGTAGTAAAGAAGCAGTGAATGATAAATCTGTTTGTGTATTTTTTAATACAGTAACCCAGACCACTGGAATTCTTGTTGGTTTTTTCATTATAAGAGCATATCATAGCACTACTGGCTTCTTTGTAAGATAAAAATGCAGTGGAACTCGGTGAACTAATATGTATAAAAATCCTTCATTGCCTTTATATACACAATCCAGATGTTCACTATTCAGATAATCCCTCTCTTCCTTTCCTGGCTGGCAGACAGGCGATGATGTCATCCTGATGCTTTTTTCTAGGCACTGATGGTTCTTCTGTCCTTTTCCCTGTTCAGTGGGAATTAGTCATTATGGAGTTCTGGGGAAGGATAGGCTTAAAAGTATTTTATTTGGTAACAGGCCTCTATTTTGACACATTTACTGTAACAGGAAAGGTCTTGTCCTTAACCTGCTTTCCTTTTTCCAGCAGAAACATTTGGTGTCCCTCTGTTAGGAAAATAGGAATTCTTTTGTTGAAGTTCTCATAAAACCAAGAATTTTGAGATGTTCTGTTTTGTTAGTCACCGTGATGTTTATACATCAAAACTGATACCTTATGTTTGTAAAATAACCAGTTCTTATGGTCAGTATTGCAGAATGAAAGATGAACATGTGAGCACTAAGCACAGTTTATTTAAAAGAAGAAGACTGAATTATTTTTTAAATGGTGATTTGTTCTGAAGATCGTGTCTTGTATCACTGTTAATCCTGTAAAATGTTAGTATTAAGAAAATTTGCTTTATGCGTGGTTGAGCAGTTGCTTTTCTGGAAATTAGCTATTGGTAACACTAATCCTTTATAGTCTTATTCAAAATAATAAGCAAACACGTTCTTGCAATCCCATTTAGGTTAATGATAATAAAATGACTTAAGTATGTGGATGTTAGAGTCAAGTGAGGCCTTTTTGATAATAAACTGGTATTTTTAAGGAACATGATCACAGCCTAAGTCCTGATTCAGCAAGATTCTAATTTTTTTAAGTACTTGTATTACACAGTAGATATTTATGTTATAACAGCTTTGCTCTGAGGATATTGTTATGGGATAATTTGTTTCCCAGTGTGAATGGATTACCTCCTGAGCCATTTGTCTGCACTAATGTCTTTGTAGAAGGGATTGATGTGAGAAACTGTAATGTGTAAGGCCAATTTGTAGTTGGTGATGTAGTAAATTATGATTAAAATCCATTTATTAGCGTATCCAAGAGGCCCAGTTTTATGGGAAGAAAAAAGTACTCCTCTAGAAAATGTATTTTCCATTCAGACTTTTTCATATTTTTCCTTCTTTTTCTGCCTTCTCCTCTTCTTCCCTCCTCTTCCCTACTCTTCCCCTGCTTAAAATGCTTATTTTTGATCTTAAAGGGTCATCTTCTTGACTATGTTCCATCTAGAGAGGTAGGTTGATCTTGTTTCAGTGCTAAGCTGACACTGACTGTTTGTGGACACACAGCTCTCTGAGGTTTTGTTTTTTTGTGGATTTTTTTGCAAGATTTTGTGATTTTTTTTTTTCCCCCTAATGATTTAACAAATGCAAATGACAAGTCTTTTCTGCACTTTTGGTAATTGCCTCGTGATCTGTTGACTGTGGAGTTTGGTAAATGTGTGCTCTGCTGTGCCAAATAGAGTTATTTTCGTTATGTATTTGTAAACATAGAGCTCTGCTGCAAATCACAGCCTCAGAAGTTACAGCTGCCACTGTGCAGTCCAGTTAAATTTATAAAAGGACAGTGAGAGGGTTGGGCTTGGTTTTGGGGTTGTGTGGGTTAGGATTTTTTTTGTTTGGGGTTTTTTTTCCCCTTCAGTAACTCGGCAACAGGCTGTGGTGTGTTCATGCCAGGCCGTATGTCCTGGAGAGAATACGAGAGTTGTTAGTGGTGACCCCAGATATGTGTCCACGTTAGGAAAGGGGCAGTTGTGCCCTGTCAGGTGTCTGCAGGGTGCAAGTGCTGCACTGAGATGGAAGGTGGCACACAGCAGGCAGGGCTGCGAGCAGCGCTCCCGGGGACGGGCTCAGGGCTGCCAGCGCTGCTGAGAAAAGGACCCATCTCCTTCTTTACTCATCATTTTTCGGGCCTCAAGCGCTGTGGTTGACCCGTGTACGCTCTGTCCTGGGCAGGGTTATCTGGGGTATTAAGAGGTGGAGTGTGCAGCACCAGAGCTAATTGAGATACGCAGGTGTCAGGGAGGTGTTGATGTAACACGGCCAGGAGCCAACCTGGTGTCTGGGCAGAGCTGCCCTGGACCTGGCAAGGTCCCTTCCTCCAGCTCAGCTCTGCCCCTGCTGGATGGAGCAGGCCCTGGAGTGGTTTGTGCGTGCCCTGCAGGGCTCCCTGTCTGGGGAATGCTGCCCAGCTCTGTCTCAGAGATGGTGAGTGGGCCCAGACTGTGTCCCTGGACTAGGAACTGTCGATTTGGATAGTTCAGCTCTCCCTCTTGCTATATATAGTAAACTCTTTACTACAGAAAATACAGAAGAGGGGAGAGAATATAAATTCCATTTTAATGTTCTTTGTGCTCATCAGTAGCCTCACAGATGCTGGTTGTTGGAATCACTGTTTTCCTCTATACAGACTCCTAATTTTGGGTATCGTAAGTGTTTCCTACATGAAGTGCAGATTGTATTCTGTACTTCAGATGTAACATGAATACACAGTTGGATTCTTATTGTGACTTCTGTCATGTTCTTAAACTAAATTTGGAGTTCTGTATTAACAAAGAACTTCGAACCTTTAACTTAAGTCTTTTACTGTTACTGCTTAGAAGCATTTCCATCCCTGAAACTGTGAAGTTATCTTATTTTCTCCTTGGAAAATAACTAGTAAAGAAAATACCATCCTGACATTGTTTGCGTTTTCCTGAAATTAGAGAGACGCAGTCTTCTGGTTTCATTTTGCAACAACGTGTACTGCATCTATAAGGCATCCAGAGATGTTGCTAAATACATGTGGAAGCATTTCATTCAGGAGATGATTAATTGTTAAATAAATACCTCAGTCAATACAAAATGCCAGGAAGCAGCCCAGAGTACAATACATTTTATTTTGCCAATACATTATATTTTACCAAGTAGCTGCTGTGCTCCCGAAAAGGGAAACAATGGCCCAAAGTCCATCTCTGGAGCCAGTGGATTTCTCTCTTGCTCTATCACTAGGCAAGTTGGATATAGTTATTTATTTAAATTGTATTTTATATATACGCAAGATGCTTTTCATGTTTTGTGGAGGTTTCTATTACATGATTTGCTTAGTTTTATGCCTTGAAGCAGGACTGTAGAAATAATGATATTATATATTTCATTATTGTGTATATAATTGAAGACAATGTTCCTAAGACACACAAAATTACCAAAAATGCAAACCTCAGAACTTCAGTTCTAAAAGAGAATTAGTTTTACTATTAGTGCAAATAGAAGTAGGGCTTCTTCAAGGGTGCAAATTCCACATTTAACCATGAAAATGCTTTTAAGCAAATTTAAGAAGCAAAGGTTTTATATATTTTCACCTGCTTCCATTTGCTTTGCTCCAATTTGCAGTACTTGGTTTTTCTAACGGCTAGTTTTATAATGAGTTTGTAATTTGTGGTGAAACAAGCTGTACTCTTTGCAACAAGTGTAAGTTATGGCTGCAGTGGAAGTCCTTCTGTGCAGCTGGCCAGGAACCATTGTAGCTGTGACAGGATAGACACTACTCAGCAGGAGTTAAGAGAAACAGGTCAAGTAGGTCAGTTGACTTAAGGACTTGACAAGAGTCACCAACACTGTGGCTGGTGGTGACTGTGAGTCGGCCACCAGCAGGTTGGTAGTGAACAACAGTCTTGGAGTTCTTCTTAACTCTCCTTATTCAAGCAGTGACTCTGGAGGAGTGTGCAGTACTTGTTACAGTGCCCTGCCTAATATACATCTAAAACTGCAGCAGCAGTGACTGAACTCTAAAATGTAAATGTTACCATTCAAAGGCACTAAACACAGTCAGTGTTATCAGTTTGGCAGGAAAGAAGAATTCCTTTGGAAATTATACTGGCCAATCCATATTTCACAGTGGTGATCTTTAATACCAAGCCTTTTTAGATTATGTCTTTAACTTTAGGCTTAAGAGAGCCTGTCTGCAAGGTAGATAGTGAGCAGAACTTTTGATAAGTGACTTCTGGCTGTGATTTAGCTGTACTAGTCAACTGACAAGGAATGTTAATCTGAAAAGGTGGCACATGCTTCAGGTCTGGAATTTCCTCCTCCTTTCACCTCCTCTTTGTGCAAAGCAGCTTCAAGGCATGCAGTAAAAGACATCTAGTTGATAAGGCTTCTGGGAAGGGCTGAGAATACCACCCAGAATGAAAAGGAATAGGATTTGTTCTTTCATCTGTCTGATACCATAGAAATGTTTCCACTGTGTCAGGCTGCTGGTACACATTATAAACTGGCTGTAAATGTAATTGCTTTATAGGTGTCAAAACTCAGAATTTTATGGGATTACAGAAATGCTGTTGAGGTATCGGGTGGTTATTATGCATTGCAGTGAAAGCCTCACAGCACTATGTGGGAATTTAACCACTGGAATTTTAAAACTAGGATTTGGATTTAAGTCTGCACTTGTCTACATGGTCACCCTTTAAGTCAGTACTACTTCTCCTTTTGGAAGAACTAATTTGAAGCCACATTCTGTCTTCAGTGCCAGGAAAGAGGAAGAAAGAATAGTGACTGTCCAATGAACTTGAGGATTGTTTTAATTAATAAATTTTTCGCAGGATGAATGAAGGAGACCATCTCTTGTGATTTGTGTAGCTTGAAGAGCCCATTTCCCCCTTAATGACTGCTGTAAACTGTGACAGTGCTTCAGATTTCTATCAAGGGACTGAGGAGTTTGACTGCCACCAATTTCTGATGAAAGAATAGAAATCTTAAATGTTACTCAGAAGGAACTGGGAGAACTCTCTTCTTCAGAGATTAGTACCCTGCAGGTTCTTGTCCTACTGATGCGAGGAGTGAACACTTAAGATTCCTGAAGCATTTCTAATACACAGATAAAAGAAGGAATCAGTAAATATTTCAGCAAAATATTTTTTTAAAAGAAATTATGGTTGCTTCAAATTGATGTAAAGTATTTTAATAAATAAGTGCCTCCATGGTTTTCATGTTTTGAAATGGAGGTTGCTTTTCTTTTTTACATAGAGTCTCACAACAGTGACAGCAATAGCTTACAGGAAAATAACATAATACAGGAAAATAACATAAAAAATGATGAGATTCCTTTCTTCAATTTGGTATTTTAAACAAGAACTGGAGACAGATGATTCTGAGCCAGTAGAACAGAAGGAGTTCAAATAATTTGGAGAAATGTTTCTACAAGAATAAGTTGAAGTTAGAGGCTTTCTCCTGCTGAAAGGGGTTTGTTTACTGTAAAGTTCTTTAAAATTCTACATGTTAATCACTTGCTGAGGAGAACTGAAGCAAGTAGATTTGTGTAGCATACTTCAGCACGCAATTAAAAAAAGCAGCAAACAAAATCTGGAGGCTTTTTCCTAACGTCTGAAATTTCCTAAATCCCATGGCTAGGGAGAAATCAATTGTTTTTGTATCAGGTTTCACTGCTGCAGACTTTACTGTGTGACTGCTGTTATAAAGATAACATTTCAATAATTCTGTCTTTGGAACAGACAAAATAGAATTTTACTACAAGTTGTTGAGTTTGCAGATTTTTTGGTTTTATGAATAAAATTAAATGGAGTGCAAGGAATAGTGATTTTAATCGGTTGTTCAATGAACAATACTTCTGCTAGACATTCATTCTGAAATAAACATAGGCTTTATTAAATATGCTAAATGTCTGTAAAAAGGCAATACACACTTTATTTTTGCCTTGTTTATAGCCTGGAAGTAATCTTAATAAAGACTGCACAGTGATTGCAGTATATTCTCTTACTTTTGTTAGTTTACATGCATCAGTAAAATCAGCCATCTCTGAATTGGTCTTAAGAAAACAAATTTTAAAATGCTGACTTACAATAACAGTGCATTCAGACGTTGTTTTGATAAACTGTTTTGAGTACCATTTGTTACTATGAATTGTGTTTTGTTTGAACACTAAAATGCTGTATTGTTAGGTGCTGAATAACACTGAAGGAGTGGTAATAAAGTATCTCGCAGTCTTGGTATGTGAACTAAATCACCTCATAGGCTCAGTATCAGAGTCTTTCAGTGCAAGAAAAAGATGGCTTCTTCAGGTTAAACTGCTAAATATCAAATATGCTCACAGTGTTTTCTTCAGGAGGTATCTGCACGTTCCTCTTGTCCCTGTGACCACACATTAATTCCCAAATTTGGGGGTGATGTTTTTTTCCCATTTCTGTACAGACTAGGATGACAGGACTGAGAAAAACCAAGCTGAAAGGTTGCTTGTCTTGTTCTCATAAAGGCTCTGTGCTCTCTAAACCCAGCATTGAAGGGAATTCCATTCTCTTCATCTTTCAGTGGCCTATGAGAGCCCACTTAGGACTTGCACCTCCACAAATTAGACAGCATCTGTTCCTTTTGACACAATTAAGGAAGCTCATTGATACTTGGGCGTCAGTACAGAGGAAGAAGTCGCCTGAGAGTTCTGCTTTGGTCCTGCAAGGTCTGATGGCCTTTTCTCTACCTCTTCCTTCAGAGTTCCTTGGTGCTCAGAACTTTCCAGATCTTTTCCTCAAAGATTATAACCTAACTAAACACTAAACTGCAAAACATCTTTGCTAGGTTGTCTATGTGGGGGGTATGGCATCCCTGTGAGAAGAAATCCAGATTTCTTTTGAAAAAGTATCTGTTTCAGTCTACAGTATTCCTCCCTGAGTATTGCATGCCCAAAATAACATTTTTTAATGATCACAACTTGCTGCACTGTAGAGATTTATTGTCCTTCCATTTTTAGTGTGTGCTTGGTTTCCATTGATCATGAGGCTTTGGCCACTTTTCACAAATAGCTTTAACTTGTTATAAGAAGGTTGCTATGGATTTCAAGTTCTTCTTTCCAAGAAGTAATCTGTGCTATCATAAACAGCTGGGAAAAAAATCCCACTCCATTTCCTTTTCAGCTATACTATCTTTAACTGGAAGTCAAAAAATTTCGTAGGAAGCTCCTAAGGTTTCTTGGAATAGTATCCAGCTTTCATAATCTTTCTGTACTTCTGCACAGCTTATTTAAAATTCAGCTTTTTTCACTCTTTTAAAAGGCTTTAGTATAAATATTTGTAGCCACGACTACTTAGATTACTGCAGTGCTTAAAATTACCTCAGTAAAACACAGGGGAAGACAACTCTTTTCTGAAAAGAGAATCCTGGGAAACTACTTCACAGTTTTCTGCATTGCTCCAGTTTTTAAATAGGTGGAATTAGACTTGTCATAAGTATGCTTTCTAAATTATGTTTGGTTTATAGCATGGTTTAGGACATCCAGAGAAAGGAAGGGGGCAGGGAGACTAGGAGAGGAACTCTTTGAAAGATCTTAAATCCCGCTCTCCCTCTCTCTGTCTTCAACCCTTCATATTTCAGATATCTCTTGTCACCTGAAGGCAATGACTACTGGATTTATACTCATTTTAAACTGCATCCTACATGTATTAACCTGAGAAGTGCTACCTTTTAAAATCACATTGCAAAGTCTGTTTCCACATTTTTATCATAATAATTTTCATTGAGTCCTGCAGGAGGTGAGGTTATAAACTATCTTATTTTGTAGCTACCCTCAGCAAAATCAGTTGCAAATCAAAAATACCTCATGTGAGTACATTTCACGCACTGTTCTCTTCCCACAAAATTTTGCAGTAGGTTCCTCCCACACATGCATAGGCAAACACACACACACTTGTGTGGCCCTTTTCATCTTGACTTTTTAAGTGTTCTAAAGGGAAGATTCATTATCCTGCTGTGAGTCAGACTTTAATATAATATAGTTCCACGGCTGATACGCAGCTGAGATAGAGCCAGATTTTACCAGCAGAGTTGAGGAGGGAAACACCTCTCAGCTTAAACTAAATCTCAAAATGGCCAGAAGTCCAAAAGGAGATGATGCCTTTTGATTGACTTGAAACAAGAATAGCACCCAAGCAGGACATTTTGTTAATGCACAAATCTTGTGCTGTTCAGCAGCAGAGGGTAGAGTTTAAGCCACCAGAGAGAGAAAAGAAGCTTAGTAACATTTTAATGCCAGTAATGACACCAACAAGCTGTAGAAACAAATTGCTTGTTGCTCGGGCTGCAGAGCTGGGAACAGAAACCTTCCCGCTTGCTGCAGGAGGGACAATCCTTGATTTTGAATCCATGGCACTTTAGGCTCATCTCTAAAATTGCTTGTGGAGTTGATGCTGTTGAGCTGCCGAGCTGTATGTGTTATGACATCCATGTTTAGGTAGGTGTTCCAAAGCCACTCCTCGCCTGTACCTCTCCCTGGTATGTGCAGCAGCTCCTGATGCCCTTGTGTTTTCAAGGTTTTATTTGTCCTGTCGGCACCAAGGAGCGATACTTGCCTTTTTTTTCCCTGTCAGACCTCTTTGTTCTAGAGCCCATGAGCCCTCCTGAGCACACACAGGCGCCTGCCCCTTTTTCTCTGGGTTTCAAGTCAAGAGGCATAAGCTAAATCCAGCCAGCCAGGCGTGTGCCATGTGCTGAGAATGAGTCATGGTCAGAGGCAGCGTCATGGTGATGTGACTACCAGGTTTCCAGACTGCAGCTGTCTTGTTCCTGCTGATTGCAGTGCAGATGAAGAAGTGCACCTGACGGCCTGCTGGTCCCCCAGAGTGGCACTGTTTGTGTAGGGCGTAGTCCGTAGCCAGCTTGTTTCTGAGTTACTGCCCAGCACATGGGCCGTGGTTTAACCCCAGCCAGACACCAAGTACCACACAGCCCCTCACTCGCTCCCTCCACACCTTCCCCCCAAGTGGGACAGGCAGAAGAATCGGGGAAAAATTACCCCCTCCCCTCAAAAAAAAAAAAATCCCCAAAACAACCCACCTTCAAAAAAACCCACCAGAATTTGTGGATTGAGATAAGAACACTTTAATAATTGAAACAAAGTAAAATATATTCGTACTAATAATACTAATGATAATAAGAATAACAACTTTTATGAAAGAGAGAGAGAGAAATAGTAAGTGATGCACAATACAATTGTTCACTGACTTGTGGCCAACCTGTCAGCAATCAGCAGTTCCCAGCCAACTCCTTCCAGTTTATAAATTGGATGAGATGTTCTATAGCATGGAATATCCCTTCAGCCAGTACAGGTTATGTCCCCTCCCAGATTCTCACGAACCTCCTTACTGCTAGAGCATGAGACACTAAGAAATCCTTGACTTAGGGTAAGCCCTGCTTAGCAACAGCCAAAACATCCGTGTGTTATCAACATTATTCTCATACTGAATCCAAAATTCAGCATTGCAGCACCTACTAAGAAGAAAATTAACTCTATCACAGCCGAAACCTGGACAGCCTGGCAGGTTTACGGTGTTGAGACAGAAGAGGGAGTGTGAATCAACTGAAAACAAAAATAAATAAACACAAATGTTAAAAGAAATGCATTGGGAAGTATGTTGAGGAAAACAGCATTTCACTGATACTGAGATTTTTGCCGTATTAACTTTTATTGTGCATAAGCCTGAAACGTTGTAATGGGTTTCTAGGTTTTCTAAAGGTGATCTTACTATCAAAACTATTTTTCCAACTAATAAGTCAACTGCTTTCTGCTTTAATTTCATTCTCTTACAGTACCATTATAGAAAACAATTAACCTCTTTCTTTTCCAATCACTTAGATTTTTATCTTCTCAGGTTTGGTAAATTTGAAGTTATTGCAGTCACTTATTCCTTTAAACCTGAGAAGTGCTTATCTGACACATCAACAGCAATCTAAAACAGAATTTTTCCAGTCATCATAAATATAAGAAACCACAATCGCTCCCTTGGTGGGGGTTTGGAATTACAAGTCATCACTTTTGATTGGAAACATCAAAAATCTCATGTAAACATTTTGCCTCAGCTGTGTGGCTGTGACATGTTTGGCGCCAGACTGTGAGACCTTTGCTCAGAATTTTGTGCTGCACTGTGTCACACCTGGGGCTCTGGGACCATGTACTGGGAAAGGCATTCACGGTGAGTAAGGGTGTCCCAGCCTGGTCCTACATCAGTGTGAGTATTATCAGAAAATCTGGGAAAATATGAATTATTTATATATGCATTTAGACCTCAAGAAGTGACAGCTGAAAATAGAGTGAGCAGTGAGGATGAAAAGTGATACACCCCAATTCTTTTGTAAGGTACCTGGTGTTATTTTCCTGTATTTTTCGCTGGCTGGAGCCAGGAGGCAGCTGAATGGCTGCATTTATATTTTGTCAGAATAAGAGATTCAGGCCTTTGTTTATTTCTCTGTAGAAAGTGATACTTCCCACAAATGACTGCAGAGAGATGTGCATATCGAGGACATTGAGTGTTTCAGATTGCTTTGATAAGAACAAATAGCCTACAAATCACTAGATAGGAAATGGAACATGGCACATTGTCTTAAACTATCTCCCTTAATAATAGTTTTTGCAAAACAACGGCATAAATACCTGGTAGTCATGTTGCCGAGAGGCATTCAATGGTCCTCATTTAGATACTTTAAGGTAACAAGTAGTTAATTGGATTTCAGAATTTGACAGGATTAACAGTTAAAGATATTTTTGAACAGAAGATTTTGGCAGCTTTTTGCTCATTTTTTGTTTGGAATGAGGGAAAGACTTGGAAAGTGAAACTGTTCAGAATTATTTTTTTTTTTGAGGCACGAGGAATCTGAGCTTGACCAGTTTGCTAAACATACTGAGGCTCTCACATTTCCTCTGCATGTAACTCTAGTACCCAGATTTTCTGTACCCACTCATTTCAGACAGAGATTATAAAGAGTGGGTTTCTCACCCATTCATTCAATACCAGGATGATAAACAGCCGAGCTTCAGCCCCTCTGTAGAACTGCAATGCTCCATGACAGATAATGCAGCTATCTGTGTACTATGCCTGTTGTTAGCTCTGGAGTTTCTCCTCTCTCACTGTCCAGTCTGTATCTACCCAACCCCATCAGAAATTCCTGCTCCCTGCTCTAATGTCTCTTCCAGCACACACACTCACACTTGTGTCCCTTCTCCTACCGGTTTGTTTCTACTTCTGGTAGTTTTTTGCTTGGACTGGGATTAAAGGATCACAAAATTAATTGAAAGGAATCTAAATTTCATTGTGACTCCTAGATTAGTCAGAATGGCCAAAGATTTGCACAGAGGCTAAAGATTGTATATGTACTTGATTGTTATATGTTATTATTGGCCTGAAGATTGGGATTGTTTCATTTCTCTGGTGTAAAGTTGTATTTTCTCGCTTCTTTTATAATTGCCTCTATAAGTGTCAAGCAGCCCTTCAAGACATGAAGATTTTTTTTAAAAAAATCAAAAATTAAACACACTGAGCTTAAATTGAAAGTATTCAATTTGTGTCAGTTAAATAACAAGATATCTTCTGAGCACCTGAAAGGTATTCCTAAATAGACCAATAATTAATGAGTATTTAATATGAAGAACAAAACACCTTAAGTACCACCTTGGATCTCAAGATCTCCAAAGCACCTTATTAGTCTAAATGAATGAAAATTTCTATAATTCTACTCTCTTTGAGATAAATAATTATTACCACAGCTTTCAAGAATGGGATACTTGAAATTTTTAACTTGCCCAATATCAGACTAAGAAATAGACACAATACTGTAATATTTTATTCTAAATATGACAAAACCAATGAGTTACAGACAAACCCTTAGATCAACATTTACAAACTTGAGCTCATCACAGCAGTGCAGGGTGGGAGGACAAGAGACAATTGATTTTAAGTTGAAACAAGGGAGATCAAGGCTGGATATGATGAGAAATTTCCTCACTGGGTGGACAGCCAAGGGGTGGAGCTGGTTGCCAGAGAGTCTGTGCATTCTTATTCCTTGAAGTTTTTCAAGACCTGACTGGATCAAGCCATGGCTGACCTCGTAGCTGACCCTGCCTGAGCAGGAGGTTGCACTGGAGACCTCTGAGTTTGCTTCCCACCTGATTCTCAAATGAACCTACAATGCTACATCTGTCAGATGCTATAGTTGCTCCATTAACATCTGGCAACTATACTGGCCTGTAGTTTAAGTCCTAAAACTGCAAATTCCTGCTCCTGTGAGTGCATTTAATGATACCAATAGTCCCAGTGAGGTTGATAGGATTGCTGGTAAGAGTAAGGCATTAAAAGATCACGTCACTAGTCTGGAAACCACTTTTCTTTTGGTTTTTGTTCAGTGACTGGACACATCTTCCCTGAAAAGACCACATGTCAGGGAAGTTATATGAAAGGCAAAAATATTACTCCTTTGGTAGTTGTGGTTTTACAGTCTAACTTCCTGTCTTTACAAACAGGTTATTCCTCCTAATTGCCATGTGAAAAGCCATGATTAACACAGGGAAAATTAATTTACTTTATAATTGAAAGTGCTGTCAAATAAAATATGCCATAATAGAGGAAAACCTCTTTACTTCTCTGTTTTAGTAACTTTAGATATCAATAGACTGCAAATCAAGCTAAGAATGTGGTCTTTGTTGTAGTTGTTGCTATTATTGTTGTTCTTTTAAACCACATGATATCTCTGTGACAGAATTGTTTAAATTTTTCTATGAAACTTCACCCTTTGCCCTTTCCACAGATTTGCAACCAATGTGATGCCCTGTTTCTACAGGGATTTATTTTCATGTATCGGTGTCCCCTCTGTTTTTACAGGTGGGCAAAAAAATACATTCGTTTGACAGGGCTACTTTTGACCTACATTAAGAGATGCCTAGTGAAAAGAGAAGTGGAAATTCAGCACTTAGAAGTTAATTTAATTTGTGGAAATGTAATTGAGCAACCAAGACAGATTTCTGTCAGTTAGAGGTTTTCAAGTGAGTTTTCAGTAGAGGACTTGAGCAGCTCTGCACTGCTACCAAGAGGGCTGAACTTTTCTCTTCTTGGCACTCCTCAACGAATGGAAAATTGATAATTTAGAGTTACTTCCTCCGTGCAAGAGTTGCATCCCATTAAGTCTCTTATCAGGCTGTTTCATGTAGAATATGAGTTGTGCTTTATGGAGAAGCTTTTAGAATTCCAGAGCAGGTCAGATTGTAACTGCAAGTTTAGTAAAGAGCTTTTCAGTTAAAAAGGAACTGTTACTGGGTAATATACTTACACGTGAAGAAGAGCAGCTAAGAGCTGAATCTTGGGGAAGAGTGTAATTCTCTCAGGAATTCACATGTATCATTTCTTGGCCACTTCTCTTACAAATCACAGACTTGCAGATAATTTGAGCAGAGTAATGCACACTGATGTTCCTTTTGAGAAATACTGAACCCACACACCTAGAGAAGCCTAGTGCACAATCTGGAATAGTACCTTAAAACTGAAACTCAAATGCTTGAAGAATGGTAATTTCAACTTCCTCTCTTTGGGATTGTTTCCTTAAAAAAAAAAAAATCTCTAATATCATAAAACTCAAATCTCTGATCTGGTTTTGGCACATTGAGTTGCAGCTTCTTGGCTTCAACATGTTCCAAATTCCAGTATTATATCAGATTCTGTTTCTGCTTCATTTTCATAATACACCTGGAGTCCTCTGTATTCATTAGAACTGGAAGCCACTATTCCTCCTGCCTAGTGAATGTTGGCAAACTTGGTATTCTTTGTTTCCTCCATGTGTTTATTAGATGATGCTGTATTGAGGGTGCTTAGCTACTTGATATAAAGATGTACCTTTACCCCTGCTGAACAATGTAAAATAAAAATGAAAATTGTTTTACTCTCAACATAAAGAGGGAAGACCAAAGTGTAGAAGGGCTCACTATTTTTAACGTGCATTTAAAAAATTATATGGTTTTGGACTTCTGCTGTAGTTATCTTACACCAAGTACCCTTTTCTGAGTAACATTTTTGGTCAGTATCTGTGTATATTTTCAAAGTGCATTATTTTTAGGGTTTTATTTTCAAGCTGTTCTTTCAATCAGTGATATGTGGTTGGAATGCTTTCTAACATCCCTTTCTTTTACAAGCAAAGTTAGCCTGCCAGTATCTCTGCCATTTCCAAGTTTATGAAAATTTTCAGCTATGGTTGAAGGATAATTTAATGTTTGATAATTTAATGCTGACCATTTCCATTGAAATACCTAATATTTTGCAATAAATGTCTGGTTTTGAATATTTTAATGAAACTGAGGTTTGGGGGACAAAGAAAAGAGTTAAGATTCTTTTCCAATTAATGTTAATTGTGGTTTAGTTTTAATTTACATTTAGTAGTGAGCATTATGACCTTGACACAGCAATCCTGTTATAAAGAGATTTGTGTGTGGGCTGAATGCCTTAGCATATTATTAATTTTTTAATAAACTTACTTTTGTAATTGCTAGTAGCTTCAGAAAAAAATATTCCATTTGAAAATGTTTGAATGCTTTAGAAAGGGTGTAAATTGTCGCTGTTCCATTTCAGCACCATTTCAGAGTGATATTTACTAGAGATTTTAAGTTAATTTTACCATGGAAAGCTCTTGATGCAGAGGAATAATGATAATGTAAAAAAAAAAAATTTTACTCCAGGTTAAACAACAATTCATAAGAAAGGCTTGGAGCAAAACTCAGACTGCCTGATCATGATTTCAGTCTGTTACCCATTTTCCTCTACCACCTGCTTTCAGTATTTTAAAGACTGCTGTTTACAAAGAGATTAAAAATATGTGGTTTAACATTTTAAACCTATTTCTCATATATCAGAATATATATATATGTGTGTTTTCTAAGGTCCTTACCAAGGATCTTTTTTTTCCTGTTATTTTTTTTTTCTTTTTCAGTTTTGCTTTATTCTTTGCTTTGTTTCATGTCTATTCAATTTTATTTATTCCATGTTTTCTTTTTGTTTTGTTTTTGTTTTTAGTTGTGTCTGGTAAGTTGAAATTTTATTGGCCATCTTCTAGTCATCGTATCACTGTGACGGGAACTTCTCCTCCCCTTCCCATCCATCCCCTTCCATGTCCTTCAACCAGTCAGCTCCCATCTTTTACTTGTTATTGGCAAGACACAGCGAACAGAATAAATTCTGCATGAAGTATGGGTAACTTAATGGCAAAGAGAAAGGTAATGGGTTGCAAACTTTCTGTCTGTTTTTTTGTGATGTAACGAGTCAAATCCTAATGTCTTCTTTCTTCAGTGACTGCATTAGCTGAACTTGAAAGTGTGCTGTAAAAAATTATGTTCGGTTTAAAGGTCTCAAGGATAAAAAGTTGTTCTTTCTTTACATGGGTTATTATTTTGCCATCTTTTACAGTCTTATCATTACATGCCACGTGTGTGACCCAAGGTATGAAATCAAACTGGCATTAAAAAAAGAGACAGTGAAAATGCTTCCACTACAGTTAACGTTGAATGGAATTTAATAACAGTTTCACTTAACCCTGTTTCAATTCTTCTGACATTCAAGATAATAAGACTTTCATTATTTACCTTAATGGCAATAGATTTAGAATAATACACGTATGGGTAATATGCATAGATATTTAGAATAATATCCATACAAATACATACTTAGAATAACATCTAGAGAAACATGTGCTTATTTACATTTTATAAATTCTACCATGCTTGCCTGTAAGACTAAATTCCCCCTTCTTTTTCTGTGCTCAGTAGTCCCTGAACAGTCATCTACACTCACAACCATTCAGCTGTTTCTCCAATGGCCAGAAAAAATATCTCCTTATAGCTGTGACCATCCCCAAGTTCGACAAAATCTGAAACCTTATAAATCCTCTGCACTACCCCAGGATTTACGAACCTCAGTCCCATTTTGTGTGACATTGTGTCACAGTCTAGTATAGAACCAACCAAGCCCTAAATTTAACTAGGTGCTAAATTTATTCTCATTATTAGAATCTAAGAGAATAACAAAGGTGCTTCACCCTCATCTCCGTTTTCCCCGGCATACCTTACAACCCTGTGGCAAACCCCCAACCGGTTCACCTTCTGTTCTAAATGAAACCTGCTGTCATGTCAGAGTCTTCCCACATCTTCCTCCAGGGTACTGGCTGGACATTTCAGAGCTAAATGTTTTGAAGTCTGTTAATCACTGCAGGTCAATCTTACCTTCACTTTGCATAGTTTCTTATCTAAGGAAATGCTAGGGAAGGTAGCATTTGCATCCAAATGTACATAATAGCATGTTATGCTTTAAAAATTCCTCTGAAAGGTGGAGGGTAATAGGAGGAGTGTGTTCTGATGTGGACTCACTGGGGAGCAGAAACACAAGGCATGGGGAACAGACAGCTGCAAAGCTTGGCCCACAGGAACACTGATATTTTTTTTAGTAAGGACTTGAGTGCTATTGAATTTATTCTAGCTAAGGCCACAATAGCTTGATATTTATAAAACACATTACTATAAAACATGTCTTTCAATTATATATATTACACTGTTTCTAATGAAAAATCTTGTAAATATGTAAATCTTTGGAAGGAAAAAAAAACAACAAAACAAACACCAAAAAACATTTGAGTTATTGAAGTCAGATACAAAACATCCCCTTTATTCTCAGTCCAAAGAAGAGGGAGACCATAATTAGTTTTGGACATACGATCAGAAGAAACTGGAAATGAATAAGTAAATGGACTTTCATTTAATGCACAGTTTTTAAGACATAAGAGTTAACAGCCTATAAAACACACTAGATTTTTTTTTCTGTGCTAGCACCACCAAGATATCTTAACACTGTCATCTATGCTGATTTTTTTTTTAATGTGACTGACATGATTTTTTGACGTTCTATTTACTACTGGATGGAGGGGTTGTTGAAGTCTGTACAAGTCAAACAGTTTGGACAATGCTGGCAGTATTTATAATGTTAGGCTGAGCAGATGTTTCAAATTTGCCTTCATTTGCATATATATTTTGTTTGAACATGCTCTTGCCTATGTAAATGAGGAAGACATTTAGCTCTGCTGTTCCTTTAAATTCATTCCTCTTCAGTGTTTGAACTGAGGATTTTAAGTGGTTATAATTTGTCAAATGGTATTCCTTGGGCTTTTAAGTTTTTTTTGAGTCCACGACTGCATCAGAAGTCTCTTACATAAGCAATTAAGGGCTTTTTCTCTCCTCAGTTTTCCTAAATCAAAGATGATGAGTTTTGTACATGTAAGCCTGACTCTGTAGTTACTCAACAGTGGTTCTTGCAGTTCTTAACAAAGTTGTGTCCTCTGGGCCAGTTGTCCCTCAGAGGTTTCTCCATTCTGACTTGCAGCGCTCTTCCTCCTTTAAAAAACCAATTGTAACAGATTTGTTTGTATTGGTGACTGTTGCTCTGCAAGTTGTCTCATCAAGTTGGTGGGACTTATTTCCTTGAACACACGGTCAGGAGTAAAACCACATGATGCACAGTTTTAATTGGGAGTTCCAGGCACTAAAAGAATTATCTGAGCGATGCCAGGGCCGTTAGAGACTGATGTGTCTTTGTGCTGCCTCTCCTTATTAAAGAAACTTAAACTGGTTCTGGTTTACTCCACTTAAAGTCAGTAGGCAAATTATTCTTTTGAATCAGTTGATAGCAGTGTGATTTATTTTTCTTTTTTTTTCGGTGTTTTCCTTTCAGAACCTCCACAGTTTGTTGTAAAGCCTCGAGATCAGGTAGCTGCACTGGGGAGAACGGTGACTTTCCAGTGTGAAGCAACTGGAAACCCTCAGCCAGCCATCTTTTGGCGGAGGGAGGGAAGTCAGGTAAAGCAGCCTTTCTCTCCCTTCTTCCCGAGATGATTTCACATGAGAGACAAGTATTTTAATTATTCTTTTAAAGGTGTGGAAAAAGGGTTTAGAGCATGGAGTTGCTGGATATTTATTCTTTACTTCTAAGTCACGTGCTTGCTGGGTGATGTCAGCCTTACTAGGAAGGATGTCTGTGTTTTGCTGTCTCCCATTTTCTCCATGAGTGTAGAAAGATAAATATGTAACTAGAAACGTTCCATGTTTACTGCTATGACAGTCTACTTCATCTAACAGGGAGAGCTTTTAAGAGACGGAGATGACTTACACTAAACTTTGTTGGAACCCCCCAAATACTCCCAGATTTTCAGAAAGTTTGTCTCTGGGTTTGTGGTGCAGCCGTTAGTTTGCCATGTGTTTTTGAGTGTCTGGCAAACAAACCCATTTGCTGTATTGATCTGCATCACTGCATGGGTAGGACTACTTATGGGCTGAGGAAATCTGCTTTCCCACTCCATCAGTTGATTGACGGACCATACCTGAATAGGTCACTTTTTCTCCCAGGTTCCTTATTTGAATGGGAGGGAAAATTATTTCCAGCCTCTTTGTAAAGGATCTTGAAAGCCAGTGGGTGAAACACAATATAGCACAGCAAGAGAATCACAGTTTTCTTTCAGAGTCATCTTTTGAAGGAGGGATGTGACACAAAGTATTCTTTACTGGAAGGAAAGAAGGAATATGGGATTCTGGTTTTCCTGTGAATGAAGGAATGAATGGTGCAATAGCATATGACAGGGTTCTTTGTGTTACAAAACAATAGGTCAGAGAAATTGAGAACACTTAGAGACTGGCTTCTTTACTCCATTTGCTACATTTCTGTCTGAATACCTAAGTACAGCTAGACTGCAAGCAGATGATAATCTTCAATGGTATAAGTATACCAGAATATTATGCTTGTATTTTTGTATTTCCTGGATTTCTTTTATTTATTTACTTATTTTATCAAGTGTTGTCTAGAACATAATTTTTTTTTTTTGGCTCATTTTTGGCTCTGCTGAGCAGTGACCACTTGTGATGATTGAAGGAACTGAAAGAGGAGGTCAACAAATAGGGTTTGCTAATGAAGTAGAGGATGTTGTGTCCCACTCCTTTGGATGATTTTTGGAAATGCAAAATGTAATTAAACAAGAAAGAGGGATTAAAAATAGCCTCTGTAACCTTAAAGTATTCCCATTCACAAGTTTTTCAGCTAGCAGTAGAAATTTGGATTCAGTATTTGGTGAAAAGAACATATATTATTTTGATTGCCATTTTGATTTTTGACCGCTGTTGGTAAATACTGGGTTCTTCATACCAATACTATCTAAACAGGCAGGGGATTTCTGTGTCATAAGACTTTTCACAAAACACAAAAACTATGATTAGCAAGAGCTAAAGAGCATCAGTTAAGCGTGCATGGTGCTTATAATGCCAAGATTATGGGTTCAATCTCTGTACAGACCATTCATTTAAGAGTTGGACTCAGTGATTTTGTAGGTCCCTTCCAACTCCAAAAATTCTGTGAACTAAGCTCAGTATCTCTTTTTTAAAAAAAAAATAAAAAAATTTCTCCATTCTTAGGAAGGCAGATGTTAAAATACAGATAAGTAAACCAACATCTGCATTTAAATGAAAGAAATCAAATGTCCTGGAGCAAGTTCTAAAAAAGAACATTAAAGCAAATTACTGAGGTTCACCACAGTTGCTTGCACCATTGTGGTATCTGTACATATCACATCTTCACTAGCGTCTGTTAAACTTTATGCAATGTCCGACATCAACCATAGAGGATGTTAGAACATTCCCCAAAATCTTAGACAATTATGTGTGCATATCTGCACCTGTTTTATCACAAAAGATCCTATAGAAGCTATTCACGTTGTGGTACAGACGTGCTTAAGACAGGAAGAGCAGAATGTTTTCTGTATAATGTAAAAAGATTAATTTGTTTCGATGTATTGAAGTTAAGATTACTGATGTTTGAATTTGTTTAACCCTTTCTTCCCCCCATCTTCTTTCCTGTACATGCTGTAGAATCTCCTTTTCTCATACCAGCCCCCTCAGTCATCCAGCCGATTTTCAGTCTCCCAGACAGGAGACCTCACGATCACCAACGTCCAGAGATCTGATGTTGGCTACTATATCTGCCAGACTTTAAATGTCGCAGGAAGTATCATAACAAAAGCCTACTTGGAAGTTACAGACGGTAATCATGGATTCAGTTTATCATTTCCAAGTTTTTTGTTTTTATTTGAAGACAGCAGTGGAGCAATGTGACACTGCTTTGAAATCTGCTTTGCATAAATGTGGATTGCATGTGTCTTTGAACATAAAAATCCTGTTTTGGCCGTCTCTGTCAGGGGTTTAAATTTCTGGATATTGTGTTACACTCTATTTCCATTTTGTATTTGGTAAGTATATTCAGTTTATGGATTTTTGTCAAATCTGTTAATGTTAATCAGACTCTTTTCTACCTTCCCCCCCTACACTGAGTTTGCTTTCAGATTACTTGCTGATTCACTCTTTACCCCTATTATTGTGTGTCCATTTGCTTAGCGTCTCCCCTGTTTTTTCCCATTTTTTAGTATTCCATTATAGCAATGAAAAAACCTCAACCTATATGGAGATCCGCAGGATAACATACAAATTAAAATGATCATACATCTATTTTTAGGAGCAGTTGGGAAAAAAATTAGGATGAAAAAGCTACAGGGGGCATGACTACAAGCAGTAATAGAGGCTAATGTGAGGCCAGTCTCTAATTATCAGAAATACTTCATATTTTTAAAGGCAAAGATACTCACGGAAAATATTAATCTTAGCACTTATGGAGAAAGAGGATAAGTGCAGAGATTTTAGGAGGAGGGAAGCTGTTGACTGAGAATAGTTTCTATAAAATAGGCCTTTGCACTATAGAAAACATAGAAATAATGCAATACGAGAAACGTGCAGTGAACCTGGAGAATAAAATTTTTTATTTACACCCCCTGGACTGAGATTGGAGGAATAGGACTACATCCTTTGTGGTTTCTCACGATGATAAGCCACATTTTGTTATCCTCCTTGATCCAATTTTTTCACTGGGGGGAAGGCTGTGGCAAGGTGAGAGATAAATTTATAATAGAAATTTAAGAAAATTAAATATTTTTTCTGCTATGTCATCTGAACTTGGAAAAAAAAAGCAGTTTAAATATATTTTCTTTACTCTATGCTCTGGGTTATATGTCTGGATATATGGATATCTGACAGGTAGTTGTTTTCTATAATGTCTTGGGACAGTAATTTTTTTGGTACTTTCATGAAAGGGAAGGCAGGATATGCTGAATGATACCCAAGTATTCTCAAAGATAATAGAAGTTGCCATCAACTTCATTGGCACTTAAGTTAACTGTGAATTTCAGTGGCATTAGATTTCTCCTGTAGAGCACAAATGGGTCAGAGTCTTGCCATTGGCAACTGCAGAGCTGTTTACAAACAAAGTCAAATACAGATTTTAAGTGGGCTTATTTTTGACTGTCTCTGCAGAGAAAGATACTAGTGGCCTCACAGTGCAATGCAACAGGTTGGGACAAGAACTAAAGGATAAATTAAGCAGTTGAAAACAGAGTGTCATTTGAACATGCAAATGAAATTATGGGAGTTGGGATTTAGCCAAAAAAAGCAGTACTAACACGCTGTCTGTTGTTATGAAAAGTAATTTAGAAATATCTGATGTTCACAAATTATCAGAACTTCAGGTTTGTACTTCAGCTACCAAACCAGTTTTCAAGTTACGTGAGCCCCATGGCACTGCTGAACAGATTTATGTCATTTAGAGTTACGGCTATTTTCAGCTCAGCAGTCCATGTCATCTTGGATGGTACAGGTACAGCAGATCACTGAAACATAATAAAATAACTTTTACCTCTACTTTTGCTTATCTGTTGGATAATGGGGAAAAAAAGCCTCGTGTAGACAATCACTCTTTTCTGTGAATACTGAGACTGCTTTATACCTTCCTCTGTACAGTTATTAAATAACCCTTGAAAGATGCATTAAAATTGATGTAAACACGCTGTGGGATTTTTTTGTGGCTTTGAAGTCATATTGACAGATTAAGTCATCACAGAACTAAAAATCAGAAACTACTGGAAAAATATTTCTGAGTTGAAATGTCTTTAGTATGGTAGTTCTATCCATTAGCTTTGTGTTTATTTTACCCTACTGCTGGGCATCTCCCAATTAGGAAACGGCACCGAGATGAGTTGACAGAACGTCATGAATGTTTTTTTTAAGCAGTACGTATTTGTGAGGTTATCCCCTGACAGCCCACCTCCTTTTTCTCTGTCTTTAAATGCTGGAAGTAGGAGTTCTGGTTATGCAGGCCTGCCACACAGTAGAAGATGAAAGAATTTGGGAAGTCCTTTCTTTTTCCATTATCACTTTATAAAGACATTGGAATTAGAGAGTGCCTAGCGGATACCGCTGTGAAATGTGCAATACTCTTCACATTCTGAAAATACTGTGTTGGGAATCATCTTAAGCTTCCGTAGCTGTGCATCATTATAATGCACCCTGCCCTGAATAATGCATGCCTCCAACTTTAATTACTTGTTTAATTATCTTTAGTTTGTTTCAAAGCCTCAAGCAACTGCTGTTGCTTAGATGATTAGAAAATTGCTTCCAGTTGCAGAAATCTCTTTCCTGTTGTTTCTCCTGGCAGTGATTGCAGACCGGCCTCCCCCTGTCATTCGACAGGGTCCTGTGAATCAGACCGTAGCTGTAGATGGTACTTTGGTACTGAACTGTGTGGCCACTGGCACTTTAATGCCCACTATCCTCTGGAAAAAGGATGGAATCCTCATTTCCACCCAGGACTCCCGTATCAAGCAATTGGAGACGGGAGCATTGCAGATCCGATATGCCAAGGTAGCTTGAACTGGCCAGTGGGTTTCCTTGTTGTTCATTTCACTTTGGTTTTTTTTTTTCACCTCCAGACGTTTTAGATGTGGTAAATCCTACATTTAGAATTAATGAAATGTTACATAAATGTATGGAAATATTTGATACTTTGTGTTTTCAGATAGTTCATTCTTTACGCTTAACGCCTGCCTAGGGCATGTTATTTCAGATTTCATAAGGAAAAATGCTTTTTAAAAGGTATTATTTAAGGGAATTATTTGGTACTTGAAACATGAAAGGGAAAGCAAAACTTGTATTTCAGTAAGACAAATCATTAAATTATTTGGGCTTTAGCACTAATAGATTAACATTATCTAGTTAATTCAAATGTTTATAAAGAAAACCTTTGTTCAGCATAGAGCAGTAATAGAGCCATGTACATAGCTTTTTCAAAAGAGTTTTTAGTGTTTAAACATATTCACTCCTCAGTGTACTGTAGTTTAAAATGGTTAACCACCTGTCAAATACTCCTCAGGGAGTTCTAGTGCCTGCTCAGTACTGCTGCTGGTCATGCCTTGCACACTGTAAAATGTTTTAAAATGTTAAATTTTGTCATACTGGTTATTCTCTGCCATCTTTTCTATGTTTTGAAATGTAGTAATTTTTTGAAATTAGGCTGAATACATGGCTTTACCGTATTCCCTAGAGTTGCCCTGTTGCCAGTTACAAGTTAGACTGGCTTAGGGCTTGAACCTCCGATTTTTGATCACTTCTGTCCAGCTCATCCGGTGAGGCTGGGACCTTAGGAGGATTGCATTTCTTTTTGGGAGAAAAAAGGAAACTCTTTTGAAATGTGATTAAGTCACATATGGACAAATAATCTAACATTCAGGACTGGATGAGAATAGCATATGGAGATTCCTTTTTGGGTCTGCTGTAGATTGAAATTTATACTAACACAGGGAACCCCATGTGTACCCTGTGGAATATTTAAGCTTTGATTTAAGGATGACATGTTCTCCAGTGCTCAGTCTTGATAAATCCCCAGGCATTACTTATGTAGAGGGTTGACAGTTGCATGGGGTCTTGTCATCTGAGTTCCTTCTCAATTTATTTGTTAAGACCTCTGCAGAGTAAGGAATAAATGCTACAAAATTTGCTTTCACTTTGTTCATTACAGAATAGTCAACACTAAATTAGAATGTGCAGCTTTTCCAGTTCTGTTGTGACTGCTCAGAAATAAATACCCGTTTTCCTTCCGCAGCACATGAAATCATAACTTTCAATGGAAGAAGTTTGTAGTTCGATGTTTTTGCAGCCTCTAAGACGTTCATCCATATTCATGGGGGTACCTAGAGAGCTGTAATTACTTTTCTAGCCCACTGAGTGCCTGATTGTTTCAAATATTTATTCTTCTCTCTCCCCATTCAGCTGGGTGACACCGGTCGGTACACCTGCATCGCTTCAACCCCGAGTGGCGAAGCTACATGGAGCGCATACATTGAGGTCCAAGGTAAATCAATTAGGGTTTCTCTGCAAGGAGAGAATACATGAAGGAAAATCAGCAATTGAAATGCAGAAGTCATTTTACTCTGTCATAAATTGCCAGTGCAGATGTGAACAGCACTTTAGCTTACAGCTGCTTCCTGTCCATACTCAGCATTTCTCTCTCCTTTGTTAGAGTTTGGAGTCCCAGTGCAGCCACCAAGACCCACTGACCCAAACTTGATTCCTAGTGCTCCGTCAAAACCCGAGGTTACAGATGTCAGCAGAAATACAGTAACATTGTCATGGCAACCTAATTTGAATTCAGGTGCAACACCAACCTCTTACATAATTGAGGCCTTCAGGTATACGAGACTCGTGATCTTGCTGTCTGTACCTTTGTGTATAATATGTTATTAAACAAGCACGTGCTAACCTGCTGGTGTGTGTGTTTTATCCTTAGCCATGCATCTGGGAGCAGCTGGCAAACTGTAGCTGAAAATGTGAAAATGGAGAGTTTTGCAGTTAAAGGGCTAAAACCTAATGCAATTTACCTATTCCTTGTGAGAGCAGCTAATGCATATGGACTAAGCGACCCAAGCCAAATATCTGATCCAGTGAAAACTCAAGGTAAGCTTTTGATTCTGAACATTTTGTGTGTCCACGGCACCTGTCACAAGTGGACTAAGTGATACCAGATGCAGGAATTCTGGTAGCTTTTGACCGTCTGCCTATCCTGGCAATAATGTATACTATAGTAAAATACTGTGTTTAAACTTGAATTTCTCTATAACACGGACTCTGACAGCATGCTGCATTGCCTAAGGGAACCCTAGCATGTCTTATCCAAAGATAGTTACATCTTGCAGAATAGCAACTCCTATTAGCAACAACAGTAATCCCTGTTCTTCTGAGTTAACACACAAATACTCAAATTCCATGGAAACATTATTACTATGTCCAGTGAATCAAATGAGGCTTAAGATTGAGACAGAGAGAGAAAAATTGATTGAGAAAAGTTGATTTCTGCTGCATTAGGAAAGAGAAAGTTTAAAATTTGAAGGAATTCGGCATCATGAGCCAGTAAAGAAGAGGTTTTGGCAGTATGTTAGGAGTATTTCAATTATACAACTGTTGGAAGTAAAATAGTAGGGAAGAGAGACAATGCTTACAGATAGCCAAGTGGAAGAAAAGGCTGGGTAGAGTGGATGAAGGAGTCATCCACCGACTCCAGCTGTGACTGAAGTCCAGCTATGGACTGAATCCAGCTGTAATGTAAAATCAAAAAGTAGATGTGTTCACTGTAGCAAAAAAATGACACTTTGGATGATGTACAGGGAATAATACGTTGTGACTTTGAAGCCTGCATTTTCGCAGTCGAAATACTCATATTCTTAAGAAGGGGAAAGCTAGAAATATCTTTTTTTCAAAGGAAAAGTGATAGAGATCATACTTTTTTTGTTTGTTTGCTTTACTGCTCTTCCTAATGACTGGAGAAGCCGACCCATTGGCTTATTAAGAGTGTCTGTGTTGTATGTTTGTTTCTTTGTTTGCATAAGTAAGTACATGTTTGTTTTTGAAAGGAAGTTCTGTAGAGGAAACAAAGCGTTTTCCTTTGGTGACTTCTCATTTTTTTCTGTAATTGGTCTGAAAGCAAGTCTTTCTGATCTCCCCTGGGGAGTGACCAGTTTCACATTGCTGTCCTTTGGTATTATGCATTTCTCCTGAGGGATGACCATTTCAGTGGATAGATGTAGACAGCAGAGTCACGGACACATGGAAGAGAGGGATTGCACCGCTTCCTAAGTCTGTTACCAAGGAAAGATTTAGTAACCTTTTACTGATTCGTGGAAATAGAGCAACGCATGTTGCTATGTGGGCAGGCTGCAGTGTTCTACACGAGTCTGTTCTTCATGTAGTGTAGTGCAGTTTCATTCCTGAAGACAAGATGAGGTATTGTGCCTGTCCCAAATTAACTGATCACTGACCTGATTCTGAGAAACAGCAAATGTTCTCTTCACTCAGCTGAATGGTTTATAGTAACGTGGAAAAGCTTTGCTGTTCTCTGGGCACCCAGTAGAACTGAAAACCGGAGGAACCACACAGAACCTCAGTGATAAAAACAACCAATAGATAAAATCTTCTCCAATAGTAAGAAGTATAATCAAGTCCCAGATTTTTTAAGAGGTTCTGCTCTTCTTCCAATATCATTTCAGTTTTGTTTAAGTTGTGGTCTAGCTAAAAAAGCTCAAAAATTTCCAAGTTCACTTTTGACCTGAGAGTGGTATAGCCTAGCAATAATGCATGTCCAGTTTGGGAACCTAACCTACCTTCAACTTTGCACTTTACCAGTATTACCAACCACATGTTTGGGTGTTATCACTTGACAGTCCCTGCCTTGGAAGCTTGGAGCTGAAACAAGGAAACACACTCATCACTGTATAGCACAGATGTGCAAATGGCTGAGCCTGTGAATAGTTGGATTCACATTGTTGATGACTCATCTTTTAGGACTAGCGAAGATAGAACTAATTATTCCACTGACTTTCCTTTTACATTCTAAGCAGGGTGATGTTTAGGCAGCACTCCAAACAGAAACTTCTATCTTTAATGCTTTCAAACTTTGGGAGGAGGGAAATACTCTGATAAATGGGCTGTTTGGCAGAACATACTAAATGTGGAAATAGCAATGACTCATTGGAGAGTTTTTTTGTTTTGTTGTTTCATTGTTATCAGTGTTGTTTGCTAAGAATCCAGATTTGTCACTCTCAGACTGCATGCTAACCTCAGCTTGCTTCTTTAACTTTGAAGAAATACCAGCTTCTTGTAAATATGTTGAGGAAACCGTATGACAAAAGTTCAAAGTGACATAGGCTTTGTATGAATGGGAACTATATTTCTGGAAGGAAAGTAAGCCTCATGACTTGTCCTCATGCACCCTTACAATGGTTTTATTAATGTTTAGTCAGGATTGAAAGCTGGTAAATGGAGACTATGACTACTGTGCAAAAAGTGTGTTTTACAACTGTTGCACTCACTGATATAGAAGACACTTAGAAATGCATCAGCTGTGCTGTCCAAACCTCATCTTTCAGGATAGTCTACACACCTGCAGTGACTTATTACAGTAGTTGTGCAGAAATATATACAGAAATTTGGTATACTCTAGCACTTCTTGAAAGCAGACATCTATGGAAATTGCCAGGAAATTCCAGTCTTCAGAGAAACAGAACCCTTGAAGATTTCCTGATGTTGCTTTCTCACTAGAGGAGGTCAAGCAGGGAAGTAGTCGGGCTGCAGCAAAGTTTATGTAATGCATTACTCTATATCTGGAATCAGGTTAATTTAAAAAAAGGAAAGTAAAAATTTCAAGTACTTTCTC
This sequence comes from Myiotriccus ornatus, assembly GCA_036023395.1. NCBI lineage: Eukaryota > Metazoa > Chordata > Aves > Passeriformes > Tyrannidae > Myiotriccus > Myiotriccus ornatus. Next base: position 9,280,001 of record JAYRBT010000001.1, read on the forward strand.
ATGAATTTCCCAGCCTGTGATTTTTAATGATACTCAGCGTGGTATTTGTTTAAAATGAAGTGATCAAGGAGAGAGGTGTGAAATCAATGCAGAAACTATGTTACGCTGCCGTCCATAGTATGTGTCTATTTTAGATACCCTGTTAGTGCTGCCCTATAAATTTTATACATCTGACAGTCGTCTGTTTCAGTTAAATATGCTTTTCAAGGGCTCAGCATGCAAGAAATATGTTTCCGTTGTACCATTGCATATTTTGAGAGGAATTTGTCCCTTCATTCGTACAAATAACTCTTCTAGCTATAAGATGGACCGAGTATCAAACGATGCAGACAGGACTCACCCAGGCTCTGCCTGCTGTTTACAGAAGCCACTTGCCATCAGAGAAGCTGCAGCCACGTGACTAATTTTTCTTTTTCTTGGTCATTACATGATTTTGTAGTTAAAACCAACAAGTTTTCCAGGAGTTTATCTGAAGATCCAGCTTCTGCTGTTTTTTACAGGTTTCCCGATCTCTTGGAATTTGCAGAACATTTTTGCTTCCCAACAGGAAAGAATAAAGAAATGCTGCTTTAGCCATTTACCAAAGCCATCCTTTAGTGTGGTGTGTCTTTTTCTGCAGCAGTTCCCTCATGTTTCTCTCTGAGGAAGTGCAGTGTATTGATTTGGTACTACCTCAGCACTGATGATTTGCTCAGGAAAATATTTGATGTAGTTTTTTCTTACATAGCTGGGAAGTACTTAGAGTAAACTTTATGGGTGATAGGATCATATACTTTCTGATATATTCATTTGTATTTACATGCACTTATTTTAACTTATTATTAATATGTACTTGTGTGAATGGAATCTTAAATTATTACAGATGTTCCACCAACAAGCCAAGGTGTGGATCACAAGCAGGTCCAGAGAGAACTGGGTGATGTGGTACTACATCTACACAACCCTACTATCCTTTCTTCCTCCTCAATTGAAGTTCATTGGACTGTGAGTATAAATCTGTATTATGGTGGTGGTTACAGGTACTGCTGAATTGTCCTGCTTTGACTGCAGTGGAGTCACACTTTAGGAAGCTGTGTAGTTTGTATGCTGGGAGATCCTTTTTCTCTGGAGTGAAGAGACTTGGGCTTTGCTTTCCTACTTCATTAAATTTTGTCCTGTTTTCCCCATCTGTGTCCCCATAGAGAGTTCTGTTCATGACGAGAGTTTCAGGGTCCTCCTCTGGAAGCTAAATGACTGACCAAAGGCCTCCTAAGTCATGTCATTTGAAGCCTTTGCACTGCTTTCAGGAGTCTGTCAGTCCCCTAATGAGATAGCACGGGCACTTCCCTGTCTGTCAGTCACCAGTGGAGAGAAACACCGCATAATTCTGTTTGAAAGTGTTACCTCCATCCTACAAACACACCCAAATCCGCAGAGCCTCATCTGAACTTGTGATTCCCTACGGTCCTGGGAGTGCATATGGTACAGAGAGAGGAGATGAAAAGGGCAGTGTCATATTGGCGTGTGGTGGGGGGCAGCGGGAAGTTGGCCACATGGAGGATATTGCAGAGGAAATGAGGGAATGAGAAAACACTCCAGGAGTCCTGAAGCAAGGAGGTTGGGAACACAGATAGAAAAGGTTCAGGTAGACTTACAAGGCGGAGGCGTCAGTGTGAGAAAGGATTAAAAATGGCTCACCATGAGAGACTTCTGGCAATCCAGAGCTAGAGATAAAAGCAGAGAGCAACGTGGGAAACTACAAATAGTGAACCATGAGGAAAGAAAATGTAATTCAAAGAAGAGCTGTTTTAAAATGAAATGCAGAATGAAGAAAAAAATTTGGGATATGATTATACCAGGTACAGGAGTAAAACCATAGGGAGTGAGCTTTGAGGTCTTTTCAGGACTTCCACCTGAACATGTCAATATATTGGCATGGATAGTGTGGGAGAGCAAAGGCTGCAGCCCCTGCCGTGTCATGGCAGAGTATTTTGAACAGGAGCAAAGGGATTTTTGACTTTATAGAAGAGCCTTAGCTCAAAGGAGTCCTGGTCCATGACCAGGGCTCCTCAGTGCTGCAAGAATACCAATAATATGTGCTGCACAATGATAGAATAATACTGTTGCACAGTAATTACACTCTCACCTGCAGCATGGTCACCTGCAGCAGGCAATCTCCTGTTTTAGCTAATAACTTTAAAACATCTTTGAGTTTCCTAGCACGATTTTGCTTGACCTTTCCTTATAGAATAACCTTTTCCAGAAAGGCATTTTTTGTCAGTCTCTTGGGTAGCCTGTGGCTTCTCTACAATTTCGAAAATAAGCATTACCTCAGTTTCAGCTAACACACAGATTCTTTATGTGATTATTAAAAATGAAATATGTTGATTTTTGGAGTAAAATTGCAAGCACAGAGTTTTTTTATACCACTCTACGAGATTTTTGAAAACAGGGAAAATCTGATGCACTTTAAAAACTTTTATTGTGGTTGTTATTGGACTTTCTTATCCACCAGAAGTTGAAAATGGTAGTTAAAAGATAGTGAATGCTCCACGACAGATCACACGTATATGATAGCTTTCTGTTTCAGTTATAGCCAAACATATTGAATATTTACATTAAGATCTTCTCCTCCAGACATTTGATATAAAATTACTTTGGTCTAAGAAGTGCTCAGGAGCACTAAGCATCAGCTTGATGTATGTTTCCAAGTCTCAGCCATGTTACCATACTGAGTTTTATGAGCCTCCCCAGAGCCTCTTGGGACAGCCCTTTCCTGCCCAGATCTGACAGAGCCCAGCCACAGCCATGGAGAAGGTGCCAGCTGGCTGTCCTTCCAGTTCACTTTCTCCAAAAAGAAGCGGGCAGGAAGCGGTGCTCATTGCATGGATTTTGGGAAGCTTCGACGTCTCAGGGCAGTTGGCATTCCCTCTCTTTGATCTCCATGCTCATCACCCTGAGCTCTGGCACTGTAGATCTCCCTTTCCCTGTGTGCCCCCTGCGCTGCTGTGCACGTTCAGGTGGGCAGAAGTCTGGCCTGTGCCGAGCTGTGTCACCCCGTGGATGCAGAGACTGTTCGTTTCACGGAGCCGAGACATATTATACAACTCCGTTATCCCCCTTTAATGCCTTCCTAAATCCAGGGGAACCAGCACAGTTTCACCAGCATCAAACAGATTAATGCACTCGCGAGTCTGGCCTGTAATTTGCTGTAATGCCAGGAGCCTTTATGTGCTTTGGCAGGGATGTTTGCCATGAGTAACACAAGCAGGTGGCCCAGGGGCCGGGCACGGTGTCACAGGCATCGTCCCTGGTTCGTGTCTGTTCATGGATGTGTTCTGTGTTCTGCTGTCTTGCCAGGTGGACCAGCAATCCCAGTACATCCAAGGATATAAAATTCTGTACCGGCCTACACCAGCATCCTATGGAGAGTCAGAGTGGTTAATCTTTGAAGTGAGGACTCCGACTAAGAACAGCGTTGTCATTCCTGAGCTGAAGAAAGGTGTAAACTACGAAATCAAGGCCCGCCCTTTTTTTAATGAGTTTCAGGGAGCAGATAGTGAAGTGAAATTTGCAAAGACCCTGGAAGAAGGCAAGTAGGAGCCAGACAATCTTCATCTTTCCTTTTTGAAGTAGCAGTCTGGCCAGCTTTCCTCTGATATGTTCATTATTTGATTTTGTTTGAAGTGCGTGCTGTTTGAGAGCAGCAATCTGTAGCAGAGGAGGCTGTGTTGGGCTGATCATTATGTGAATTGTTTGGTGACACAGAAGTAAATATTCAGAGCCAGACACAAGAGACAGAGAGAGAGGGATGTGCAAAAAATCCCCTCCAACACACAATGGGAAATGCGCTTTTTTATCTTCCCTGCAGTGTGCACTCCTCCCTGCTGAGTTCATGGGCTGGTCACAAGTGACTTCTGTCAGATTCAAGCACTTGCTAATCACTATCTTGAGTAGATAGCAGACACCACAGAAATCATCAAAGCCCTGTAGCTGAGGGAATGGAAACCATCCTTTTTAGAAGGCTTTTTATATCTGGATCAATCAGTGGGACAAAGTGAAAAGATGAATGAAGGCAACAGATATAGTGGACTAAATTATGCATTTCCATCTCATACATGTGTTAATAAGAGAAGGTTCATAAAGCTCTTCCTTTTGTTGCTTCACAGGCGTAATGAGTGTGCAAGGTGGCCAGTGCCTTCGGTGCCTCTGCTAGATTGCACCACCTTTCCCTTTCTGTCCTCCTTCCGCATTATAAATGCCCTTTAGCTCCAGTTTATTGTTGCAGGTGGTTCAAGAGGTGTGCATAGCTGCATTCATCCCAAGCATCAGCTGTGCATCCGGTTTTTAAGAGGGCTATTTCAAATGCGAACCATAAATTATTGTTATAAATGTGTTAATATTAACACACGCTGTCCTAATTTTAATAAGTTTCATGTTACTCATTATTATTCACACACTAGAGGAAAATGAAGTTTAGATTAGGGTCAATTTAGAGGCTTTATTTTTCAAAAATGTTGATGCTGGGTAAGATGGTTTGAGACCATTGATGAATTCAGTGCTCAGGATTGTGACTGGAGAGCCTAGTGATGAATGTGATTTTTCCTGTCCTGCACAGCGAGACTACAGCAAAACCCAGGAGCCTGGTTGCAGTTTGACACACTTTCCTTCCGTATCATTTTACCCTGTGGTCAGGAGCTGCCCTCATTGAAGGATGGGGCACAAAAAGATTGCATTTCTATAGCCCAGAAACCATCTTCCTGTTTAGAAAACTCGCTCCCGGGTGCAACAAACGTAACTGTTCAATCCTTCTTTCCAAACAAACAGCTCCTAGTGCTCCACCTCAGAGTGTTTCAGTAACTAAGAACGATGGGAACGGGACAGCAATCGTGGTCACCTGGCAGCCACCCCCTGAGGACAACCAGAACGGGATGGTTCAGGAATATAAGGTACTGCTGGCATGCCTTGGTCCCCTGGCAGATGGAGCTTGGCCAAGTAGTGAGAGGTGGGCTGTTTGTGGATGCTTGGCTCCATCTTCTGGTTACTCAGAGAAAACGGGATAGAAAATCACTGCTTTGACTCAAACTCCATATTTAGTAATTCTGCCTAGATGGTGGAAAGGCAATTAAAACAGCCTCCATAAATCAAAGCAGAGGGTCAACGCTCTTAATTAAAGCAGGTACATCCTTGCCTTCATTATAACTTGAGAAATGCACACTCAAGTAGAGGGGGAACCATACCTGTTTGAGAACCATTTTGTGACTCTAAGGCATTGGCCAAGGTAGTAAATATAAACAGGCTTAATGAGTTGAAAAGCTTAGGGATAATAATTAACAGTGTTAAGATCTGAGTAAATTATGCGTAACTGGGTAGTTAAAACAAACGGAAAACTTTCAAGAGAAGAATGTGCTTGTATAATAATAAATTTATTTAGTGTATCAAAATTTTTCTTTTCTTCCAAGCACAGTTCTCATTATGCTGTTTAACTTTTAACAGTTTGAAAGTACATTATAAGTATTTGTTATTTGATGTTCATTTACAAACATAGGCTGTATTTTCAGTTCAAATTTTTTTGTGATAATTTACATAGCAAAGTAAATAAAGCTTATTTTCCTGAGCAAGCTCAGGTGTTTTAAATGTCTAGTTGTGGATATCAAGTAAGTTTTGTAATCGTAGAGAGGCAGGAGCTTTGGTTTCAGTCTTCTGCAAATGTGCATTATTGAGAAAATCTTTCAAATGAGAATGTCTTGGCTACTTTTCAGGTTTAAACAGAGTGCTATAAACATATATTCCTAGCCATCAAAACTCATTCTGATATTTCTTTTCCCTGAGTAGAAATGGAAAAGGGAAGAGATTGCTAAGCTTCATGGTCAATTTAGAATAATAAAACCCTCTTCAGAACCTGGTCAACTGGTAAAAAAATCCGTTTATGGCTTAGTTGCAGATATATAATGTAATTGGAAAAAAATACTTGCGAAGTTATTTCATTTAAAGACAGACCTTGAGCTGGAGAGATGGAATTATTTCCAGCAAGAAACTGCATGAGAGGAATGTTAAGGTTGCAAGGACACAACAATAAAAGTCAGGAAATTCCCATTTCCAAGTGGATGTAATACCTACCCCAGCTCCTAGCATTCTGAGGGAATAGGCTATCAGGTGGAGGAGCAAGCATCCTGCAGTGCTTGTGTAGCAGTAGATGGCACACTGGCATGCTTCACATCTACATTTCTTGTGTTGCTGCTGTTATTCTCCTTTGTGCATTTCACCATGGACAGAAAACAAACACGATGAATGTATATGTCATTGCTCTTTAAGTTGCTATGTGTAATTACTGCTTTTGTCTGAAAACTAAATAAATGCGGCACTAGTTTTTTAAGATTAAAAACTAATAACAATTCATGTGAAGTTTTCTCTTTTTTCTTTCCTTTTTGCTTTTCTGTCTTCTGTGTTTTCTCCCAGAAAAAAATAATATATAAAAAGATATGCATATGTGTGGGAGTTCATTGTTTTCTCAGCAACTCGAATCAAAGACGAGTATACCCCCTGTAGCTAAAGGATAAACTAAATAGGAAGAACTATACCATCCAAAAAAGGACTGGCCATTATATTATACCATCCTAATTGAAGAGGTGTCAGTATCACAAACAAAAAGCCAGAAATTCAAATTCAAAGCAAAAGTCATTTTTTTCCTTTCTTACCATGAAGTTAGAAATTCTCTTGTTGTACTAATTCTTTCTTGGCTTATGCGTCTGTTACAATGTGAATTCATCCTTGTTTTATATAAAAGTTTGTTTTCACTTGCCTATTGAGATATACAGTCAATATAGTATGGCAAGTACTGAGCAACTTGATGTTTAACATAACATTATTGTTTCTTTTACCATGCATTTCTTCATGTACATGAGCCCCTAAGAACAAAACTCTTTTTTCTGAGTTAGTAGTTCATAGTTACAAGCACATAATAAATTGTTTCCGTTGTTTGCATATGCACCATTTTACAGGGCAGCAGTAACAATTTCTGTGAAAATTACTGCAGTCAAAATGTAGATTTAAATGTTTTCTTCCACACTTAATCGAGTTCTCATTTGCATAAGATCATTTTCATGACCATCCTCTAGGATTTAAGAGCAGTATTACTAATAATTTTACTACAAGTACTGACTGAAAAATTCTCTATGTAGTATCAGAATACAAAGAGGAGATTCTCTTTGTGTGCTCTGACCTGCTCTGCAGCAGCACTTACGTATATCCGGTGCTGGGATTCAATTTCAAAGGGACTTAAAGGACATTTCACATCCTCACAGTTTCCCACTAGCCTTGTTTCAATCCTTGGCATTCAGAGAAGGGAAAAGGGTCTTACAGCCTCCTGAAGGTGAGATAAAATTTCCAGTGTCCAGGCAGCAAGGGCCGTAGCAATTGTTCTACGTGTGAAACTGTAGCTCACTCACCTGGCAATCTCCACAGCAGCAGAATTGCACGAGGGATTTAAAGGAGCTATCTGGGTACTAAATCTTTTAGGAGCTCCATATGTCAAAAGCAAAATCTTCCCTCCTATGTACGATCAGCCGAGGCTCAGATATACTGCTGTTCTCAGCCGGGTTTGCTTCTTTACAGATAAAGTACTGATTTTAACTAATTTAGCTTTCTGGATAAATGTTCTTTGTAGAGCAGTTCATTTGTGGAAAGGGGACAAAACCGGAATCAACACAGCTTCATCATTTTTTTAGCAGAACTAGATTAGCTGCTACTTCACCTTGAATAGCAGTTGAGAGTTCAACCATACTATTAAAAAGCATTTGCCACATCAGTGGTTCAGGCCTACAGGAATAAAAATATCTCATCATCTTGTTTCTCCCAATCATTTAATGTCACTGATATAATTTGCAAAGTGGTGATTTGAAGTCGCTAGACTGGTCTAGATCTCCAAAAATCAGATCTGATGTCATGCTGTTGTCTCTCAATTAGAAGACAGAAAATCACTCAGTCTTTGCCTCTTGCTGCCATCTTAAAAAAAAAAAAAAAAAAAAAAAAAAAAGAAAAGAAAAAAAAAAACTATGTGAATTCCAGCATGGCATCTGTTCTCTTGTGATGTCATGTGATGAAAGACTTTCTCAGGCACTTGAGTGATGAAAGTCTTTCTTGACAAATAATTCCTGAACAAGAGAATTACAAATTCATTAAACTGAATGTTCTTACTTAGTTGTTTATGTGACCAGTTCTTGGCTACGGGGCTTCCCTGTCTTGTTCTGCACTACTAATGCTTTTAGTTTTATTAACACCAGTTGAACTCGGAATGAATTATGACAAACCCAATGGTGGTAGTTGGATCTGCACTTTGGAACAAAAAGTACCTTTTCATTATTCGTAGAGTGCCTAGGACAGCAATCCGTGACTGCAGGTGTTGAAGTAGTGACAAATTATAAATTCCTTTATCCAGCAGAAAAGAATGTGTCAACTTTCCTTCTGCTTATCCTTTGGTGTTGAATGTTGAACATTTATACATGCCATGCGTTTACTTCCCTGCAGGTTTGGTGTCTTGGCAATGAAAGTCGATACCACATAAACAAGACAGTGGATGGTACCACCTTTTCCGTGGTCATCCCCTCCCTAGTTCCTGGTATTCGATACAGCGTGGAAGTGGCAGCAAGTACTGGGGCAGGACCTGGAGTGAAAAGCGATCCCCAGTTTATCCAATTGGGTAAGCCTGCTGGTAATCCTGCCTGCTGGTTTCCATGATTTCTGTTTGTTTACTTTTGTCCTTTATGGCACCGGAAATACTTTCAAGACAAGTGAAAGAGATAGCGTTACTTGATCCCTGGAATAGCAGGATTTGGCATTTCTGGTTTAAAACTTGCTTTACAACTGCATTCTAAAGGTGGGGTTATAACAACATAGGTTTTTTTTTTTAGTCTCCCAATTCAGGAGTTTGGTTGTTGACTTTTCAAAGTGAATTTTCAGCCTTAAGAGTGGTGTAATAAAACATGTAGGGGAGTATGAATCACTAAGTGTTGAATCACTTTAGTTTAGGGATGTAATTTGTCTTGATCAGATTTTATCTTTATTGAGAAAAAAAAAATTCCCAAGCATGCTAAAATTAGGCACAATAAATATCAACTCTGTGTGAGAGCTAGTAAATAACCTGAGTACAGGAAAAGGAGGTACCCAGATGATTTACAATAATCTTGACCTTCTAATTTCATTAACACCAAACATCTCTGTCATAAACGCACATCAGGGGCCTTGCTCCTGGAGTTTTCTGGGAGAAATGCATCTTTGCTGTTGGTTAGCTGAAGATTATTTAAAAGAGCTTTAAGTATAGTCATATGCTGCTTTACTAGTATGCCAGTAGCAAAGTACCTTATCCTTACAGAACAGAGTTGTGAAAGCAAGCTCAGCATGTTGCTTTGGGCTTTATGTCCCGTCTGTCTCTGTGTCATTAGTAGATCTTCCTTCTTATTTCACTTGTTGTATTAAAAAATCTATAATTAACAGCATGTGAAAACAAGACAGGACGACTAATACGGAAAATTATATGTACAATTTCCTTGGCTATTAAAGTGAAGTCCCTCTAACTTAGTTAAATTATGCAGGCATGTGATTCCCCATTACATTGATATAGAGATTTTACAACAAAATTACACACCACTTGTATGATATTCCATTAATATGGATTTAGGACAGGGAAACCCCATAGTTATTTGTTGGATTGCTCTCTTCCTACAGCCAGCTACCATTCACAGCTTCCTACAGTCAGCTTTCCAGGCTTAAGTTTTGAAAATTCTACATTAGTGAGGCTCGTGAGGATAACCTCAAATGTTCAAAGCCAAAGATTTCATAAATACATTTTCTTTTCCCCCCCATTTCTCTGATGATAAGCAAATGGAAGGTGAATTTTATAATAGAACTTAATCATTTTGAGGTTTTGGTATGTGGAAAAAAAAACAAATGAGACTGCTGGGGGAAGATTTTTGCCTGCTATGGGGTTCCTGGCTTTTCCTGGCACTGTGTTAGAAAACAAGAAGCAATCACACACCTCAAAAGGTGTTTAGATGTGCAAATCTTGTAGAATACATGTATTTCCTTGTGGTTGGAGTTTGCTTTCATACTCTTCACTGCTTGCTTCTAATTAAGTGACGTGGCCAGTTCCAGATATGCTGTAGTAAATCCCATAATTTGGTTGTTTCATGGCAAAGATCTGGAGTCTTGTGGATATCCATGCCACAGGAAGCAGCACAAATAAATACCTAGACAGTGCTGCAGAAGCCTGCTGAAAATCAGTGCTTAAATTTAAGGAGTAGTATCCTTTGGTAGCACAGATCAACCTAAAATCATACAGGTAGAAGAATGGCTGCTGTTTGTCTAACTCCACCCTGTAATACAAGTTCCCTCAAGGAACAAGCCCCCTCAAGGAATCGCATCCTTAGTTTTAGAAGTGCTCCCAGAATGGGGTGGAACATTACTCTAGGAGCTTTCTAAAGAAAGGAAATTAATTTGTTGATTTCATCAGTTGGCACTTTTCACCAGCAATGAATTACATAGTTCCAGAGAGAGGGAAGGGAGCCCAAGGAGGGGGAGGGAACAGGACTAGGGATGCTGCTTTTAGAAGATTTGAAACTGTCCTCACTCCCTGTACCTACCTACTTGCTCTAGGAACTATGTGCTTGCCACCAACAGCTTCAAGTTTCTGCATTTCTGGCACTGGCCTCAACTATTCCTTCAGGAAATCTTTTCCTGATATCTGAATTAGTACGATCTTTCCCTTTTTTTTAAAATAAAATAAATAAATAAATAAAATTAAGAATTCCATGTGCGGAAACAGAACATACTATGTGATTTAGAGGTTCGTTTTTTTTAAAGAACTTTTCATTCGAGTCTAACATCTGTCTCCTCATAATGTGTTTTTCTTACAAAAATGTGAGAGTGGGTTGTGGCAGGCTCTGTGCTGCGTGGGTGCTCCCACAGATGAGATGTGCCTGGGCAGAGTCTCAGCCAGAGGTGTGACAGGAGAAAGCTTCACCTTTTGGAGGCCGCCTTCCAGAATGAGAACAAGAGGGGAGGACAGGAGACATTGGATTCCCTGGGAGCTGAGGCGTGCAATCACAGTCCCATGCATCAGCTGAGCTGTGATAAATGACCTTGTGCACACACTTAACCTGTTACAAAGACAGGTACAAATTGTAAGCTCGAAGCTTTTTCATTTTCCACGTCTCAGCTGACATGAAGCAGCTCACTGAGCTGTGGTACCCCAGACTTCCCATGCCACCAGGGACAAGACAACGATATAACTTGCTTGTTATTCATAAAATCACCTTTCACTGTTTAAAATCATGAGATCAACTGAAAAATCATGTGCCTTCTTAAAACACACCCTCCATGAGGTTTTTGAATTTTCCTTTAGGCTTTTGAATGGCCTTTTAAAGCTTTCTGTGGAATTCCAAGGACTGGAAATCAATTTGTTTGTTTGTTTTAAAAGAAAATATGGTATTTTACATAAAGAAAGACTGCAAGAGCTTTGTTGTTAAGGAAAAAAAATTGTTATTTTTTGAGACCTAGACACAGTACAACTTGCTACGTTATGCTTATAATACTGAGTTGTGGACAAACAAAATCGTAGAATTTCAATACACCATTTTTGTCTTCTCACAACACGTAACTTTACAAAACTGCTTTATATAAAAAGATGAGAATCAGCACAACATTTTTTTCCTGATCTCTGTCCTGACTTTTGCAAAGTGATGGGATTCTACCTATGGGAGCTTGGAGGTATTACCCATGCTTGTTGACAAGTAAATAGTGACATTGGAACAAGTACCAGCTCTGAGAAGCCCTACAAGTGTAGTTAATGTTGCTCTTAAACACACAATTTGTATGAATATATGGTATGCAGTTATTTGTTATTAGAAGTCTGCACAATTACTGCACAATTAAATGTTGAGTGTAATATTCGACCATTGGATGTCTCAAGTGTACAAAGCACAAGAAAGTCTCATCGAATCTTTATTATTCTAATTGCCTCATTTAGGGGATGTGATTTGGGAACTAGCTAGCATGTCTTCAGGGCATTCTGTCAACCCCTTTTTTTGTTGATACTTTTGTTTGTGGCCTGCAAACAACTTGAAGAAAATAATCTTTTTTTTTTTTTTCCTCTCTCAGCAAACCAGTTTGGTACTGTCTCCTCAAACTGTATGTTATAAGACAGAAGTGCAAAAATGATATTTTAACAGTTTTGGAAGCATACATAACTGGAAAAGAGACAAAATGGCATATTCTTATGTTGGTAATATTTTACCAAATAATCTTCATATTGCATCACGGACATATATTTGAGAAGACACTTAATCAATATGTTACAGTTTCCAGGTGTTTTGCAAGTTTTTATTTGTCAGAATTAGCAATGTTAACAGCATTTAGATATTTCTACTTACTGTTTGTACATTTTATGTACTGAACGAGACACACATATGGAAAAGTACCATTCTATAGGTTGTACATGTGCAAGGCCAAATTAAGACTCCTTGCACACCTGTGAACCTGGAATTTCCAGTCTTTTCTGAATCTTTGGCATTCCAATCTTAATTGGAATATATGTTGGAGTATATTAATCTTTAATTTATGCTTTAGCAACTTAACGATAGCTTTTACGTTATTATTATTTATATGAATATTGAACATTGGAGAATTAGAGGTTCCAGTTCTTCTCTGTGTAAATTCTAATTAGTTTTCATTGAAGTTTGAAACTTGGAGCTTCAAGACAGTCAAATCGAGTAGCTTATGAGCAATAGCCATAGCAACATTATCTGTGATTAAAAAGAATGCTCTTATCTTGGGGTAGAAGAAGGCATGAGTCACTGTGATAATATGCTGGTTTCAGGGAGTTGTGGGATCAGCCTGCTCCAAAAACTCTGAGGCATTTTCAAGTACATTAAATGCTGCTGCTGCTGCTGCTCTGGCAGTAGGATGCACTTTGCTGTAGAATGTTTATGTTCACTTATTATTCTGGCACATCTCCCCGAGGAGTGCAAGCAGCAACAGGAATGTTCATTATGAACCATTTATATTTCAGTCAAAGCTTCCAGAAATTTCCTGGGATGAAGAAAAAGTACTTTTTTTTTTTTCCTTCAAGAGCTTTTTTCATGACTGATCATTGAGGATTTCACAGGGCTGTTACGGAGAGGGAAGATGTCCTTGTCAAAGAAAGGCTTCCAAGATAAAGGTCCTGGAAATTTTTAGGGAAGAGGAGTTCACTAGATTTCATTCCCTTTGCTTTATATTTATCTTACTTTCTATTTTTGAATTATAAGAGGAGTAGGACATGGGTCAAATGGGACCTCTTGAAAGCCCTTCCATCTCCTGTTCTCTGATGCTGTTTATATAACTGAATGTGAATATAGACCATTTTTCTCTTCACCATGTGTGTAAACGAATACCAGCTAATGGAATAGCTCTAACAGTCCACCCATATACAACGTGCCATAAGCCTAATTTCTTAAAAGTAAGCATATTATTTTGCTTGCAATGACAAGTCAAATAATAGCATGAAATTAATGTTAATTAAAAAGTAGAACAATAAACGTTCAAAGAGATTCTTCAGGATTTTATAGTCTTGAGACAGGCATTGACTGAACAATGCAAAATGTTTGTATATGTAAAAGTACTGTCTTTATGGCTGAATGGTTGATATGTTTAAAAAGCATTCTTATTTGTTTTTTGAGTTTGTGATTATTTTTTTCTATTGGATTTATTGTTTTAAATACATATATTTCAAGGATTAGAGAAAAATATTTATTAGTCTTCCAGATTTATTCGGAACCATAGGTTCTCCATAAATCTTTTGCTCTATTCAATTACATTGTATAAGGTATTGTAGCTGTTTAAAAATACAGAAATTACTCATTTTGAAAAGAGACTGATGATGCAAGTTCTCATATCTTAATATGGCCTCAGCTGCAGAGAGACAAAAGATGAGATAGAGAGTGACAGCTTTAATTCATTGGTCACAGTATACTTTATACGTTTAAGCCCATCTGGCCACTTGTGTGGAACTTCACTTGGCTGTCTCCATAAAATCTGAAGCAACCCATCTTAACCTTGCACAAATAGGCATGAAATCCATAAACCCAGCAGACACAAAGGGTGTATTAGTAAGAAAAGAATGAGTCTGCCTGGTGAACTTTCAGGCTAGGCAGTGCACTTAGGATCACAGGAGATAAAGGGACCTGAAATATGAAATAAGATTTCCAATAAGGTGGCAGTCAGAGGCGGGGGTGATTTCTCGGCAAAATAGATATATGACCTCCAGTTGCGAAAACTGGAATCTGGAATTCTTCCCTGGAAGAAGCTGTTATTAATTTAACCATTTCCCATTCAAAAAGGTATCGTTTTCCCGAGGAGGTTTGTCATTTGTGTAATTTGCTGTGATTCAGTCTCTTGTTTGTATTGCAATTTCTTATATATTGTTTCAGCTTTCTTTGAAGTAACCCAAGATGTCATCATAAAAAAAATTCTATTTGCTACTTAATTTCTAGGGAAAAGGTATTGCTTTTTAAGTAAATAGGTTTTAATTTCTTACATAGTTCATATTAATAGAATTAATAACAGCAACTTTCTCCTTAAAACACTTATCTCTCATTCTGAATTTCATGTCACTACCAATAGTAAAAAACAACTATCTGTTGGATTTACACGGGAGTAAAAATGAGTATTTCAAAGACTAAGCTGTGGAATGTGTAAAGCAATATCCGCTCTGAGTAAAGGTTTCAAATTCTTGCCCTCACCCTGTGCAGTAATGAAATTTCCAGTAAGCACTCACTGTAGTGCTGAAGCACATCAGGAAAGCAGTATTTTGTCTTTTAGTTGCTTCACCTTGGTTAGAAGGCGATAGTCACTAAACTGAATCTTCTTACTGCTGTTCCTAGAAGGTTCCTGCAAAAGTTCTGTACAGCCAGAGCAGAGAAGACCAATTCTTACAGGTGTGATCTCTGTTAAAAAAAAAAAAAAAAATATTAGTAGTGCGTGGAAAAATACATGTTCTTTATTTTGACGTGGGGCATTTAATGGTAAACTGATTTTGAAAAACACTGCTTGTTCAGTACTAATGAGGCTGATTGGCTATTTTTGCCAATTAATTTTTTTACTTATCCTTTAGCTTTTACATCCATGTCTAAGAGGGCCGGATTGGTTATTTTATACTTTTGCTTTTTTACATCCTTTAAAATATTCAGTCTTTTTTTAATTGAGGTCAAAGTGAGAGACTGAGAGACTGCAAAGAGTACATTAGACTGGTAATACAAGATTTAAGTAATCTTTCAGGAACTGCTTGATTAAAATGTATCCCTCAATACCTCAACCTCATGTGAATGTAGTTTGAATTTGTTATTCTGTGATTTTCAGTGGGTGTTTGAGAAGCTGATTTCTACCTATTGACAGAGCCCTGATAACATTACTTCTCATGATTTGAGCTTGAACTTTCTTTTGCTTGCTATGTTCTTTGCTGATTTTCTGAATAATTTTCTGAAGCTGATATTTCTTTGCTAAAATAAAAAAAAAATAAATACATAGCAGTCCAAAAGTTTGTAATTTGTGAGCCTAATTTTCTATTTGTATGCCTGGTAGCCTGATTTTAGCAGGTTTTGTAAACAAACAAAACTCAGTGATGCTGGAAGTACCTGTCCTATATGGAAAACAAAGCATTTCTATCTAGACCTGTAAAAAGAGATTTTGAAGAGCAGTCTTTAGGATTTTACCTTGAAAAACTGTACTACAGTTATGTTAGTTCTTTTCATGGTGCCTTTTACAGTTGATCATTCAAATTAATTGGCTATTTCGTTTGTCTCTGTTCCAGATTCTCATGGAAACCCTGTGTCTTCAGAAGATCAAGTCAGCTTGGCCCAGCAGATTTCTGATGTAGTGAAGCAGCCTGCCTTTATTGCTGGAATTGGTGCAGCCTGTTGGATTATCCTTATGGTCTTCAGCATCTGGTTGTATCGGCACAGGAAGAAGCGGAATGGGCTCACTAGTACTTACGCTGGTATCAGAAAAGGTGCCGTATTACGTGTTTCGGTCTGCTGGCTGCTGAATGCCTGTTTGCTGGCCATTTACTTGGTCATCAGTCTCTTGTCCTTGTAAGACCCTGATCAGGAATTATCAGACTGCTTCAATACTTGCAGCAAGTGTGGATCGGGAGCCAGGGCAGAAAGCAGCAAAATGTACATAACGTGTGAAATCTGGCTTTAAAGCCTAAGTCTTTAGCAAAATAGCTAGACTAGCTTTTCATAAAGGTACTCCTACAAAGGAGAAGGGTAAAGATGGATTTAAGGCTGGGAGCTTCCAGTATGCCCTTCCTGTCTGACACTGTACCATCCGAAAAGGAGCCAAGTGGATGGTAGCTCATTGTCCCTCCTGTTCAGCCCTTTGCTTTCTGCTGGGAGCGCTAACAGTGGTGTACATTACAGCAACGCTTTTGGTGTGTGTACCTGGATTTCCTTCTGTTCCGGGGGAATGTGGTGAAGTGGCTGCTGGCAGAGGCACAGCAGTCAAGTCTGCTTTCCAAGGCTCTTTTCATAAATGCTGTTGTGAGACCCTTTGCTGGGACTGAATTCTGGGGCTGTCACATCCTGCATCTGCACTTGGTTAGAGCGGCAGCAGTGGGGCCAGCTTCAAACATCCTCCATTTTCATGTTATTTCATGTTATTGACACCTTTTATATCACATTGTCAGTGGACAAGCAGCACTTTACAGTATAATCTCTGTCAAACAAAGCTAGAATCTCTACCTTGAAGATCTTCTGGAATAAAAACTGGATTCCTCCTGATTCAGTAATCTTTTGATTAAGCCCCAAAGTTAAAGTTGAATTCAATGAGCTGCAGTTCATTACATCTTAAAGCAGGACCTCGTAGCCACTCCTAGAGCGAGAACTATAAAATTTGGAATGAATCAGAAAATGGGAGATCCTGCTTTTGAAGGAATAGCAGGAAAATATTTGATATTTAGCAATCAAAAGATAGGCCTAGGCTTAAAAGGTGGACACACCTTAATGTACGAAAAATGTCATGAGATTCCATTTGTTAGTCCCTTCAAGAGTGAATTCCTGAAGGGCAAGAAAAAAAGGCAAATCTAACACAAATGTTTTTAAACAGTAACAATGTGTTGCTATGTAAAAGAAGCAGTGCTAAAAATAGCACATGAGTGAGTGGAAACATGGAAGTAATTTTGGAGTGTTGCAGAGTTGAGATGTCCTCCCTGCTAATTAAGTATCAATGCTCACTGTAGACTTCAGGCACAGTGGTTGTAGTGGAGTTGTAACCACTGGAATCGGGAAGGAGTTCCACTGTTCTGCTGGGATTTCTTAACTAGGACAGACTCCCACGTTGTGCTGCGTTGGCCTGTGCTGTTTTGTTTTACTAATAGCATGCTGCCATACTGCCTTCCTACAGTTCTATCCAACTAACATCCCTGTGCTTTCAGCAGTACCTGTGGTTAAGCAAAAGGCATACAATTTGCCCTTAAAAATGGTTACTTCGGTGACATCAGCTATTGTTCAAACCAGCTTTTTTTTTTTTTTCCAGTATCTGTATAAAAGTCTGTTGCTTAATTTGGTGGGGATTTAAATGAAACTACACAGAAAAGTAGGGTCTGTATCTCCAGTGTCAAATGTTCTTCAAGAAAAAAAGCAATCTTGAGTGAAATATAAATTGCGAAGTAGTTTGCCGCTCTGCAGGGCATCAAGTCACAACTGCAAGCCCAAACTTTCTTCAGTCTTGCAATTCTTTATTTATTTTTATATTTAGCTTCAGGCCTGACATCTGTTAAAATACTTCACTGCTCCCACAGATACATATTGTACTAACAGTCTTACACACTCAGAAGAGTTTATTAATAGAAGCTCTAAGAAATAAGTTGTTCTTTTGTGTGGTGGTGATAAAATTTCTTTTAGTTGAACCTCTGTTCATCTGTTCCTCAGTTCCTAAAGAAACTAAACTAGATTTAGTACTTAGCTCACAGAAGAGTAACAGTACAGTAGTTTGGGATTTTTTTCATATCCTTGTGATTGCAAATTAATTTTGAGATTCTTGATTCTCTTTTGAATAGCTGGAGTTTAGATGCACCTTTCTATTTTGATGAAAGCTTGTTACTATGGTTCTATATTTTTGAATGTACCTAAATTAAACTTGACTGTGTGAAAATGCCTAGCCCAAAGAAAATACAATGGAATTCCCAAGATAAAGAGCTTTGCTATAAATGCAGCCTGAAATGGGCAAATGCTCCAAGGTTTTCCTTTCTTTGCTTAGTGTCATATCCCTGGAAATAAATTGGCTTGGTAAAAGGAGGAAAATCTGCAGCATATCCTAGATTATAACAATAAGACACTCTGAACTTCCCCCAAACATCAGAGTTGTTACAGAAATTACATTAAGAAGTCGTTCTTTTAGCCAGAACCTATTCTTTCTGTACCAGGTTTGCTGATCAAATTCCATCTCAAGGCTATTTTAGGGAATATTTTATTGTTTTTCTTACCTTTCTCTTTGCTCTCCTTTGATCGAAAAAGGGCAATGTTAGCCTTATTCTGCCCATCAGTGGTAGGGAAACTATGCTATCTTGTCAACAGGAGGGGGAGCATGTGCTAATAGGAAGAGCAGATGCTGGTGCTCTGTATTTGGATTAGAGACCCTATTGATCCAAAGAGGATTTATAGTAGCTGTGAGAGAGAAGATTGTCAAGCAATGTCATTGTTCCGTCGTTAACCTTTCCCTCTTAAAGCCGAGGGTTGAAAGGTAGAAAGGTGTTACATCTAGGGAGATATTCTACTCCTTTTTCTGTGATTATTTATGAAAGAAAGAAAAACTCTGTTTGAGGGTCTCATCTATGAAAACAAAAATTAATTGCTGCAATAGATTTTAGTGCCTTTATTGCAGGGAGAGTTGGTGCCATTCTTGATTCAGAGACAGTAAAACAGCAGTTCTCTTTGTTCCTTTTTATGATTATTATTTCCTTACTGAATACTTAAGTGTGCCTATTAGTTCAGCGTAATGAGCATTTACTTAGTGAACTGCAGATAAGATTCAATAGGACCTTGATAAGGCTTTGTTAAGGAATTTGTGATTCTGTGTTCTAAAATGATTAACAGTGTGGGGGTTTTGTTTGTGCTGGATTTTCAGAAAAAAAAACCTTAAAATACCAAACTGAGAGGGATTTGAAAGGCTAAACCACAATCAGGTCTCCTCAGGAGCACAATAGAATATCAAGCTTTTTTTTTTTTTTTTTTTCCTTTTCAGAGTAGTACCTGCAGACACAAGCTTCTTTCTGAATAGCAATTTTAATTTTATTTTTATATCAGTGTGACTGAACTACTGGGTTAGTTATATACATTTGTTTTATGTTCAGCTGTCTGCTAGGTTTATACTAATGTGGTATGTTTCCCTTTCTCTCTTCAGCTTAATAACCAGTTTGTATTTTGTTTTGATTTTTCAGTCCCGTCTTTTACCTTCACACCAACAGGTATATATTTGCACTTTTCCCCCCTTCTTTGTTACTTAAGCATGTGTTTGTGGTACTGTTTCTCTTTTTCTGACATAACCAACCAGCCCAGCTGTTCTGAAGGGTTCCATTAATGACAGCTATCATTATTTGTTCTCTGAGTAGCGTGTATTTGCTTTGTGGCTGACAATTTTTTCCTGTTTGTGTGTACCATTTTGTAGCATCCCATTTCCTGCCAGCTTGCCATTTTGTAGCATGATCTTGTCAGCTTGTACAACCTGGTCTCTCTTCGAGGGTATTAAATGGAGTAGTGTGGCCTCCTGCATCTAGGGATGAAAAAGGTGCTTCTGGTGGAGGAGGAATGACTTAGCAGAGCCCAGATGCTGACTTGAAAGGGATTCAGTGGGATTATAGTTGGTGAAACATTTGTTCCTTTTCTTTCCTCTGAATCTGCCTTAATCCAGTGACCTAGGAGTTGTCTACTTCAGAAGACACAGAAAATCAAAGTGTTACAG
Organism: Myiotriccus ornatus; assembly: GCA_036023395.1. Lineage (NCBI taxonomy): Eukaryota > Metazoa > Chordata > Aves > Passeriformes > Tyrannidae > Myiotriccus > Myiotriccus ornatus. The sequence continues at coordinate 9,299,969 of JAYRBT010000001.1, forward strand.
CTGTTAGATTTCTTTGCCTGGTGCCTTAAACCATATTTGTGCTACGAAATTTTTAAAAAATTATACTGTTCTGCTTAAACGGAGGTGCATTTAAAATTCAGTGCGCATTTACAATCATTTTCTATTTCCTTTTATTTGGAAGTGTGTAAACATGATACAATCCAAACCATAGCCCACCAAAGTCGGTGAGAGCCTTTCTGTTCTGTAGAGCTGACCTTCAGTGGGTCCCACAGTCTGTCAGCTGAGCAGCTCATCCTCTGCAGTAGATACAATTCAACACATCCAGTACCCACTGGTATACTGCATTTCTTGTAGCTACGGCCTGAGTGAACAGACAGGTTTCTTCCTCCAATGTTCTAAACCCTTTATTTTCACAAGAGAGGTCTGTGAGACTTGCAGGACATGGATATCCAGGCAGGGTAAAAACCTCCTCCCCTCTCCCCTGCACACTCAGATTAGCAGGGCATATTCGTTCATAATCTGCAGTGGACTAATTTGGCCTCTGTGCAGCAGCTGAGTTACGTCCTTCAAGTTGGGCTGCAGACAAAGCAGACTCGTGTCTGTCTGTTCTCAGCCCCACTGAGCAAACTGTACTGGGTTAGATTCTTATCCACGGGCTTTTCATCAATGCGGATAGCACCTGGTTTCAAAAGTCATCCTGTTACACTCAGTGGAGTTGCTTCCTGTTCAGCACGAGTCAGAGTGGCCCTTAATATTTCTGAAGGCCTTTGAGATCCACAGTGCAGGCTTAATTCAAACTGTTATTATTTTGCTGTTACTTTAATTGGCTTAAAAGAGAGCTTCTATTGCAGTCTCTTGTAGCACACTACTGAGGTTGGCAGGTCAGCTAACATGTGTTTTCTCAGTTGAATCCTTTACATTAAAAAAAAAATACCAAGGCTCCTTAAGATATGTCAAAGCTGCAAAGTAAATAGCCATGAGATTCTTAAAAAAGAGACTGGGAAAAATATAAAACAAGTAAAATGTTAAAAGGGAAAAAAAATATATTTTTCAATCCACAATCTCAGTAATTTGTTCCTTTGACTTGAAATGGAACCAGACCCTCCTCTTTAGCATTACCTATAGTAAAAGACTTACCTGTAGGAATGCATCCTACATTTTAATCCTTTTACTGTAATTGCTGCCAGCATTTATCTCTCTCTTGCAGACTCCCAGTTTGGAGTTCTACTAAACAGCAGAATTTGGCTGCTTGTTTTCAATACATTCCTAGTTGGAAAGCTTAGAATCCATCAGCATTTGCAGGGAGGAAATGTCCTTAACCCTTTGCCAAACCCAGTGCAAACCTGCAGAATTAATAGCACTGTTTCTTCTTGGATGTTTGCATCCTAAAAATGAACTTTTCAAACATCATGTTTCCTGTGAAGGATGAACAATTGCGTGTAGACATCTACTTTGTTAATGCAGAATGCTTCTGAAATGCCAGCAAAGTCATTCCTTCTGACTTAGAAAATATTCATTCTGCCAGATGTTTTTTTTACCAAGATTCACACATTTAAATTTTTAGATTAGAAAGTATTGTTTTTAAATCCATCTGTAAAATGTTATAAAACGTGGAGCTACTGTGGACTTTTAGAGTGTGCTTGTTCCCTGAGTGTAGTGCAGTAGCATTCAGAAAGTGAATGTATTTTTGCAGTAGCTTCAGCTGTAATGAGCCATTGTTTACACTGGAAGTAAGGTCTGTTATAGAATCGTGATACCTCTTTAATCATGCCAAAATAATAAGGTAGAGCAAAGCTTTAACATCTAGCCATTCATGAAATAAATATATGACCTAAATTCTTCCACAGAGTAACTCCACTGAAATCAGCAGAGTTATGTTAAGGATAAGTTCAACCTGATGTATGGCTTCCTGCTTTCTTAAGCAATTCATGTGTGTGTGTGTGTGTGTGTGTGTTTTTCAGAACAGAACTGAAACATAAAACCCTGTTGGGGCTAAGACTAGCAGTTAGCAAGCATCACAAATATTATGTATAAACTTTGATTTGAAGCAATAGCTGTCAAAATGAGACCTGGAATTAATGTATAAACAATGCACATTTATTGTCTTAAACAAAGGCAAATGTAATACTGCTATTTCAGGAGTCTTATGATTTTAAAATTATTTCCTTTTTTTTTTATCTTTAACTATTTCAGTAACGTATCAGAGAGGAGGAGAGGCTGTAAGCAGTGGAGGCAGGTAATTATGTCCTTTATTCTTAAAGGTATAAATCATGTGCAACTAAATTTAAGGATGCCAATTGTCCTTGTGATGGCAGAATAATCACTTGCAAAGATATGTTTTAGTTTGTTATATTAATGTATACATTGTAGCCATATATTTTTCTGTTTAGAAGGAGGGTAGATGGTTTGAATTTACAGGTTAACTTCCAAAAAATTAGTCGAAATACTTTAAGCTTTGTTAACCCGTAAAAACTGCATCTCAAAAAATGAGCAGCAGAGGGAGCGCTTTAACTTTGAAAGGAAGACCTGACCTACCGCCTGATTAAGGGAGTAAAAGTAATTAAGTTGTGGCATTTATGAAGATTAAGAAATATAGCTGGTTCACAAATATTACAAAGAAAGAAAACATTTATTGGAAAAAATTGCTGAAGACATAAACGGCTTATAAGGTGACACTTTAAGAGAAAATCTTTCTGTGAATGCAAAATAGTTCCAGCATCGCTTACAAGAGATGGGGCACTGAAGGAGAGGGAAACAGGTAGGTTTTCAATTTACAGCCCCCCACTCTGAGAACCTGGCCCATTCCAAACTGAGGATGTAACTGGGTTTACGTTATTACTTAATGAATGGCAATGGTCAAAACAGTAATTACATTTCCTGCGTAGAAGTGGAGTTTTCTCCCGGAAGAAAAATAAAGGTTTTAGAACAGCAGTGAAGCTTTAGCAGCACACCACTTTTTTTCTAGGTCACATTCAAACATGCATTTTAGAAGCATCTCAGTTAAAGATTTGGCGTGGTGCTGAAATAAACACTAAAATCTCAGAGACCAGCTGGGCAACAAATTCCTGTATCAATTCCTGTTTAACAAGTGGCACCTTGTGGTTCCTAATTTGCAAGACCGTGCAAAAAAATTGGTAATTGTGAAGATTAGGCATGAAATAAAACATTCCCAGTCTAACTGAATGCTGTGCAGAGGTGAGGCCACTCAGCTCCTGCTGCAGCTGAACCTCCCATGGTAGGGGCAATTGCAGATATCTCTTGTCCAACACTGGATGCTGCTGCGTTGTCGTGGCCATAAATGCATGGAGGGAAACCTTTAAAACAGTTACCATGTGGTTTTTGAATGGGCAAATCTGTAAATCACTGGGCTTCTGCCTTCACTCCAGGATAGTGAGAAAATAAGAGAGAACAGAGATGAACCCTCTTCTTTCCCTGACAAGGTTGTTCAAGAAGATACACAGTTAACAGCCTTTGTGTTCTTTGTGCCACTCTGCTTTCTTGCTCTTCCCATAGCACAAGCTAGACAAAGCACACTCATATAGACTCAGAGGATAGAAATGAACCCAGAAGTGTCTACATCATACACAGTCATTTTGGTAGTGTTAGAGAAGCAGCATCAATTTTACTGTCCTAGTTTTCAACAGCAGGGCCATAATCTAGCAGTGTAGTTGATTCAAGGTGCTGACATCTATGCTGGGTTTGTACATTTGCATATATAGCATTTACAGCATGTATGATGTATCTTATTTTGTAGAATATGAAACATACTTCTGCAATGTTAAAAAAAAATTTTTAAAAAAATGTTGTTTTTGCATGTGAAACCTTCCTCTGATTTTCAAACCTAAGGTTATGACTTCCTTACTTTATATATGCAGTGTTTTGGAAAGGTTTAGCATTTTTGCCAAATGTGGTTATGTGAGCACGTGAAAGCATTTTTCAGAATTCAGAATGTCACAGTGATATATTTCAACCTAATCCCCACTTTTGTGATGCTGAAAAAATACCCATTTCTGTAGCAATCCGTTTTCTAGACAGGATTTGAGTAATGGTAATTGTGGTGGATTGACTCCAGCCGGCATCTAGGCATCCACACAGCCACTTGCTCGGTCCACTGTTACTCAGACCCAGTACAGAAATTCAGGGATTCAAGGAATTTGTTGCCAAGGTTAAAGATCTTTGGAAATTTTACTCTCAAATCACCACCAGGCTATGGAGCTGTAAGGCAGCTTGCCTACAGTCCCACCTAAATGGCTCCATTTGGTAGAATCCTCATCTATTTATATACCTCACACCAAATTCCTTACATGACAGCAGGTTTGAATGCAAAGTAAATTTTAGAAACAAAGGATCTTTGACTCTCTATCCAAAAATCACGGGTCTTTTTAAAGTGCTGAAACATTCTGGAATGCTTTGTCTCCTCTTAAAGCTTGAGGTGTAGTTTCATTGTAAGAGCAGAATGGTAGGGGAAAAAAAAGCAGGGTGTTTCAAATCAGCAGGCCTACAGAGCCCTATATTTATTTCAGATTTTTTTTTAAAATACTTCTTTACTGTATGTGCTTTGGCTGGTTTGTAAGCCTGACAGCAAGTCAAGCCTCATCACCTCCTATGTTAAATTGTCAGATGACATATGCAGTACAGAAATATATGTGTACACATATATGTACAGAACTCTTAAATGTCATTCTAAGACTATGACTTAAGCCTGCAGCACTGACAGACTCTATCCCCCACAACTAACTGCATGCAGTTTACATTCTCAACTTGCTGTTTAAGAGGATTAACATATTTTATTTTTAAAGATCATCACATTTAATATTATGGAAGCTAGTTTCTGCGCTATTTTAAATGGAAAGTTGGCCGTTAAATCCTGTGAGAAGGAGACTGTGTTATTTATATATATCCATATCTATCTATATATGACAGTGGGTAAAACTGTCTATTTTTAAAAGCACCTTAGTTATCAAAGGCAATTTTAAATCATATCAGGATGCTATTTATGTGAGACTACAACACCCACTGCATTTTTAGCGTGAAAACTTCAGAGGCACCAAAGTTTCTACAGAAAATTCATCAGAAATGTTCAACACTCACTAGTAAAATTCAGCAACTTGGAAAACAAGAAATGCTGTTTCTTTCTCCTGATGGCAGGAATATGCTTTATTCCAAATGCAGGCAATAAGCAGAATTCATATCTGGATTTTTTAAAGCTGTTAAGTGTTCCCAGTTACTTTAAACTTTCTTAGGAGCTGCTGCTGTTCCACTCACATAAAGAGAGTGGCTTACTCATTAGCAAGGGTGTATCACCCACTCAGTATGGTTAGTGAGATCCAAATGCTCCCAACCACAGAGGTTTCTGTTATCTCCTGTCCCCTTTGATCCACTACAGTAATAATATCTAATGGTGAGAGAACTTGGCTTCGTAAATCACCAGTAATTTGGGACTATTCACAGCCAAATTTGGCTCTTATTTATCCATTTCCGTCTTGCTTCCATGTGTGAATTTTTTGTTTGTTTGAATTGCCAATTTCCTTGCTTTCTTAAAGAAAGGGTGAAGGGGCAGAAAAATAAAAATACAATCTTCTAAGAAAAAGAATTTAAAAAAAAACTAAAACCAAAGTGACAGGTAAAGGTTGCACACCAGTATACATATGTAGTTCAGCAAAATGAACAGATGTTGTCCTTGGCTGTTCACTTTAGTTTTTTAGCAAGGACTAGGTTATATAAGAGACTGCAAACTGTTAAATAATTGATTCAGTCTGCATTTTCCAAAGGCCAAAGCCTTTAGACATGTGATATTATTTCGTAATATCTAACCTTTCGAGAAGAGTGTAACTGCAATGTGGAAATGCTTTTGTTTAATTTTTGAAATGACCAAGCTTTGTTTTTAAAGGCCAGGACTCCTAAACATCAGTGAACCAGCCACTCAGCCATGGCTAGCAGATACTTGGCCTAACACAGGGAACAATCACAATGACTGCTCCATCAACTGCTGCACCTCTGGCAATGGAAACAGTGATAGCAACCTCACAACGTACAGTCGACCAGGTTAGATATGTTTCTACCTTGCTAAGGAATCTTCTTTACAGGGTATATGCTTCTAATACCTGAGAAAGAGTACAGGTTTGTCTGCTTTTTATTTCCAATGCATTTAGACTTAATAGAGTTTCTCCTCTGTGTCATGATTATGCTTCTGGTCCCCTTTTTGCATCCTTTTTTGGTCCTCTTTGGATACTTTTAGCAAGCTGTAGGCTGAGGGAGTCCCTGTAAAGTTCACTGCTACCAAAAGTCACACTGAGCTGACATGTTTCAGCCTCTGAAAAGGGCAGATGAGGTCATTTTTAGGTTGTTCTGTACTTTCTTGTTGATTGGATGAAGAAAGAGAAGTATTGAAATTACACTGACAAGATTTTCCTACTGGTTTGGGGGTGATGAGAAGCAAGAAATAAAACATTGCTACAGTACTTGCAGCAAAGTCAAGTCTATTTTGGCACATTCAGAACTTCCCTTGGAGAGCCATTCTGTGCAAAAGTGGATAGCTGGTGTTCTGGTTAGGGTGCGTGGATAAGGAAGTTAACTTCACACCCTAAAAAGAATTACAAAATGTTGGGTTAAATGGTAATTCCTGGGAGGTTGGACAGACTCAGTACACTGAAAAGAAAATCTCATAAGTTCCATGGGAACACTGTTGGGGAAATATATCTTGAAGTGCTAATTGTTGCACATTTTCTTTTAAACACACCCTAGGTTCCTTTTGTTTTAACCCAGTTTGTGTTACTGGTGAGGAATGAAATGAGTCTTTTCCACTACCACCATCTCTGGCTAGTTTTAGCTCACGGCATGTCCTAACATTTCAGAGAGGGAGTATGATCACCTGTAGTGAAGTTGCATAAGTGCAAAGCAGCATTACCTCCTGTAATTAATGTGAAACCAGCTCTAATGGCTGGTAATTCATGGGTGGTGGTAATGGTAATTCATCTCCTGCAGTAATGCTGTCTGGCAGTGACCAGTGCCAAGTTCTTCAGATGAGAGATTTCGGCATTAGAGACTTGGATCTCACTCTGCCTGAGGACGTCACATCCACAACTACCTGTGTAAAAAGATTTCTGGTACAGGGATACTGCACTGTGGCAAGGACAGACATAGCAAATTCTAGTTACTGAAGCTTAACACATTCGGGAAAGGAAGAGAACACACATTTTTGAGGGTTGAAAACTATTATAACATCTTGTAATGAGCTGCAGTGGATTCTTCCTCATTCTGGCTTTCATGTTAAGCTTGGTTGTGTTGCAAAGGGAATCCTTCCTTTCGAGTAGAACTTTTGAGCTTGGGGGTCAGAAAATGTGTTCATAAGGGTCTCTTCTGTCCTGGAAAATCTGAAAAGTGTTTTTAATTCTGTCAGCTTGGGCTTGGTTTATGCTTTGAAGCAGCAGCGATGGATATCCCCTCTATAGCTGTGAATATGCTAAGTAGCTGAATTTTTAATTGCTTTTAAGTCTTCCAAGTCTACAGAATGGGAACAGATTGCTCCAAAAGTTAATGTTATGAAAAAATCTAACAGAATAAATTTTCTGTTACGTAGGTAAATGAGTTTTAAGTACTTTGTTTGAGGAATTCTAATTCGTCTATGTAAAAAAAAAATGTACCTACCACACGTACTGTATTGATTATATTGCCTTACACAGAAATCAGAGGTAGTTGCAAATGGAAGGAGGTAAAATGTTTAAGTGACTCTTACATTATAGAATACAATTCAGTAGGTGAAAGAAAAAGCAGAAATGAAAACATTTAAGCAGTAGAAGTCAAGAAGTTGAAGACTGTGAAGCAATAAATAACAGAAGTAATAAATAACATCTCACGTAAGAAAAAAAAATATATCAAAATAAAGAAAAATGTATCAAACCAGAAAAACCTTCAAGGAAGCACAGGCTGGAGGGCATGAAGTGTACAGTGATAAGCTCTCTGTGGCATGTTCTGATATTGTTCTTTAGTCACTGAAAATGTGGATCTGTGGTTTTTATCCTCAAGTAGTATTTTGTATCTCTTTCTCAGGAAATACTCCTCAAAAATATGTATGTATTAGGGAATGTTTTTGAAACTGAACATCCTCTGTGTTTACTAATTGTTTCATTTAGAGTAATGGTAAAATCTTGAATTTTTGGCGTAGTTTTACTTGACATCCTCTCCAGTAAATTCATTGTGGTCACAGGTAATGGACTTCAGGCTTTGAATCAAATTCATTAGCATAAATACCACGTCTTTTAAAAGAGAAAAAGTATATTCCTGGTGAGTGTTATGTAATTATTGATGAATTAATCAAGTGGAAAATGAGAATTTCTGCTTAAGGATCATTGAATGCTAGTTTCACTAAGCCTTCTAACTGCTGACCCACAGACTGTTTTACTCCATTCAGTATTCTCCCAGTGGACTGGATGTGGAGAGGAAAAAAAAATGTGGATCTGCTGTCACGCAGAGGCGAGAGAACGTGGAAAGGCAGGGACACTGTTTCATGCAGGAGTGTCCAGAGCGTCAGCACATGTCTAATTTACTCTCTGCAATAAGCGGTGATCTCATGATGCAGTAAACTCTTAGAAGAATGAATTCATGCTGTCTTTTTTGATATATCTTTAGCATACAGGACAATGGTATTACTGTGGTATTACGTATTTTGCAATATCCAAAGAGACTAAAAATTAGCAAAAATTCCAGATTGCTTTCCTGTTTTTTTTTTCTTTTGTTTCAAATCAAATATAAGACTGTACAAGGAAACAATGATCAAATAAAGACTTGCTACTGAGTACTGAGTTACCTTTTACATTGTACTGTTTTTCTTTAATTCTGTTATGTGTAATCATTTTTCACTCTGTTTTATAAAAATTTGTTTATTTCTTATCACAAATAGAAGAATGTCTAAATGCTGTTTAGGTGTCATGAGGTGACTGTCACTGTTTAGTGGGAACACTATTAAGTTTTGGTTAATTTCTCCCTACAATGCAAATTACTTTAATCACAATTATTAATTGAATATCTATGCTGCTTTGAGGATAATGTCTAAAAATGTGCATGTTTCTATGGCCCCTGTAGAAAAGCTCAGCAAGGTAAGTTGTTGTAGATGCAATTCAGAAGGTCTGAATTTACAGTGAAACGAAGCAGTGAACCCTGCTTTTGGAGCAGTAGTTTATAAGGTAAATAATATTCTGTAAATTATGTAGTAAATGGCAGTATCTCTGCTTGAGTTTCTCTGCTTAGTGGATGCAAGCCATACAGTTGGGCACTAAAAGAGAAATTTTAAAGGGGGTTTCATTGAAAGTACAGTGTAAGCGAACAGAATGACCTTTTCTCTTTTCTCTCCTCTGTGGTTAGCCGATTGTATAGCAAATTACAACAATCAGCTGGACAACAAGCAGACAAACCTGATGTTGCCTGAGTCAACTGTGTATGGGGACGTGGACCTCAGCAACAAAATGAATGAGATGAAAACCTTCAATAGTCCAAATCTAAAGGACGGAAGATTTGTCAGCCAGCCTGGGCAGCCCACTCCTTATGCCACCACTCAACTCATCCAGTCAAATATCAGCAATAATGTTAACAGTGGCAGCGGGGACACGAATGAGAAACACTGGAAACCCTCTGTTCAGCAAAAGCAAGAGGTTCCACCCATACAGTACAACATTATGGAGCAAAACAAATTAAACAAAGGTGAAGAGCTTTTAGCTTGTTTCTCCTCTTTAGGCATCAGAGGAGCTTTGACCTTCTGGTGCTGGGAGTCTGAAGCTTTCAGGTTCAGCAATTACAGGCTTCTGTGGTGCTTTTAGACTTCTGCCTCTTTAGATTTAGAAATCCACAGCTAGCAGTGTCAGAAAGTTAATTACCACCACAATAACCTTCAGATACTGAATTTATTGAAAAAAATAACAAGCTGTATCTTTAGAGAAGAGTTAAATAAAATACATTTCCTATGGATATGAGATTAATTTAAATTTAATAGTAGTTAAGGGATTGGTTAGGACAGAGGCCAGATATTTTATTCATAAGCCACATGCATGGTAGTCATATTATACTCTACCTTAAATTTTAAATAGGTCAACCCACTCTTCCCAGTCGTGGATGGAGACTAATTAAATCTACATGTTCATGTAAACGAATGAAATTTTGCATATCAAACTCCGCAAAATTGTGTTGTGTTGTACACTGGGGACACAGATGGAGTGATCCAATTCATTTTAGACATGTTCCTAGCAAGCCTTCGGTTCTTGTATTGAGAGGCAAGGTTACTGCACACGGTTTTGGAAACTAAATTTCTGTGTTACCCTGACTAAAGTCTGTGGATCCAGAAGCTAAAAATAAATTGATTTCAGTGTTAACAGGAAACATCAGAAGGGGCTTTTGTGTGCTTGAGGGCATGTTTCTTTAATACACTGCGTGGGAGTTGGAAGAAATAGGTATGTGATTTCTTGCTAGTCCTCCAGGCTACCATGCAACCTCTTTTAATAACCTGATTTGCAAAACAGTATCCCTAGGAACTGGACCCATTCTAACTTGGAACTTTTTGCATGGATTGTTGTAACTCAAGCGATGGCATAGTGATAAGTGATGCAGTAAAAAGAAAACTTTCCTTACAGGAATGTTGATTTCTCTGCCGGACCCATCTACTCACAGAGGAGTTCAAAGGGCAATATAAAATGTGACACCTTCCCTTGACATAAACATGCCAAAAGAAAATTCAGGGGGTTTGGCTCCTTGCTAGAGGGTGAAAGCTGTATTTTTTGTAATTGTTTTCTTTCGTGAACTGTGTATTACGTATCTGCTTGGGAATTAAAACACGTTTGATTTTTATGCGCTGGAAGACACTGCATCTTTCAAACTGTGTATATTACAGCTGCATATTCTCTAGCATATTGTAGTGTGGAAAGGCCCCCTTAAAGCATTGTCTGCTGACAGTCCTATATACATGTTTCAGAGTGCTGATTTACTGTTTATCCTCTGTGTAAACATATATGGTATGTAAGGCTTCAGCATGGTCTGTGGAATGCAACTAGGCTGAGAAACTATTACAGAATACACTCTGGTGTGGAATTTATCATTTTGCTCTTTTTCCCATGCTTACATTATCACAAACATTTCTGCAGCAGATGGGGACAGAATTCTTAGTTTTGTTTGTTTTGATTTGCTTTTTTATGTGTCAATATTCTGATCTTGGTTTTCTCATTTTCTAAGTCAAAGCCATCTTGCTGCTGATTATACCTGTAGCTTTTGTGATGGGAAATAACTGTTTTGATGAGTTACATGCTGTGCTTCATTGTCACTATTTTATGTCCAGTGGTTCTGCTTGTGACACAGTTTTATTTGCTGTACGAAGGGTAACTCAGCTCCTTTCTGTTCTCTGTAAATTATAATTCCTTCTTAGCATGAGAGTATTGTTCTGCCAGATGAGTATTTTACTTCTGATAAATTTTTACAGATCTGGTTGCCAAGTCTAGATTTTAAAGTAATATGTATGTATCAAGTGCTTTGGAACTGGAGAAGAAAGTTATAGTCACAGCCATTAGTGGAAAAAGGCCCTGCCTATGGGACCTGCATGATCCAGTGTAAATAGAAATCTTCTTGGAGTCAACAGACCTGAAACAAAGATCTCTTCTGTTGCAAACCAAATTCTGTGGAGCTGCACTGTTGCTCCAGCAGATCATTCAGCCTTGTCGTACAGGAGCCTGGCTTCTATGTGGGTTTGTCACCTTTGAAATACAAAAAGTAGATAACCATGGTCCATTGATTGCCCTGCATGAATAAATTAGGCAGAGACCATGGAAAATCAGTCAAGGTGACAGTGTATTTGTATGCAAAATGTTCACACAGGTCATGTGTGTGTAAATATATATATATATCTCCACTGAAACTTAGTTGTTGCAGAGGCTTTGTGAAAACCCTGTGCGTAGGGTTTCATTTTACTCCATTTTAGACGTGGAGCTACTAAGTTCCCATGATTTTCCTTAAGCTTACAATTAGAGACAGATTAAAAATAAGACATGATGGTAGGATGATTTTGCTTACTTAAAAAAAAAAAAAAATTTTTTCCTTCTCACTATTTTCAGGAGATCTTGCTTTGTGTTATAAAGCAGGTACATAGATGTGTTTTTCTGAAGGGTGTCATTAATTATACCATTAAACTTGCAGATTACCGAGTAAATGACAACATTGCTCCAACTATTCCCTACAACCAGTCGTACGACCAGAATACAGGTGGATCCTACAACAGCTCGGACAGAGGCAGTAGTACATCTGGTGAGTATCTACAGCATTTTGCAAACCTTAGGCTTTATGGTATTTGGACACTGTAACTGTGGTTAGCACTGTCTACTGAGAAGGAATGAGGAGGAGGAACCCGCTGACAGTAGAACAGCACGAAAACTGGGCCAGTAGGTTCTTACATTTCTGTTGCATCCTCATGATTAGCGTCATCTAAATGTCAGTTCAGTAATTGACTGTCCAGAATTGTGAAAAGTCATGAAATCAGATAGAGGTTGGATTTCCTAATGTTAATACCCTACTTGTTAATATTATGGTCTCCAGATGGGCAAGTCATAGAAATTCCTTTTCAACTGCCACAATAAAAACAAAAGAGTATTTTGGGTCTACTCACCCAAGGCAACCTTATTCATGAACAGGCTCAAGATACCAGAGCATTTCAGTGATACCTAACAGAACTGCTTTAAGAAATGTTTAATTTTATAAATTAAACCCATGCATTTTCTTTGAGTAAAAAAATTAAATAGATTTCAGTTGTTCCATGTCAAAATTATTCTTGTGCATCGTTCAGATGCAGGCAGTAGATAATTAAAGTTAAATTTTGTTTCTTAGTGTTACGTCCTATACAAACTATCTAAAAATCCTTTGTGAAAATGTTGAAACAAAACAGCTTTTTGTGCTGGAGAATGCTGACCCGGGCACTGAAATTGTACTCTGTGCTTTGGAACCACAGAATATGGTTTAATTCAAAAGTTACTCTTTATCATTGAGGTGTAACCATATTCAGAGCTAAACCAGAAACTATGCACAGGCTTGGTTTGGGGCTTTACTGTAAGTCTGAGACTGTGCTTATTTACATCAAGCCAATTATAGGGTGAGCTATGGTCACAGTCACTTCTGCCCCGGACTTTACATCTGCTCATCAAGACAAGGACTTTTCACATTCTGTTCTGCTGTTGCCTTTGACAGTCCAGTTCCCTCAGTCCTAACCTGTGCTCTGTCTTGACTGATTGTGACTGAGGAACAGCAGAGACATAAATATGCTGATGAGCCTGCTGTGCCTCTGGATGAGCTGAATTCCCAGTGCCTGGGGTGGGATAAGCACAGCTCCCAGTTCTCCCGGCTGCTCAGGGGTGTTGTTCTGGGAGACAGCCGTTTGCCTGTTCCCAGGTTCCACAACGTCTGGATGTGGTGCTGAGCCGGTGCTCAATGAAATTCAGCGTGGAGCATCTCAGGGGTATGAACCCATGCAAATTAAAGACGAGGAGGTGGTATTCTCCGTGCTGATGCCTATTAGGGTTTTTCGGAAGTCTGACAATATACAGTCCCATTCGAAGGACTCCAGCAGGAATGAAGCAAGGTGACCAGAGTAATAAATCAATCGTGCTGAACCCACTATATATCATGGTGCTTAGGGTAGGCAATGCAGATGATGGTCGCCTTGGGATAGTCAGGGTCTTGCTTGACACACCGAGATACCAGAAAAATAATTGTACATACCCAAAAACGTGTATCCGGCAGCTGATGCGGGACAAGAATAAGCTGAACTACTGTCTGTAAAAGTGGAAAATCTGAGACCGCAGAATTAAGAAAAACAGGCTTCCTGAATCCCACTGCAACATATTTCATCATGTGCATAAGGCTTAACTGTGGGAATATAAAATCATGCTTCAGTTTAAGAGAGAAATGTGAAGGATTCTAAAACATACTCACAAACAGTCGCTTTATCTACAATAAAGGAGTACCACTAACAAAGAAGAATTAAAATATATACTAGGGAACAGTGGTTGAGTCAGTTCTCATCATAGCCATGTCCAAACTTAAAATTCAAGACCACCTGAATAATTGGCCTGTTTAAAGTTATTTGAACTGTTAAAACTGTGTTGCTTTATTATGAGCTGTAATTTTCCAGTACTAGTAGTTGAAAACATTTGTGAAATACTTCATCAATCTTTCTTTTTTTTTTCTTCTGTTATTTTAGTTCTTCCAGCAATTATTTTCAATTGCACCTGCCATTTAGACTAAAAGTAGTAATTTCATTGTGCCTAAAATGTTTCAGTGGACAAGTACAAATTACATATATTCAGTGACTTAATGCAACAGTGGCACTTTAATAGATCATATCTGTATAATATTGTATATTAGGTTCTGGCAATTAAATACTATAAAGGCACTTTAGAAAATATGTCTACAGCTCATTTGTTTTAGATGATAATCTGTAATGTAATTAATAGAATTAGGAAGCTCACTCTTACTGACATTGCTTGTAAAATTCATTTACGGTTTTATCGCATTTTGACTATTTATTGACAATTAAAATTTAGTATCCCGTGTGCTTTTTTCCATGCTATGTAAAGTTTCTGGTTAAATTCAACCATTTAAAATGTAGACCAATTCTGCAAAGAAGCAACAAGTAGAAATTGGTGTTAAAAGCAGGAATTACAATTTGCTCCAAACTCGGCGCAAGAGTAAATTCCCAGAGAATACAAAGGCATCTGGGAGGGGCTACAGTTATTTTGTTTTTCATAGCTAGTGCTGAGGAGAGAGTTAGAAGCATTACAAATATATGCTGCTTTTTATTCACAGGGAGTCAAGGGCACAAGAAGGGTGCTCGGACCCCAAAGGCCCCCAAGCAGGCTGGGATGAACTGGGCAGATCTTCTTCCACCCCCTCCAGCACATCCACCTCCCCACAGCAATAGCGAAGATTACAGCCTTTCAGTGGATGAAAGGTAAGAAAGATGAAGACGTCATCCATTTCTCACTTTAATCACTGGTTAATTGAACTGTAATTTGCCCTACAAGAGCACGTAGAACAATTATTTGTTTCTGGGCTATTTATACATGTAACCGATATGCTAATTACACAGTACAAATTTAAGTCCTTATTTTCTTAAAAAATTAATTTTAGCTATGACCAAGAAATTCCTTGTCCTGTCCCACCCGCAAGGATGTATCTGCAGCAGGATGAGCTAGAGGAAGAGGAAGAAGATGAGCGAGGTCCTACTCCACCTGTCCGAGGAGCAGCCTCCTCTCCAGCCGCTGTCTCCTATAGCCACCAGTCAACTGCCACTCTCACCCCCTCTCCCCAGGAAGAGCTCCAGCCCATGTTACAGGACTGTCAGGAGGAGCTGGGACACACACAACACCAACCTGACCGGAGGTGTGTGAATGCAAATGTAGCAAGAGAGATGTGATGAGAGTCATCCTAGCCCCCACTGAAAATTCCTGTTGAATTCAGTGAGGGCAAGATTTTCCCCTGGATATTTATTCTGTGGATCTTTAAGTTCTAGTCCAAGATGCTAGAGCTATTTTAAGCTAAGAAATTGGTAATTAAGTTGCTTTATTATCATACCATGGAAAGAAATGCAGTATATCACTTCAGGGTACGTACGGTGCTGACATAAGTTAAATTCACAGTCATCAGGATATTAAAGTGGTATCGTTAGCACAGCTTACCATATAATTACAGTTCCATTGTTTCCAATAGATTTACTGCATTATTACCATAAAATAGCATGCATTATTTCACAGTAACTGTGCAATTAACTTGTCACCAATATGTATGAATATATATAAATATATAATTTATATAACCTATAGATTTTCCTCCTCTCATAAATCCTAATACAGGAAATTACGGCTTGCAAAATTTTCTTAACATTTCCATCTACCCTTATTTAAAGGAATGACCGACATTAATAAAGAAAGATATTTGTTACAGGGAAATTTTGTTTCTTCTCTGAGTTGCTTTTAGTACAAACTATTTTGCATATACACTCACAGCTTCTCTTCCATAAAACAGTGAATTTTGAATGAGGCTTGTCTTGCTTTATTTAAAGAAGGTACAGCATTTCTGTCCCAAATTATGTCTCTTTTATTATTTTTTCCTCCAGTGGTTTGCACACACTGTTTGTTATCACAAATACACAAACTTACCTTCAGTATTCTATCTACAGTTTCTATTTTTAGTGAAAACCACGCCTAGTGTGATAAAATCAATTTGATCTTACTGAGTAGACTGTAGAACTTTGATTTTCTTAATACAGCTTACTGGACATTTATGGATGTATTTTCCAGAACGTCTGTTTGAAAAGTTAGTTCACTTTAATGTTTCCCATATTTTAGGTAAGCAGTAGTTATGAATCTTTTTTGAAAGGGCCTATCTCTGCTTTTACTTTTGCTCCCCACTACTACTTGATCTGCCTTGGTTTGTTTTCTTTACTCTTTGTGTTAACACTTCTTGTACTGTGTATTTTTTCCTCTATCTTCCTGAGTCTTTAAAAATCACTCCTTTTATTAGGAGATGGCTAATAATATTTTCCTGTAATTTCCATTGGCCTTGGTATGTTGGTCCACAGAAGTGTTAAATTTTCCTTTTCTGTTGTTTTCCAAACATTGTTTCTTTCCTTTTTGCCGTATCCATCTCATCAGTTTTAAAATATTCATATCGTTCTATTTATTTGATTTGTAAGGCTTGGCTCATTAGCTCTTCCATCTAATGGCATTGATATGACCTGTGGTTTCTGTGTAGGAGTTGGGTGTACTGTGCTCAACAGCTGTAGCCCATTCTGGAAGGGGCAGTTCTGTTTCAAATATAATGTGACAATACTTGGGAATTAAGAATAGATTCCAAGTGGTGTCTCCCTGTATTAATTTCAGGAGTTTTGTAAATGGTGGTTTTATAATGGAAATAATGTCTAACATACTGTTTGTCCTACTTTTCATGAGCTTTACTTGTAGTTCTGCTGAATATTTTCTCAATTTCTGATCAGAACCAGGCATCTGGAATAGGATTCTGGTAGTGATGGTGTACTGTAATATTTCCCTGTCCAGTCAGCTTGGCAGAAATATAGCAAACTGAAATAGAAATTTGTGCTCTAGAAGAGTCAACAAGGAGAGAAAAAACCTAAAGATTTAGTGGGATAGCAGATGCTATCAATGTTAAAGGGAGAGCTGAGATAGGACAGTATCCCTGTGAAAGTGAGGACCTCTGCATCAGATAAAGTGAAAGAACTATTGTTAATTTTATATGCCCATGAACCAGCTGCTCTCAATTAGCCTGTCCTCAAAGGTTGGCAGCCAAGCTGTATTTCCCGGAACCCTAATGTATTTTGTAAACAGTTGCCTGTCCTCTAATACTAAAACGTGGGGAATAGGAAGACTGGCAAATATGTCACAAGGACAATTGGCACAGGAGCTTTAAGTTTAGGCAGTAAAACTTTGTGGGGCAAGGTCTCTAGTCAAAGCAGGTAGAGATTCCCAGGCAGCAATGTCTTCTGGGATTTGGGAGTGGGGAAGTGGTGTTATTAAATGATTATTGGATATATATCCGTAGGTGACCTGTTCTTCGTTCTGTCCAGTGCTTCATACAGCAAGTGAAAAACTGTGGCTAGATGATGTAGTCCAGGGAGGTTCCAACTTGCTCTTGCCTTCCAAAATTAATATGTATTCCTAGTTACTAATTTTTTTTTTAAATTGCATGTCACACATACAAAAGAAAATATTATTTGATAAGAGTCATCATTTCTCAATGAGATAATAAGAGAACAAAGCTGACAAAGGAAAATTACTGTGGAAATTTCCAGATTTGACTGCAGGCTGCAGTAGAAATTCCCAGTGAGCAAAGCTAACAGGACAGCCATTATTGCAGAAAGTATGTTTTCCTGTCAGAGGAATGGCAGTTACAGAGCATGTCTGTGGCCCAGTGAAGAACTGATGACCATGTTGCTATCTGGGATTTCTGAGCAAAGTATTAACTGAACTTGAACATAGATCTAATGATATTTAATACTTTGCCTCTTTAAGCTGGACACACCATTACTGACAAACTAAGATCAAAATAAATTAACCTATGCCTCTGTGTGCATTTTGGTATTCCTAACTTCAAGAACTAACATTACAGTAGAGAATTCTTTTTTTACTTTATCACCTAGAGCAATTTAAAAAATAATGAAATAGCAGGCTCTCTTTTCATATCCTTCTGAATCACTGGGGTGGGTGGAGGGAAGATAACTTTCATGGAGCAATCTATTTGGATAGATGCATATGTTGATGCCAGTAGTTCCAAGCTGATAGAGATATACAGACTTTTCTTTTCCTCATACTCTCAAGGGTACCCAAATAATTTTTTTAATGGTCACATGATCTTTAACCAACTCTTTGCCTAGTTGCACGTGTACTACCTTAGGGAAATTGAACAGCTTTATGCAAAATAAGCCCATTTTCATTAAAATCAGTGATAAGGGAACCATATTCAGATGTCTTTGTGGTAGATATCAAACTACATAACTGTCAATTCTGATTTACAGCAAAAATAAGAACTGAAAGGCAAACAGTGCTAACCCTTTCAGTTATAAATTCTGGTGATTTAAAAAGGCAAGTCAAGCTTGTTGGAAAATAAAAAAAGTGTTTTCATCATTCTCCTCTTTCCTCTGACTGTGTTAAGTGACTTCAATTCTTCCCTTGTATTTTTGTGCAGGCGTCAACCTGTGAGTCCTCCACCCCCTCCAAGGCCCATCTCCCCACCACATACCTATGGATACATCTCAGGGCCCATGGTCTCCGACATGGATACTGACGCGCCAGAGGAGGAAGAGGATGAGGCCGACATAGAGGTTGCCAAGATGCAAAACAGGAGGCTCCTTTTGCGTGGCCTCGAGCAGACCCCTGCCTCCAGCGTTGGGGATCTGGAGAGCTCCGTGACAGGGTCCATGATCAATGGCTGGGGCTCAGCCTCTGAAGAAGACAACATCTCGAGCGGGAGGTCCAGCGTCAGCTCCTCGGACGGATCGTTTTTTACCGACGCAGATTTTGCACAGGCTGTGGCAGCAGCTGCAGAATACGCCGGTCTGAAAGTAGCCAGACGTCAGATGCACGATGCAGCAGGAGGTGAGTTTGATGGGAAGGGAAAAGAACGTGGCCATTGTGAGATGAATCTACCCACAGAGGCTTTCTGAATTCCTGTTCTTAGAATGTTTAGAAATGCAGGTGTGGAGGCTGTGCATTTACACTTGTGGAAGAGTCAGGAAAAGTAAATTGCTGCCCTACATTGTTTCTCATAAGTAGTTCCTAATCTTTTGGTGTCATTGATTATTGACAAACCTCAACCCTACTGGTGGGTTTGCACCCAGAACTGAATGAGGGAAAGAAAAACCCCAACAGAAAAAGGATTACGGAATTCTATCATGTCCTAGTACAAGGCTCCCAGTGTTTTCAGTCACTCTTCATGAGACGATTTAATCCCTCTATATTGAAATGTTCAGTAAAGAGTAAACCTATTTTTTCAAATCCCCTGGATTTGAGAAAAAAGTAATGTTTTTCTTCTGAGGAATCCTGTTCAACCTCTTACTGCTGTATTACTGGGACAAACTGGCTTTGTGTTGGTTTCATAATTTGACAGCTGTTATGAGTTGCAGATGGGATTACAGATCGTGCACATGCAGCAAGGCCTTATGCCTTATGCATATGGTTTTTTTCCTTTCTCCCGAATCACCATTGGACATATGAAATATGATATTTGAAATACAATATACTGGGTACTAATAACACTGGATATTTACAGGTAATCAGTAACCTGACTAGGCCAAATGGGTATTGTTATAGTTCAGCTAAGAAATAATAGTACAGCAGGCTGGGATGCAAGTTTCAGGCAGATCCACAAATGTTTGGACAATCAGTCCTATTAAACTGCCAGAGCTGGAGAAGAGGTACTCTGTCAACACTGTGTCCACCCTGACTCCACAGATTTTCAACCTTCCTCCCACTTCTGATATCCTCTCCGAGTTAACAGTCCTTTGTTCCATTTCAACACAGCTGTTCATCATGAGGAGTGAGAGGGGAGGTAATTTAGTAATTCTGGATGAAATCCTGGCCGATTGAAGTAGGTGGCAAAACTCCCATTCACACCCACATGGCCAGGATTTTATCCATTCTGTACACATAAGTTCATATAAATATGTGTGCTTATGCGTGTGTAGGTGTATGTATTTAGAAAAGGTCTTTTTATACCCAGTTTCTAATAATTTTGCAACAGTGAAGTTCATGTTATATAGCGATTTTTATATATTGATATTACCTGTGCCTCACTACACATCCTAAAGATGTGACACTGCTTATCTGCAAATAAGCTGTGATAAAATCCAGTCATACAATTCCTGATAATTCGCTCAAGGAGGCAGAGGGGACTTCTGTACCTGAGACCTGCTGGTGACCTGCTTATGGTAGCTGTGAACTCACATGGCCAAGCTCACAGGGGGAGGTGAAACCTGTCTGGAAAGGGAAACATGTTGCTGTTTTCAGGAAGTTGCAGTGTGGGAATGCTGCTTGTGCTTGCCTGCCGATGGAGTTCATGCTCCTGGGGCAGGAGCTACCAGCTACTAAGCAGCTGGATAATTTCTGTGCAACTAAGCCAGCCTGCCTACTGATAGAAAATGCTCTGATTTAGTTACAGCTCACTCTAAAACTGGATGAGTTTTATTATTGCTCCAGCAGTGTCTTTTTAGGTTTCGTATAACCAAGTTATTCTGCTGTTAACAAAAAGTGAAAGGTCTTAGGTAAGAAAAATAATACTGTTCTGTAACAATTTCCAGGCCGTAGACATTTTCATGCATCACACTGTCCTAGACCCACCAGCCCTGTATCTACCGACAGCAACATGAGTGCTGTTGTAATACAGAAGGTCCGACCTGCCAAAAAGCAAAAACACCAGCCAGGACATCTGCGCAGAGAAGTCTACACAGATGGTGAGTCCACTGAAATGGTTGAAAACGTCAGTGAACCTTTCTAAATACCCATTCAGCCAGTGTGTGTGAAATTTTTCCATAGAGATAGCATTATGTTTCAGAATTCAGTGATTTGTGTTTCCTGTTGCTAAACACACTGAACAGATTAATCATTTTAAATGCCAGAGTTCCTTAATACCCTACATTGATGCTTCCACTTCAGAGCCTTGCACCTGTTTTCTATAGTGTCCTAATCGGCTAATTACCGTCATTATTTAAGAACCCAGATAGCATAAATAGTACAGTCATTGAGAATAATGCGTGGTTAGGATTAAAATCTTCATTCACGTGACTGACTATTAAAACCTTCAGAATTTATCTTTTCCTGAAAAAACAACAGTTCACCATTCCAGTGGTGGACAACACAAATCAGTGAATTCTAATCCTGACCACGGCGTTGTTGCAAGCGGTTACTTGGTGAGTAAAAGCAAAATCTAATCATCTTCTCTCGTGCCTTCACACACAATATCGACTCTTGCTGAAAAGGTAGTGCTTGTATTCTCTTGGGGGTGTAGGAGGATAATGCAAACATTGTGATGTTTTCTAGAGAGAGCCTTTAATGAAAATGCCTCAGGTGGTGCAGCTTTTATTAAAGCACTACCTTCCAGTTTTATAAAACAACCCGCGGGCTTTGTTGGAAATTCATGTAAGATAAATTCTCCAAGACTTAACTCATCTTGTCAAGTTTGCTGAATTTGCTAACAGGGGAGGGCGGAGGGGGTGGGTAGGGGAAAAAAAGGCATCGTTCCCCCGCCTCCTGGTTCTCTGCAACAACAATCTGATTAGGACTTTCATTACCAGTCTGAAATATTTCAAAGAGGGGCATCATTTGCCATTATCATATGAAAACCTAATATTATAGATCCTTATCCGGGGTTACAAGAAGGGAGTTTTGAACCACTTCTCCCTATGATTCCTGCCACTTGATGAAAAAAATTAATGCAAAGCTCAAAGCACAATGAGCAGAAGTAATTTAGCAATGAGTGGTTGTCCGTGCCATTATCTATACTTTATTCTGAGTATTTTCTCTCAGTAGCATCTATCTGATATTAGGCTGCGTTAAATACTGGCATGACACAGTGCACCTGGGCCTCTTGGCTTATGCCCAAGCCCCTTCTGTCAGTGAAACTGAGCTGCTGGAATATTATCTGATTTCGAGAGGTTATTACAGTGGTTTTGTGCGTGTTTGCTTCTGTGGAAGGACAACACAAGGTGTAAATCCCAAAATTGTACCAGAAACGTTATGTTTATGAGACCCTTGTAACGGTGTTTCACGAGATTTTATTGAAGTTTTATCAGCTTTTATTCTTTTGAAGAGAATGCTCTTAACTAAATAATTGGCAGGGCATCAAACCTCAACACTAACACAACAGCCAGGACATCAGAAATAAAATCTGGGCAGGAGTTCTATGTGGCCATTTGCTTCTAACACAGGGATAAATAAGAGGTGGGTCTGTATTTGATGGTGGGTTTTTGTAAAAGTAGTTATGCAGAGCTAAATCATAGAGCATTGTCATTGCAATAGATTTGATATTGCAACAGATTTGACAATCATGATCAGTATTTGTTTTGTGTTTTGTAGCACCTGCTTACTTCAGCATATTTTCTAATTAGGAGAGAATTTCCACTAAACTCTTTAGAGTGCAATACAGCGTGGTCATTCAGGGAATAGCAAATTATGGCTTTAATTTCTGAAGATCCAATTAAAGTCAGTTCAAAGGTTGAAGGGCTTGTTTGGATTTGATTTTTTTTAAAATTATTTTTCCCCTCAGTCTATTTACATAGGCATATTTGGAACCTTACTGTAGATTCTAACCATTCATTTTAATAGCCACATCTAGTATCATTGTGTCCTGTTAGAGTTAGCTATAAAATAACATTTACTAATTGTTTTCCTTAAGTGGAGAAAAGGAATGTGGATCCATGAATGAAACATTTAAGCGCTATTGACCTTTCCCAGATATACTTAGGTTTTTCCATTGGCTTGATGTCACAATATTATTTATCATCTTTATAAAGGAGTGCCTGATACAACAATATTAGCGGGTGAACATACATTTGTTTTTAGTAGAGGAAAAAAACAAAAGCAGATATTTTGAATTCAAGAATTTCTTGGTTGCTAGAAGCATTCCATAACTACTAATAAAAGGAGAAAAATACATTGTTTCATTACTTTAAAAGGATATTTCCTTTCACACATAAGGAATTTTCTGCTGTTCCCAAATTACCTGAATTTGTATTTGCTAGAAGTTTCATGAAATACCAGTGTCATGAAGAATTTAAACGATTAGTTGACAGAAAGGATATATAAATAAATGTTTATATGAATGATTGAAAATGCCAAGAGTATTATCAGCAGCAGTATGTGTAAGTCTTAAAAAATTCTTTGTTGTTTTTTTTTGTCTTTGTACAGCAAGATTTGTGAAAGAGATTGGTATTTCTGAAGGAGTGTTTGTTACTGATGTACCAGTAAAAGGCCTACTATAGTAGAGGAAAGTGCTCTCTGATCTACTCTGCATTGTACAAGTAGTAACAATTTTGTGTTTTCTGTGAGCATTAGTTCAAATCAGTTGCTACTTTATGTGAAACGGGATTTTGGCTCAGATGTTTTGCTCCTTGACAGTCATCCAGGCGGTGAAATGTTCTTCATATTTGTTGCTAAAAATCTTTGCTCAGTAGGTGGTAAGGATTAAAATGTATGAATTTTTAATTGCTCTTCCTCTAGCCTTTTAAGAGAGCTGACTAAGAGTGCATTACATGAACCAACTAGCAAATGGATCCTCCTTCTCAACCTTGTCTGACCTACTTACATATTTAATTTAAGAAACCAAACTTTAAAAGAATCCATTTGTCTTTTCTAAATATATGTATATATAAAAGTCTCTTCTTGATTTTTTTTTTTAATCTCTAAGTGACAAAAAATACTAAACATTTTTGCAGCTGACTGGTTGAGACTGAGTTATTTAGCTGTGTTACCAATGACACAACGTGAGGTCAGCTGAATTTCTCACAAAAGGCAGTTGAACATCTGCCAAATGTTCCTCGAATTTTCTCTTGGAAATGTTAAGCCATTGTCCTTGCCAACACCATTTGTACTTTTGTCTCCCTCTGCCTATGCAGTACAAAAAAATCTACTCTATACAAAAAACAATTCAGCAAGGTAGAGAATAAGTAGGAATGCATTTCTTACCTCTGCTAAAAATCAGTTCGTTATTGAATGATAATAATTTTCAGATACCTGCCAGTTTCTCAGTCCTTACTTCTGGGTTCATTATGAAATACTTGATATTTTGTAAATACTGATTTTGGTACTGAGGGAGGTTTTGTGGAATGAAGATTGTTTTGCTAATTATGTAAATGTACATAAAGGCAAGGAAAAAAAGGCAGCAACCCACTGCTTTTATAAATCATATTGAGTTTTGCTGTATCTATTTGTTCATCCAGTTATTGTGTACAATCTGAGCCATGCTTCTTGAAAGACAAAGCATGAAAATAACTCCAGTTATGAATAATAGTAACTCAGCTTAAGATGAGTCAAGGAATCTTAAATGCTGTTAAAGCTTTTTGTAAGTCAGGAGCAACATTCAGTTTTGCATGCCTGCACAAACATGCATTAGAAAAAATTCTCTTCATACCTTACAGAATTATAGAATGTCCTGGGTTGGAAGGGACCTTAAAGATCATCCAGTTTTAACCCCTGTGCTTTGGGCAGGGACACCTTCCAATAGATCAAGTTGCTCAGAGCCCCATCCAGCCTGACCTTGAGCACTTGCATGGATTTTCTCCAGTATTGCATCAAATCTGTAACACTGCTGTTATCTTTAGGGTATGACTGTAGAAATCTACAGCCTGATAAGAGTTTAAAAGAGAGAGTTGCCTTGTAAGGCTTCCTTTGTCACTACTTACAATTCATATTTTTGTGCTTATTTGTGGTTTCTCCACTTTAGTGTTAAACTAACTTAGCAGATTATTCTTCCTCTGTTTATCCTGTGTATGTTCTCATTTAGAAAATTATCATCACTCCTTTCAAAAGACATATCTGGAGGGTTTCTACTGTAGACTGTGCTGTGAAATGGCATCCATTAATTGTTTGAGTTACATGGGAAGCAGTATAAGTAATACATGACATGAATGAAACATGTGAGCACAGCTGACCTTTAACAAATACTTCTGAGTTCCTTATATTGGTTTGATGTTGCTTTGCGATTTACTTTTTATTCCTTACAATGGAAGTTTCCGTTTTGCTTTTAATAAGAAGTGTGCCAGTTTGTACTCGAGGAGGCAGATTGAATCTGGATTTTCTCTGTGATCTGAGCTGTTAAAATAAATACCACAGGGGTGTAATAGTGTTGACCTCTGAAAAGGGGTTCTTTTTTTTTCCTCTGTAAAGGATTCTTCTTAGCGAGAAGTACTGTGTTATAATGAAGATTTTTATAGTTTCCCTGCAGGTTGCAAAAACGTTCTCAAAAGAGAATATCACTTTTCTTTAGTTATTACTGTACCATAGATCTACTGCCGGTTTATGAAACTTTTTATATCAATGCATCTTTCCTTTCCATAGTCAAGATTTAACACCACTTTGTTCATTGCCCTGTGCAGCTGGATAGAATTCTTGGATACAGTATTTTGTTCCAGGTTGTGTTTCATAGGCTACATGAAAGATGCTGTTCCTTCCCTGTGGTATTCAGCCAGAGCACTGCCATGTCACACCTGTTGGACACACAGGCTCCAGGGGTGTCTGAAAAGGCTGATGATAAGTACCTGCACTCCCTGTACATCATCAGGCTCCACAGAATGGCTGTTCAGTGCTCTGGTAACTTTATAATAGAGACAGTGAGGGGGGCATGTGAGACACAAGATATTGTGTGAACAGCTGTGGTTCTAAGAAGCCTACATTTCCAGTTTGAGTGTCTCCATCCACTTCTGAATCAGTATATCCTCTTCTGAGAGAAGACATATTGGGAGAACAAAGTTTTCCTCAGAAAGGAAAACACTGTTTGAATCTCCACAGCCTAATACAGGCTTTATCTTATTTTCTAAATTTTGTCCAAATTGTGTAATTGCTGCAAGTCTGGATCTGACGTGGCCTTACGCACCGGGCTTTCAAGGAACATGTTACACACTACTCTGAGGTCTCAGCCAGACTTCACACAAATTTTAACATAGCTGTTGAATTGTGAAAGGTTATGTACTTCTCCAGACCAACACTTTTTGCAGCAGGTATTGACACTTAAGATCTCGTGGACCTCTCTGTGGACCCTTGTGATACAGAAATCCAAGTTTGCATCTACAGGACTGGGCAGCCCAGTGAAAGGAGTTTGGTTCACTCTTTGGTGGCAGGACCTCACAGGGCAAGTTTAGGAGAGGTAGTCTGAGTTAGGTTGCTAAGGTTGTGTACTGAGCAGAGGGTACCCCTGTAAACCATGTCTGAGCAGTTACGGATAATAGGAGAACGCAACATAACCAATTCTGTGCTTTCTTGCCAAAATGTGTTGTATTTCATATCTTTCTGAGTCAAAAGTTGGGTCTCCAGTTTTAGTTTCCTCAGATAAACAAGTGCAGCCCATTGCCCAGAGATCTGCCTTTTTATATGGCAGTCTATAGTCTAATATTTCCCATTCCATAAATGAAATTATTGTCATAGAACCATAAAATACGCTGAGTTGGAAGGGACCCACAAGGATCATCTGAATTCATATGTATATGTTAGATGCATATTTTTTTTCTTGTTCAGGAGTACTACCTTTATTTTTGGCCCAATTTAGTTAAATTTCGGTTGAAACATTCTCTTGAATAGACTGAGAATTAGCTGTATATATAGTGATGGTGTCTGAAAAACACAGCTGCTCCAAGATCTTTGTGGAAGTACAAAGAATGAATGCATGGTATTATAAAATGCTGAAGTTACATTTTTTAATAGTGCCATTATTTTCTATTTTAGCAATCTCACTTGAGAATATTAACCTCAGAAACATCTCTGTCATCTCACCTTTTATAACCTGTTCTCTTATATACATGTGAATTGTTCCTACAGCTTTGCTGTGAACTGCTTTCGTGTTGTTGCTTCCTTGCTTGACTTCTATATTTTTTCTCCACATTTTATATTCCACAGAGCACTGTTGTATCCTGATGAACAATTTGCACATTCTAGTTTTATGTCTTGATGCAGGAATAGAAAAATATAACAAAGTAAAATATATGCATGCTTTATAAATAGTATTTCAAAATATTCAGAATTCTAGAACCCCTTAAGCTGTGCTAATTTAAGGAGACAAATTCTAAAGTCCTGTGTGTCTTGTCTTTTTTGTTGTTGTTGTTGTTCTTTCTGAGAGCTTGTTACTTCATTGGCTGACTGTATTTTTTTTTTGATATCTCATGACATACCCACAGACATCAAGGATATGTATGTTAGTGTAACCTATTATTTTGAAAGAAAAATGCAATCATTATTATATAATATAGAATGGTATATAATTATCCTTATATATGTCTACAGTGGATCTAATACACATTCTTACACCCCAGCTAGCTTGCTTTGATGCTCACTACACTGAAGACCTTGAGCAATTATAGCACAAGCTGCTGTGTTCTTGACTGGACTTAGCAAAAATGATAAATATCAGCAATGTCATTGTAGTATCCTTAATTCTGTGTTGATATTCATAAGTGACATGTTAATATTTATGTGCTAAAGTTTATTTCAGTTTTTTTGGTAAATGATTTTTAAGAAAATATTGGGATTTGGAAAGGCAGTGAGAGGTCTTACTTTGTGTTTTTAGAGCTCAAGCTTCAGAAAAATACCGATCAGCAGTTTGAACAGTAACATAACACTTTTTGGGGTGGAGAGAGGAGGGCAGAGGGAAAGTAAACAGGGCATCTGTTTCTTCGGTTCAAGTTAAATATTATGTCTTAATTTCACTGGGGTCTGATGTCATCATAATCATTATTCTCTTTCAACCCTGTAGATTTGCCACCTCCTCCTGTGCCACCTCCGGCTATAAAATCACCAACGGCCCAGTCCAAGTCCCAGCTGGAGGTGCGGCCGGTCATGCTGCCAAAACTGGCTTCTATAGAGGCGAGGACAGACAGGTCTGCGGAGAGGAAAGGAGCCAGCTACAAGGGGAGGGACGGGATGGACGGGAGACAGCACTCAGATGTGCGGACAAACTCGGGAGAGCGGCGAGAACCCCAGGAACAGCAGAGCGACGGGAAACTGCGAGGAAATAAAGCACCAAAACGAGACGGCACACCAGCAAAATCTCATCTTCTTCAAGGTTGTTTTGCCTGCCCTGGGTTTACTGAAGTGTTAGGTGCTGATCACAGGGAACAGGCCAGCTCTTCCCAGGTTGCTGAAGTGAAGTTAGAGCTGCTGAATTGCCACCGTTTGTTGTGATTATACGGTGTTAATTTAGGTCCCACTGCAGGTTCTTGTTAGGGTAAAATGGAAATGCAAACTTAGGAAAAGCAGATTTTCTATCTTGCTGTCCTTAGACCCACCATGTACTAAAGCTAATGCTGAGAAAGCCCAAACAGAAATATTCCTTGGGAGTTGTAAGGATCAGTGTCCTTGCTCCTACCTATACATTTGTAGTCTAGTTATATTTTATCTAATTATAGTCTGATTTATAAGGGAACTGAGTAAAGTCAGATAGAGATCTGTAAGGCGGATACTTAACTTTTCTACTGAAGAACCTGCACTTGGCCCATTTTGCCTATTTGCAAAGGAGAAAAGGGCCAGAATGATACCTGGTCCTGCTTAAAGCATAAGAAAGCCCTAGTAGTCAAGCATTAGTTATAAATACTAATTGACATGGCATGATATGAGGTAGATTTAATCAAAGAAATCTCTTGTAGATGGAAGTTGGTAAGATTACTAATTAATGGAACTTGCCAACTGTTCACTATGACTTTTAACACAGATTGATACAAATGCCTGGTCCTTGCTATGTGCAGGTATCCATAGATAATATCAGGGGTGACTGGGTAGTACACTGGTTCAATGGACACATGAGTAAAAGTCCGGTTACAGTGGATTGCTATAGAGAAAAGTTATTAGAAGGTTACCATAGAGGATGATGCTGAATTTAAACAGGACCACTAATTGTGGTTCAAACTCAGCCCAAGAAATGTAGAGTCCAGTATTTATATGGAATGAGTTCCTTGTATCATACAAATATTGTCATTTCCTCCTACTCAGTTATACTGAAATATACTGCAAGGAGTGTTTTTTTCATTTTCCTGCAGAACACAGAGCAAGGATCCTAAATTGAGATGAAGTGGACAATAATCATGAATTAGTTTTTCAGTGGAGAATGTTACCATGTAAATACTATAAATTACCTCGAGAAAGCTTCTGTAATGCTGTTATGGAAACTGCATGCAGAAATTTTAGGTTCATAATATCTCTGGGCTTATAAACATAACAATGTATGCATTTAATTATACAGAGGACATCCTGCCATATTCTAGACCAACGTTTCCAACATCAAATAATCCTAGAGATCCCAGCTCCTCCAGCTCTATGTCGTCAAGAGGATCAGGAGGCAGACAGAGGGCAGATCAAGCAAATCTAGCCCGAAGGAATGTTGCAGAAATGCAAGTACTGGGAGCGTATGAACAAGGAGAAGAGGAAGAAGAAGAGATGGAGGTAACTGTTGTAATACTGAAGATGACAGGATAAGGCTATTTTCTGTGTTTAGACAGATGCCAAGAAAAAATACTTTTGAACCAGAAATATTTCTGTTCAGAATACTTAGTACATTTATCTATCTATTAAAGTTATGCCCAGCTCAAGAAAATAAACTTTAAGAATGTGTCAAAACCATGAAAACCAAATAGTGTGTAGCACAATATAATTGTCAACACACTAAAACTTATGGAATAGAACTTGCAGAAATACAGCATTTTAAAGTGCACTTTACATTATCCAGCTCCTTTGGAAAGTGAAAATAAAGAACTAGGGCATCTGAGAACACCTTGACATCACCTTTCACAGTTTTTGACAGTTCATCATTCTAGATTTTTTTCATGTTGATAAATGAACTTTTTTCTTCTTTTTTTTTTCTGCCTAATGATATTAATTCAATTTAAATCCTGATTGTAGAACGGGTGGCCAGCATACAGTCACGCTGCTGTGCGTAATTAAAACTACTAATTATCATATAAAGGTAGCAAATCTCTAAGATGTATGTAAAACAAATTTTAAAAAGTAAAATTTAACACGTAGTAATTTATGTCCTCTTCTTTTTAATACAGGAAACAGAAAGCTGAAGACAACGACATGTACTGTAACAGGCTTTTAAAATCTAATCATAAAAAAAAAAATCACTTAAGATGCCTCAAGTCTGATGATGTTTGACGCCAGAAATAACGTTCAGTGCAATCAGAGTGTACAATTTTTTCCTTTTTTTCCTTCATGCCATCAGATTGCTAGTTTTTTATTTTTACTCTTTCTTTGTAAGCCCTCCTTATGGGGAACGGCCCCTGCCCGTTCCGTAACGCTGAAGTGCGGCACCTCTGCTGCCCGAGGAGGCAGGTGAGCTGCTCTTCCTGGTGCTCGGGCCAGCCAGCTGCTGCTCCCGGAGCGGAACAGAAGGGAATTCCAGAGCCTGGGATGCCGAGGTTTCTCCCCAGCCGGGCGGTGCTGGGTGCGCTGCCGGTACACCCGTGAGCCGGTCGGTGACATCGCGGTGGTCGGAAAGAAGGTCCCCAGAGTGAACATCGTGCGCGGCGTTCTCAGGTTCTCGGGGTTCCACTTGCAGTCAGGGCAAACGGTACCTTGCAATTCCGGTACACACCGTGTGTCTTGTTTTCAGCCAGTCTCTTGCTGACCTTTTGCAGGTGATACAGTTTGACAAACGCAAGTAAAATTAATTTGGAATGAGGTGGCTCTTGTTGTAAATATGTACTCATTTTAAATCCCCTGTGGTACTTTGGTTTGTCTTTCCATTTTCATCATTAAGTACATTCTTATTAAAAATGTCCTTTGGGATAGGCAGGAGGTAAGCCAATGTGATTGCTATTTGCCTAATCATAGCATGAGCAAGGTTATCTGAAACTTTTTCTAATTTTCAGTTTCAACAATGCTTAATGCAAAGAAAATCAATGGACATTTTTAATAATGATTAGGTAATATCATCAACTGTTACTGGCCCAAATCTCAGACCTCTACTTGTGTCAATTCACCTTAAAGAAGAAGTGCCACTTAAAGAAGTTTTGTTTGATCTTGGCGATGAATTTTTTTGTAATGCACTGCTTATCTTTTTTTTTTTTTTTTTTTGGTTTTAAAAGCACAATCACTAGACTTTGTTTGTAAACCATTGTAACTATTAACCTTTTTTTTTTTTGTCTTATTGAAAATGTTAAGCATTTGTTTGGGATATTTTTCATCTTTTTGTTAATGCTCTGTGTTTGTATTTGGAATATTTGAATGATGACAGACGGTAAAGTAACAAACGTAAATGTGGGCCATAATCAAAACACTTCTCACTTTTCCAGGACTTACAGAAAATTACCAATTTTTCTGTGGCCTCTCTCAACATTGGATTATCATTAAAGCTGAAATAGAGGCATTAGTTGCATTGAATTTGCCAAATGATGTCCTCTGTCTGTAGATTTTATGATCTTTTTTGTAATTATAAAATTTCTTTGTCATTGGTGCTAATGGAAAAATGTGTGTTTGTTTATTGACAGCTATCAGGACTAGCCCCAATGGAAAAAAAAAAAAAAAGAAGAAAAAAAAAAAAGTGTTTTGGTGTTTACCGAGGACTGAAATTTTTCATTTAGCTAATTTTTAAAGAAGGGTTCCATAGAAAGGGTGTGCAGTACTAAAGGAAAAATCCATGTGATTAATGTTTTCATTATGTTCATGTAAGAAACCTCATATTTTAGCCATAATTTTGCATACTGAGGATCCAATAATCAGAAAAGTAATTTTTGTCACATTATTTATTAAAAATGTTCTCAAATACATTATCTTTCTTGCATAGTTTCTTGTGTTCCCTGAAATGTAATTTTAGGGCCAACTCTCATCCTATTGGTAAGAGTCAGAATCTGTTCCACTGAAATCATGCAGTTAAAGTAGCATGAGCAAAGTGGGAGAGCTGGATGCAGCCTGAGATTTTACATAATTACGATTGATTGCCTTAAAGATCTGATTTCTGGGCGCTTCATGAACTGTGATAATGAAAACTTCTCTTAGCCTGCCAGTTTCCAGAGAGAGCTGATGAAGAAAATCTGTACCAACAAAATCATTCACCTCAGGGGTGAGACACATTTGTTACAAAGGCCAAATAAGAGGAGAGAGTGAATATTAGGAGTCATATGTTTGTTGGGACCTGCACAAATGCAAGTTTTCTTACCTGCCTGCTGTCCTCCTGGGCTGTAGCCATTCTGTGCTTGGCAGAGTCCTGCTGTGGATCACAGTCAAGCAGGTGATTGTCCCGTTTTGACTATTGTATGTTCAGAAACCTGTACTCTTACTGATCACCCCGTTCCTGCTTTTCCTTATCCTTATTCCCAGTTTAAAAAAAAAAAGGAGAGGAAAAGAGAGAAAAAAGATAACCAGCACATTTAATAAAACAAAAATAAATAAATAAATAGAAACCACAAACACAAAAAAAAACACTGTATCTTTTATTCAAAGAAATATTTTTGCCTCTTTTGACTGCCTTTCCTAAGAGATTTAAAGAGGCTTTAGCTAGACAGCTTAATAAGCCTCAGGCATAATTTTTATTTGTAATTGTAGCTTTTAAGCAGGTATTAATTAAGTAGAATAAGTTACACGTGTAACCTTTCTGTGTTGCTTTTTTGGGGGGATGTCTTCAGTCCTTGTGCCTGAATTCAGAACCCCTGTGTCAGAGCCAGTGTTATCCAGACAGGAGCCCGGAATGTGTCACGGGAGATACCCATCTGGCCTGCACCTTTCCTTTGGAGGAAGGAGGCAGGAGAGGTAGTTCCATGGGCACAACTGAATGTCTTTGCTGGCACCAGGAAACAGCCTTTTGGTTTGGGTTCAAGCCGTTGCCACAGCAGGGCGCGGGGAACAAGGTGGAGCTCAAGGAAATGTCTCTGAGCACGTCAGCCCTTGGCACAGAAGCTTAAACCATTTGCAGAGGTGGTGTGGTGCATCACAAAACTGGGATCTGGTTGCAGCTGTGGTGTGTAGACCTCTCTAAGGTGTATCTGCCCAGAAACACTGGTGCTGCATGCCTGAAATAACAGGTAAGGTACTCACTTCATTCTCTACTGGCACGGTGACAAGCTGGAAACCACACATTGGATCCCCAGCCAATATCTAGAAGTCAGCCTCCAGGTGAGGTTCTGGCCTCAAACAGCGGTAAGTGGGAAAGGTTGCTCTGTGAGGATTTTTATGGAGTTGTTATGAATTTGTTGATGGTGTTCCCTAAGAAGTTATTTGGATTGGTTTGTGATTGCGTTCACCTGTGATTACCAGAGTCTTGAGACAGTGTGCTGCAGAGTTGTCAAGGATTCTTTGACCCACAGTGGGTCCTCTGTGCACTTTGGTCTTACCAAAACCAATGTAATTAAAGCTTGATTTTTTAATTATAACTCTTGCTGATTGGTATTGAGACACACTTGACTTAGTCTTTGGCATTCAGGTACAGTAAAACAAAGTCATTCGTGCATAGCTACATTACTTAAAAGAATTACGAAGGGATTGAAAAGCCAACACAACAAAAAACATAGGAATCAGAAGTTTTGGTTGTGCTCTCTATACCTGAAGAAATGAAGTATCCTATTAGAAAATCCGTAACTTTTCTCTGCTGGGTTAATACAATGGATGTAGGCATTTTATTTTTTTTCTTGCAGTGTGTCCTGTGAAATCCTGTATGATTTCCTATCAAGTTTGACTTTACACAATTAATATACTATGAAAGATGTAAAAAGTAATATTTATAAAATTTTAGAAAATGCCTTGCCTCTATTTTTTGCATTATTTATCTGTCTGTTTTCCAATGAGTAATTAGTCTGAAGCATTAGTGGTAAAGTTGGGTTTATTTTAGGGTAATATAAATATACCCTAGATCTGTATTGGCAAAAAACTACAGGAGTAGGTTAGCTCTAGCTGATCAGGGAAACCAGGCAATATAATTAGCTTCAACTCCAAATATATTTAAAATGTCTATCAACTCACTTCCTGTGTTCCAAAGCCAACTATTTGTTGCAATGCCATCCTAGTTAACTTACTGCTTTAGCAAGAATGTAATTTTACAGAATGCTTTGCTTTTAACATTCTCTTCTGTAGTTTTTCTTAATCTGTTATCTTCCTTCAATAAACTTAAGGAACAGAGGACTTCCGTGGGAAAGCTGTAGGATCTGCCTAACGTAGCATCTGTTCTACAATATGCCTTTTCAAGAGCTAACCTTCAACCTCTGTATTCACAGCTCCAAAAAGAATTTTTAATTACTGGCAACAGAACCAGTTATTAGAAATTAAAAAAAAAAAAGTACTATATCCCTTAAATGAAGCTTACAGATTAATGAAAGGATCTACTTACAAGTGGAAAAAATTATTTTATACATTGGTTTTGCTTTTATTACAGATGAAAATTCTTTGCAAAGAAAGTCCTACTGCTTACATACAAGAGAAGCATTATAGTATGTTTATTGTGTACACAGGAAGATACTGGTATCTGCAAATGCAGATTTTCATATGTGTGCAGTTTTGTATTTGCTGAGATTAGGGTTGGGAACTAAGATCCTGTTCCGAACACTCAGATGAAAGGTGAACTTGTTTATGGGTTTTTGAGGTCTCCCCACACATGAGTAACACCAGTGATGCCATGGACTTCATCCTCCCTGGACACACCCTTCAATATCTTCATTTTGTATTGAACTAACTGAAAATTGAAGAATTTAAGTCACATGATGAATCTTTAAACTTGACAACAACTGTGGATCTCAGTGTGAACTGTTTACCCAGGTTTGATTTTCTCTGGACTTTTCTTCGTTGTGTATGATGATTTCTCTGCTGCCCATAAATATGTTCTTCATAAAAACCAGTGCATCACTGTGCTGTCGGTGACAGTGAAACACTTGAAGATTAGGAACATTATTTCTTAAACTGCTACTTTCCTTTTATCAAGCCACTGAATTGTGGATCACAGAAACAGTCAAAGATTTGAGATGACACCATGGAAATGAGGATCCTTTTACATTTTATGTCCATATTGAGGATGTGTAAAAATCCCATCCTATTCAGAAAGAGGAAAAAGAATTGGGTGAAACTGGAATTCAGTCTCTATGAAAGCTATAAAGCAGGGAGACAGGCTGGAGAGGGAGAATCAAGGGATATAAAGAGAAAAGAAAAATTGAAGAGCTGAGGAACCCAAGTCTCATTGAAGCTAATGGCAAAAATACTGTTGAAGTGAACTGTCCTGGAAGTAAATTACCTTCTTATGGAATGGCAAACAATAGCCATCACAGTGCAAAGAACACTGGAAGAAGAGCGAAATCTTTGCTGCATGCTTGTTTTGTTCAGGGTCCTTGCTAAATATACATGAAATGGCCTCATTTTAAGCTACCAGAAGAGAAAAGTGGAAGTTTAATTCACCTTGGTATTCAGCCTGCTTGGCACGTGACATGATGAGAATGGGACCTACTCAGTTCTAGTCTCTCTGTCTGGCATAAAGTGGAGCCAATTGCTCCTCAGATTTTTTTTTTTTTTTTGAGTATGACAATCAAAGCTATGATGATAAAAATGGTGTTTATTGATTTATTTTTTTTTCACCCATAAGATATTTTTAGCAAAGGCAACATCAAGAAATACAGAGTAAAACTACTTAGTATCAACTTTTATTCTGTGGCTTCCCACAGTCTTAAAGCACAGATATGGTTCAAAGTCAGCAGCAAGGGATAACAGTAAAGAAACCCTTATGGGCTTTGATGCATAGAAGGACAAAAGCAAAACAAATAAATTTAAAAAAAAAAAATGGTGATAACTAATAAGATATTTGTAAAGCACTTGGATAGCATGAAAATAATAGCCAAGAACCTTTACTTCTGCTATGTTAGTTGTCACAGAATCAAAGATTTCATTATATTCCTGAAAAAGATGTTTGTGAAAGAAATTGCACTCTACTGAGACAAGTAAAGAGCTGTGCAGTTCCTCATGTCTAGTAAAAGACTGAAAAAAATGGAGCTGAGAACTAGGTCCTGCCACCATCTTGTCAGCAGCATGCTAGTCTTTGCCCCAGTGATCACTCATTATTTAATTTAATTACTAATACCAATTAAAATAGAGAATGTTGGTTTGCATAGCCTTTTTTGTTAATGATGTTACAAAGGAGGACGCATTTGATGGCACAGACAGCTTAAAACTTACAAGCCATCATAGTCCCAAAGTCTATTTCTTGGATACTAATACCTGAAATAATTGTAGAGACAACATAACAATGCAAGGTGCCAATGGAGTCCGGTCTTATAGGAAGCAAAATCCATTTAGGCAGATGTAAACAATTAATGAGTGCCAAATGGCTAGGTAGATCTGTTGATCTGTTCCTGGAGCTGACTTCATTCTTATGGGATCTGTTTAGGAGGGACTCATGTTATTATGCTACTGTAGGTTGAATTCTTCAGCAGGACTTCACAAGAATCATCATTAGCTTTATGTACACAAGGTGTAAAGAAGAAGAATGTACATTTGTTCAGTAGTCTAAACTTTTCTGCCCTTCTATCCTTGCATTTTTACATTCTTTTCACTTGCATTTTACCCCTTTTCTACAAAAATGTCACAGAGTGTACAGGATGTTAAAACCCTTTCTGTTTGTTGAGCACTTCTGTGCCTTTGGTGAGGACTTTGCAAATGCTTCTCTTCAGGGGGAATTTTTAATTTTTCTTTAAAACTCTGCATAGTACCATGAAACCAAAACCCCATTTTCACTGTGAGCCTAATCCTTGAGAGCTCACTTTGGCTGTCTGTATTAAAGGCAGGCAGTAATTC
The DNA here is from genome assembly GCA_036023395.1 of Myiotriccus ornatus. Taxonomy (NCBI): domain Eukaryota; kingdom Metazoa; phylum Chordata; class Aves; order Passeriformes; family Tyrannidae; genus Myiotriccus; species Myiotriccus ornatus. The sequence continues at coordinate 9,336,916 of JAYRBT010000001.1, forward strand.
CAGGGCACACGCTACAAACACTCTATCCTGCCTGTGTGGCACTCCTGAGAATTTATCAGAATCTCTAAGGAAGACTAGCAGAGTGCTGATGTTCAGTTTCCGAAGTCTTGCAATGTTTTCCTTTGTTCCACATTAATAATTGCTCACCCTTCTGATGCGCTGGGGATGCAGCACTTTGTACAGCTCTCGCTTCCATCCACTTGCACATATGTAATTCTCCTCCAGCTTTCACAGGGCTTTGTCCACTGTGCTCCACATGCACATGAAGTTACATGTAAGATGCCTGGAGCTGAAGAAATCATTCTTTCCAGAATATTAATCTGGGACCATGAAAGAAATCGGCTCGTCAAACCCAAAAACATTTGGTCTTCCTGTCACTCTAAGATGAGCTGATTGAGCGTGTAAGTGCTTGGAAAGGAGGTGGTCAGAAACTGATGTGCTGAATGTACTGAATCTAACATTCGAGGTTTGAAAACGGAGGTGAAAAGAGGATTTGAAACTGGGCTTGAATGTATTTTGTGGTTTGTTTTGGTGGATTTTTTTGCCCTTGCAGGAGAACATGTAAAGGCTGTTATATTCCTACTTTATTGTGTATGAAAGCTTAGGAGTAACATAAAAAATAACAGGTGAGATTGCCTTTTTTGGCTACCGCAATAACCATCATAAAACTCTCAAATGAGAAATTTCAGCTACATCCATTTTTTTACACGACTGACAGATTAAGAAGGCTGTGCCAACAAGATACCAATGAGCACGTCTGAGCCCCATCCTAAAATGTAGGGAAAGAACCTTGAAGGAATATTCTCACTGAAATAACAAACGAGCTTAACTGTATTTCCTGCAATAGAAGGGTGCTACAGACACTTAACTTTTGCAGCAGATATGCCTTGGAACAGTCTGAATCCCTGTGGCAATTAGAATTAAGATACAGTGGGATTAATTTAATGTCTGTCAAGCACTCCGAACATGAACATTTCTGTATAAGCCATAAGTAGTAGTAGCACTTCTGTCAGTTTTGCCTTGCAATCAGTGAGGATGTTTCCTCAATAGCTTTTGGAGAGCTTTCATTTAGTTACTTAACCAGTCCACTGAAGTGCAATAAATCTATACTACAAAAGGGAAAAGGAAAACAAAAATTGATTTTATGTGGATTCTCTTTTTTCTTCCATGCTCAGTGCTTGTAGGCTTGCTTTCTTGGATGCATGCACACTGTCACTATGTTTTGACATCATACCCACACTGGGGAAATGCAAATTCCAAGTGCTAGGAAAACACATATGTACTAATTTCAGTTGGTTTATGCTTCTTGTTGACAGTAAACTATAAAGGATGTTAGCCCAGCTAGCAATGGTAAAATTTTGTTGCTATCACTGATACACTGATAAAGTTCTTAACAAAATATATGATTCATCTTTTTTTTTTTAAATCAATTCAGATATTACCATCAATTTACATAAAGGATCAAAGGAAAACTGAGGTGAAAAATCTAAATGGTACTTTCCTTAAGTATTTTCTGGTGGCAGTACTTCAACAATCAGAAGCAAACAGTTCTTCATGGATTCTGGTTATTGTCATCAGACAAATTTTGTGTTGATGAAAGATGGCATAATTTTTTTCCCAGAAATACTGAAACAAATGTTGAAAAAAAGTGTTTCTATTAAATGGTTAGGAATCTCATTCAACGCATCCAGAGAAGCCTTGTGTGACTGATTTGTGAAGAACGCCCAAGAAATATTGTGAATATTTCTTCAAGCATTATAATGAGCAGCAGAATATCTTCATCAATTTCCCTTTCCTAAACCAGCTGCTTAAAAACTTCAACTTTCTACTAACTTCAGATCATCATTTTTATAATTGGGTAAGATATAGCAGGATATTTATTTTTCCACCCCTCTTAGTCCACAAGTAGCGGAAATCTAAATTTTAAACAATGTTATATTCTTAAACAATGTTCATTACAGCTGCCATAACAATGTCTAGATTTTGGCCCTCTCAAAACACCAGAATGCCACTTCCCAGCCCGTCTCCATTTGTCTTGTCAGTTCAGGTGGCTGACTCCTCTGGACAAGGGCTCTCTCTCACGGAGCACCTGTGTGAGCAGAGCACTGAGTCTGGCACCGCTGCCCTAATGTAAACATCACAATGTAATTAGTATTAAAATGTAAGGCCTAATGATATTCTGAGACTATCAGTGGAGCCCCTTGAGGATCAATTTTGGGACAGTCTTATTTAATATTTTCATTAGAGTGCTTGGCACAAGAGCAGGAGTCCAATAATGAAATGTGCTGATCGCGGAAGTTGTGAGCAATTGTTGTTATGGAGGAGCAGTGGGTCACCTTGAGGGCTGGAGTAGCAGAAAAAGCATGAAATTAAGCAGTTCCCTATGCAAGGTCATGCTGTTAGGAATTAAAATGAATGTCCATTATATGCTGGAAATTCATCAGTTGTAAACAACAGTGACGAAGAAAAATACCTAACTGCATTTATTGACCATTGAAAGTTCTAGAAGCTCACAGTGAGATGATGTCAATGAAAGCAAAGCAAAATAAATGCAAACCTGAGATACCCAACAAAATTTATTTCCAGTAGAAGGAGAGAGAAATGTAGATTTCATTATCTCAGCACTTACAAAACCACAAAGGGAATGCTCTCTCCAAATCTAGTTATTCATGGAGCTGATACTGTGGTGAAATTTATAGAAAATTAGAAGTATCTACGCTCTGTAATCACATCTGTTCCTTGTAAACAGAAGGATTGTAGTGAAGAGATTTTCATTCATGGCATAGTGCAACTTCTTGATAGGAGCTATCATGGAAAAGCAGTTCTTTGACATGTTTATATGTGAAAAAAACAAAATAACCTCTCTTTGTTCTCAGTGTAGTTAGTCTGAAATGTCAGTGAAAGCGAACTCTTCAGTAGCAACCTGTTGACAGTTGGACTCATCAGGAAAGTCATGAAAGCACAAGATGCAATTTTTCCTCTGACTTCTGAGGCTCTGCTTCTGAAACTGGCTGAAACGATTGAGTATCACATTCACTTTCAGAGCAAGGCATTAAGGTTAATACTTAAGTCAGGGGCTTCCATCTAAACCTTAATCTAAAGATAGAAAGAGAAAAGTGAACGGTTGTCTTAGCAGTTTTGGAGAAATGGCAGAGTACCAATAGATTGAGATAGCCTGTGGTGGTCAGCTTTGTTTCACTATTCTTACAATTAAATGGATAGACAGAAAATAGTGAACTTCATTCCTGTAGTGACTGATCTTTTTGTTAGTCTGGTGCTTTTTTTATACAGTGTTATGTATTTCTTTGATTCCTTCCTGTGTGACTGCAGAAGTGATTCAGTGTCCTGAAAGTATGTCTTTGTCACCCAAGGTGCTAAGTGGGAAAATGAAAGAAATCATTTTCAAATAAATTATTTAGAAGCCTAGCATTTAGACCCTCAGGATGTTTTGCTACGTTCAAACATTTTAGGCCCCTTAACATGATGGCTGTGCAATTTTTAGCATCTCAGTGTAATTAGAGATAATCTCCTCCCCCGGTATTTCAGTGTAGAAGTGTTGCTGCCACCATAGCTGAATCTCACATAGAAAGGGAAAGGAGATTTACAAGTTGGTAATGTTTTTATTGATACTGAAACATCTTAAAGTGTCATGATACGAAAAATGCCAGTACAATTGTAATCACAATAATTTATAGTATATCAACCAGTCTAAACTGAATATCCATTCTGTGCCAAAAAAAATTAGTGTGGTTTGCATTTAATTTGAAAATTGTATCCACTACCAAAATACTTACATATATATATATATATATATATCCCTGAGATTAGCCAATTTGCTTAGAGCAGGGTGCTACTAACCCCAAGGTTGTGTGTTTGGTCCCTGTATGGGCCATTCACATGAAGTCAATGATCCTTGTGGGCCCCTTCCAACTCAGAGTATTCTGTGAAATTTTTGGTTTAAAAATTCATATGTATTTTCTTGGCTGTCATGATCTCTCATATGGCTTTTTTCCAGTGATGAAAGCTGTAGCATGATTTTTCAGACAGAATCTACCTATGAACACATCCAGGCACCCCCCAGCCCCCTAGAAGACATTACTTCTCTTTATCCACCTCCTGAAATTGCCTTTCATATCCAGCTTGTAGCATTGAAAGGGAATTACACCCCAAAGGCTCTGGGGCAGATCTTTGGAAAAAGTACTTCTCCTGGCAAGTCTTGGAGTAATTGCCTCTCAGCAGCCTGAGCATCGTGTCTGGTTTGGCAGTCTGACCTTAAACTCTAACCTCTAGTTTTTTATTATCATTATTGTCATATCTGCTTCTCTGTCATTAAGAGACTTTCCGCTTTCACTTTATTCAGCTGGGAGCTTTAAACCCTCTGGCCCCTAATTTCCTTTTCTTTTTTTGGCATTTCTTTTTCTCAGTCCTTTCATGAAACTTGTCTGCTGAGTGACATGCCCTCTGTAAAACATAAACCATAATTACTCTAGGATTGCTCATACTTGGCATAAATACTGTACTTGCAAGTATGTGGCTTATAGCAACACATGTCACATTTAATTAAGTTGCAAACTGCATCTTACGTTGTCCTTCAGGAGAAAAGAAAAAAGGAAGCGAGAAGGCAAAGTTGTCTATGAGAATTTTTCATTGCGGCCACCGTGTTTAGGCAACAACTTTGCATAAAAAGGGCAGCACATGTGTGGGTGGCACATGCCTTTCCCTTTCTCACTTGCCAGGGTTAAATGCACGCTTTACAGGTGCGACAGCCATGACCTGCCACTTTTTTCTTGTTGGGATCTGTACCCCCAGGGTGAGGGTCTTCTGACCCAACCGTCGCGGTCTGCGCCCGAGCTGGGACCGCAGCGCTCCTTCCTGGTGTGACCAGCTTCATTCCAAGATACACGTCCAAAGTAAGCCAGGTAACTGCCTCCTTCTCCTGATGGATGGCCTGTGCCAGTGGCCTGGGAGGACCAGCTCAGATTTCCGTATCCGCGCTGTGGATGCCTAAATTTGTGTGTGATTCATTCCATCCCTGTCACCTTTACGTAAAAAAAGGTACAAACTTTCTTTTTACCACTGAGATAACCATTTGCATTACTCTGGGAACACTTGTGTTTGAGCACCTCAAGGAGTTCCTTCAAAAGAACTCTGATTTTATTTTATTTTTTGGGATTTTTTATTTTTTGGTGTTTGTTATATTGCCTTCATTCTTCTTAGGATAATAAGAATTGCTGTTCTGAAAAAAAGGCAACAGAAACATAAGCACTAGTTTAATGAAAGGTGGAAGTTTTGTGGATCTGTGTTTCTTCTTCTAACGCAATTTTTTTTCTTGGAAAATGCTGAAATGAGTTATTCTGAATATCTCATTTGCATCAATTCTGTTTTGTCACTACATGTTAGCATGGCAGAAATGAAACATTATTGGTTTGAAAGATTTCAACACTCTCTGGGTTAATAGAGGGTTTTTTTAAATCCTGTCAGTGGAAAATTTGTGAAACACTGACCTTTGCTTCTTGTAGGGGGTAAAAAGAAACTCAAAAAGAATTCTGTTTTCTGTCTAGCTGTGGATTTCTTTAGACACTGAAGATTAAAAATGCTGGCTCAGGAAAGTCTACAATTTCAACCAAACCCTTCTGGCTTTATACAAATGCAAATATGACTGAAATCTTGATCTTGGTTGGCGGCCTCTAAGCAGAGGTTTCATTCAAAATCTAGGTCTGCACAGCTTCCAGAATCTAATGATGTGAAGGCTGCTTGGATCTGTATCGCTGTCTTTCAGGCTACCCTTCAGATTGAACTGAATCATAATCTATAGCAATGTATCAAGGACAACAGGGAGATGGTTTTAACGGCAAATCCATAGGAATGTAGTTTTATTTCCGAAGAAAAGCACTGCAGCACATTCCTTTTTTAGCCTCCTCAGTTAGATTTCAAATTTTAACATAATTTTTATTTTCTCATGGAAATACATGTATGGCTTTGTAGAAGTCCTTGTGAACATGGCAATTGTAAGGTACACGTTTATCCATTATACATAGCACTTAGTGGAACTTAGTGGTACATAACTTAGTGGTACATAACTTTTTACGTATTTTTTAGTACTCTGAATATGTACATAAAAATTAGAGGAGAGTCTTTACTTACTTCTAGGACAGTGCAAATACTCTGGTATTATAAGCGCAAATTACTCCCAGTTCTTTACTCAGTATGGCCAAACCATTCATAATATTTTACTCTTCTGTTCTAAAAAACATTGGCTAAAATTCTGTAAAAACTCTAAATACATATAAACCTGGTACATAAACGTATAAGATGCTATCCATAATAGTTTAGTGCTATTTTTAAGAAGTCCAAACCTTTGTTACAAATAGGTCTTTTCAGGTGTTTTCTTTTTGGTGCTGTTTTTTCTGTCTTAAGTCCTGCAATTCACATCTCACTAATTCCTTATCGTACCTGAAAACTGAAGGATTAGTGGCTGCTTTTTCTCTGTGGTGTTTTAATACTGCACGGTCTAATTTAAAGAGGCATTTGACACAGAATATGGAAGGAACTATGTCATTGTTCAGCAGAACACATTTTCATTACTGCTGCATCTGGCTATGGTAGTTGACCTTCACTTGAGTGTAAAAATTAATGCTTTGTCCAAACTAAAACATAGATGATTTCCCTGCAAATTACCAGTAGAGGTCTTCGATAAATAGTCACAGCACTTGAACACAAAATGAGTTTGAACATCATGACAAGAGGAAAGCAAAATATTTGTTAATATATTTCAATAGTGCAAAGGCGTTTCATTTTAATTCTTGTTGGCTGTGGTGTGTGGATTCTTTAAAAAAACACTAACTCAGTAGTATTTACAGACCTACTGATATTCATCAGGCACTTTTACAGACATTTTATTTATTTATTTTTATTACATTCCTGCCATGAGCCCATCTGCTAAATGTATTGACATAATACTGTAGCTGAAAGCTGCACAAGCAAGAAAGCAGTTCACTTGAAGAAAAATTTTCCCTTCATTTTCTTCGTATATATATGTATATATGACAACAGGTATTCATCACTTAATAGGTTCTCATGCTACCTGGATACTTATACATTTATTTGACAAATATTCTGCTTTTCTGGTTTTTAATTATTTGATTCTTTTTTTTCAGGCTTTAGTTTTTTCTAGGTTGGTTATTTTCTTACTGCTATTGTCACTAGTCATCATTGTGGTTATGTAATTTATTGTTGATGTACCTTCTAACAGGAACAGAGATTATTGGTTTTTACAGTGTGCAGTTGAAATAAATTAATTGTAAAATTGTAATTTTTCCATTTGTATAACTATAATTTTTCTGTATTCTGTACTCTTTCTTGTTGTAATGAAAAGACTGGTATATTGTAACAAAGAGGAAAATTCTAACACCCCCTTTTTCCAGGAAAAATTGCAGGACTCCTCTAAGACAGACAAGGGAATATACAATCTTTTATTAAGGTAACTAAGTCAACTGCCGTCCCGTAAAGACACAGGGCCGTTCCAGTAACTAAAGAAACTCTCCAGACAGAGTAAATCCTCCTTCCAGGAAAGAAGCCTG
>JAYRBT010000001.1:9344595-9379524 GCA_036023395.1 Myiotriccus ornatus
CCGGCGCGCCGTGCTTTCTTGTTTGTTTATTGTTTTTATAATAAACCACTTCTTTATTGCAGATTTGCAGCCCGGTTTTTTTAATAACCTATAACACAGTGAATGTCACTTTGGTGTTTTCTGTTCTGGGTAAAAAGCTTACATTTTCTCTCTCTCACTCTCCCTCATGATCCTCATATCATAACTTCAAGTTCAATAACTGGTTGACAGTCCCTAGTTGTGTACATCTTATCTTAGTAATTTCCTATGTTGAGGCCATAAAAACTAATGGAAAAGTCTGTTTACCACTAGAATAATTTTGACTGAACAGATCTCAATTTGGATCCCAAGTAGCACACAGAAGTACTCTTCTCCCCTCACACCTCCATAATAGTAGCTCACATTGCAATCACAGCCAGGATTTACAGTGATGATTTCTCTTTGACAGAAACAACCCACAGAACTGGCATACAGATACACTCCATAGTCCCCAATTCCAGTCACAGCATGGCAAACACTCAGCCTGTGCAAACCAAGTAATATTGATATCAGTATTAAAATAATCCTTTTAAGTCAGACACATAACTAAATGACAAGGAATCTCTTTCTGCTAAGCTTACTCAGAGTCACTCGGATTTATACCTAGTGATGAATAAAATACTGTGTATTAACCTCAAGTTATGCAAGCAGTACAAGCTTGTAGCTTCTCTACCACGCTTTGATCTCAGATTTTTTTGGTCTTGTCTAGGTCTGTCTCTGTCTACAAATCTCCTAGGGTCAGAGACTCTGCAGCTCAGATGTTGTCTGACGGCTTTGGTATGGGATCACCCTGAGCCTTGAGTTACTAACAGTATTATCACATAGTTCAGGAAAAATATTCCCCTCCCAAATTATTTTAAACTATTAGACCTGTGTACTTTCTCACTTGTGTTGGTCACCTAGAATAGATACCAAATCAGTCTTAGAAGAAATCATCTACTTAGTTTCAGCAGAACTTCAGCTCCTGTGGATTATCATTCATTACTGGTGATGATGTTTATTGTTACATTTTGACATTTTGGTGGTTGTTTGTGGGGTTTTGGGGGGACTGTTTTTGGTTCGGTGGTTTTTATTTTTTAATTTAGTGATCATGGGAACAAAGTTATTTCATTCTTAATGAATGCTTGAAGAGTTGCTATGTTGCTTTTATTTGCTAGGCTTATGGCCCTTCCTAGGGGCAGAATTTAACGTAGGCAGAATTTTGTAGCTTGTACACAGTTATCCACTGTTTTGAAGCTAAAATAGAGTTTAATAATGCTCATATAGCTTGTTTAAAAATACATGGATTTGGGCATTTTAAAATACAGAATTGTTTCTAGCCGTTCTTCGATAAGTGTGATACCCTCAATAGAACACAGACAATAACACAGAAGATACATTTTCTAATAGCAACAGGGTGCAGTAGAACAAGACTTGTGTACTGGTGCCCTAAGCCTGGTTTTGCTGGATGTACTGGGCTCCTGTTCTAAGGTGAACAGGGCAGGCCTGAAGGAAGGCAGCAGGGCATGCAACCCCACTGCTTAATTATCATACCAGAAATATGGGGGTAGCTGTATGGGGTGATTTAGCTGTATGGGGTTCCATTAAGGTCAGCATCATGTGGCTGAATCACCTTTATATCCTTTCAAATATTTACCCTGCAGTGAGCAAGTGGATCTGGTGATATGATTGTACTTATGGGTGAACTTATGTTCACTCATTCTTGCTGTCTGGTACTGCAGTTCTCTGTTTTCTGTGCCACAGTATTATTTTAAGTGGCTGAAATTACTATATTATCAGGAGAACAATTGCACTGTCATAATTTTCGTTATGGATTCTGCCTTTCAAATTTCATAGCCCAGCTATAAAAATTTGCTCCAGGTGCAGGTTTGGTGTGTTGTACGAATTATGATCAAGTAATAGTTTTCTTTGTTCCTCAGAAAAGTTGAGATGGGCATTTTCCTTAGGTGGATAAACATTCATCTTGCAGGTGGTGATCAAGACAGAGAGAGGGGGTTTGTGTATCTTCTCACTTTTTCCAACTTAACTGCCACTTGGGCACAAATGTGAGCTAAACTCCACAGTATTTTGTACTCCAGCTCCTTTTTTGAACTCCTAGGGAAAGAGCTGGTACAGATTTAGCTAGCAAGATGTTTCTGTGCCCTCGAACATCTTTGCAGCAACATCAAAGAATCTTTTTGCACTCATGGCAGCAATTTCTTCTCTGTTGAAAGGGGGGCCCGAATATATCCCACACCAAGCTAAAAAAAGAAGAGAAAGGAAGAAAAAGAGAATAAGAATGTGAATGAGGAAGGAAGGAGGGAAGGCAGAAGGGAAAGGGGGAAAGTGTGAGCAGAAGAGAGCCAAAGAGCAAGAGCAAGGGAAAATGAGACACTTTTCTAGTTTGAAGGTCTCACTGCAGTGTACTGGAGGTGGCAAGGTGTAATCCAGTTAGCAGAGACTCTGTCACTTCTGGGTTCTTCATTTAGGAGGCAATTACAGAAAATGTCCCAGTGGGTCAGTCTGCCTCGTGCAACTCCATGGCCTTGTTACCCTCCAGCTCTGCTCCCCTGGGTCACCCACAAGGGAAGAGGGAGGCAATCCTTTTACTGTGGCAGCGAATTGCAGGGACAAGGTGGGTTGTAGCATCTGCTTTCCACTGTTTCTGCTGAGGTAAGAGGGAACTACTTCCAAAGAGAGAAAAAAAAAAAGGTTTCTGCCCCTTTTCTTGAGGGGAAGAGTTTCTTTAGCTTCTTATATGCAGACTAATGCAGGGTGTAACTGCAGTCTGAGATGAACAAGTGGTCCTTTGGCACAGGAACAAGAAAATAGGGCTGAAGATTTGTTTAAGACTTTAAGTTAAAGATACAATCCTTCATTCAGGCAATTACATTTTGAGATATATCTTATGGAACAAATGAGGACTGGACAGACTGCAAACCTTGAAACAAGGCTTTCAGAAAGGCCCATTTTTTTTACTTTAAAACATTGGTTTGTATGGCTTTACAAGCAGACCAGTTTTCCCTGTATTTCTGGAAGTCACACGTTACTCAGTCTATTAAACCACTTGAAGTATGTGTATGAGCATGTTTTTGTCACAGCATTTAATTCGTTTACTCATACTTATCAGAACTTTTCACCGCCTTAATGTCATTTCTGGGAGCATATTAACACTAACTGCATTGTAGCTGAATTTTCAGCTTCCATGCTGAGCAGAATCAGTTCTGCTTCAGACAGAGCTTTTCCATGGTGATTGGCAGGAATGGATGGAAAGGGAAGTTCCAATTGAGTGCTGTAGGAGCCATTAAAATGGCCATGCTGATTATTATTTTGAATTAATAATAATGCAAAGACTTGTGGTTCACTGCTGCACTGACGGGTGGGGTTTGGGTAGCCACCACCATATTGAAATCCTTTCGTGGTACAGCCCTGCATCTACTGCTGAAAGATGTTTCCTTCCTCTGAGGGACAGACGAGACAAGGGAGTTGAAAATATTTGTGTGACTCATTCTCCAGTGGAAAAAATTCTTTTGTAAAGCTAAAAATTTCCCCATAAGAACTGGAAGCTTAGTGCCAGTTTCTGTGGCATGGAAAATTTAAGGAGATTTGCCTGTTTGGTTTTTCGAGACGGATGAGATAAACACTTTGAATCCCAAGCAGTGAGCTCTAGCTCGGGGGGTTTTCCCATATTTGCAGTAAGTAATGAGGATACAGTATCATGAGGGCACAAACCCCAACAAATTAGACTAGTACAGCATGAGATACGCATTGCGGTTCTGAAGCGATACAGGCATCAAAAGAGATCTCTGACTCTTTCCAAGTGCTCTGGATTAAAATTTTAATCCTCCAAATCATTAATTTGGGTGTATGGTACTTAGAAGTGAGATTATGATGGACAAGACTCCATCACATTTAGATACACCCAATAAAAATAAAATAAAATAAAACAAAGGAAAGAAAGCTGTTTTACGGTGAAAGATCACTATCTCTAGAGGTTCTTAAGTCAAGGAAAACCATAAGCATCTGTATTTTTTGCTTAGCTCAAGAAACAACTTTGTTGGTAGAGGTAGTACTTGAACAAATGATGCAGTCAATAACACACTATTAACCTGCAGGAAAAGGGTCAGATCTGCTGTCCCACCTTTTCTTAGATTAACCTAAGAAAAGCATACACCCAGAGTACCACTTGATACTGAAGAAAACATCTGAGCTCTTCTTTAGCTATCTAGCATTGGGTCAGAAGTATTTTATACTTCTTTTTTTTTCATGCAGAAAGCAAAGAAACAAACAAACAATAGATCTGGCAAATACAAAATCTAACCTTCCTGTGTCCACAGACATTCTTAAAAATTGCAGTCAAATGTTATTGCCCCCATCAGAGAGAGAACAGAGATACTGTTGGCTTAATGACCCATAACCATATACTTATTTCACAGATATGTAGTTTCTAGCCCTCTGTTTGGCTGGAGACATCTCATCTGAATAATGACTGCACAACTCCTTCTGGCAAACCACAGTGCTTCTGCATCTCCCCTCACTCTGGCTTTTCCATGTGAGCTTTTCCCTCTGGTACTGGCTTCCTCCTGATGTGCCCACCCCACCATCGCTCCTCCGTGCTCCATCGCATCTGTCATCGTGCCTGTTCACTTCTTTTACAGATATTTAATTATGGAAGAGTAGTAGTATGCTAGAGCTGTATAATGGAACAGGAGGGCACTTAACCTGTTCCCACACACACAACAAAAAAAAAAAAAAATTAAGTGGTGCATTGAATAAAAAGGCACCAGGAAATTGTCAGAGCAGAGATGAGGTTAAAAAATCCTCAGAGAGGATAAAACAGAGGTTTGTTGCCAGGATATGGCTGGGGAATTTTGACGGTGATAGAAAGTCAGAGACACATAAATATTCAATAAGCAATGCAGAGATGAAAGAAAGAATAATGTTTTCAGTAGCTACTTATAAGCTTGGCTCTTAGCAAGTTTTCAGTCCAAAATGCAGCACTCCCCAACAGGCAGAGTAGGATGCAGAGTAGTTGCTTGGATGCAGTTTGGGGAATATAAAAAATAAGGAGTGCTGGATGTTGCCATCCCTTTTACCTACACCAGAGCTCCCAGTATTGTGTTTGTGTCAAGAAAGCATGTTGTTTTTCTCCTAAAGAAAGAGGCTCCCTTTGTAACATAAAGCTTGCAAAGATGTCCCTGTTATAAAAGGGAGAAGTTACTTTATGCTCTGTCTGGGGAAAAGAAAAAAATGTCTTTCCTGAGCTCTGACATTGTGACAGCTAGCTGTCTTGGAGCTGGTGTTTTAACCTTAGTTCTTCCATTAATCGAGCAACAGCTACCCACAGGCTCATTTCACCTTTGGGTTGCACTTGTTTATAAGCTATTTATTTCAGTGACTTTTTGTCCTCCCTCTGCTTTCTCTCCCCTTTGCACTGCAGTTTGCTACTGCTGGCTTCTGGGCCAGAGAAAGTATCTGTGTCAAAAGATTAAATTGGTGGTCTCAGCCACTACTCTTGAGTTCCACTTTAGGAGATGATGTAGGATTCCTTGGTGCATGAACTGAAATGAAGCTGAAGCAGGGCAGACATGTTGCCAGAAGAAAAACAGAGAAGCACACATAACTGAGCAGAGTAACAGTGAGAGATGAAATAATAGCTGTAAGGCTGGAAACCTAATCAGCCTCCAGAACATGTTGAATTTTCAGTCATCAATACATTACTAACAACTTTCAATGGGGGTTGCTAAGTGAAAGGTTTTTGGGACTTTCTATGAGTGTGCTATAGCTGGCATAAGGAAGGCCTGCTAGAAGACATTTTGAAAGGAAACCGGGATTATTCTTCTTCCTCTGCTATCCTCATTCCTTTATATATTTCGCTTTTTCAATTTTCCATTATACTGTGTTCTTCCTCCTTACTTTGTTTGCCAATCCTCTTTATAGTCCAGCGTTTTGTCTTTATAATGAGCCCAGTAAGTCCTTTTTACACATAAAATCATACTCAGTATAAATTATTGTGAATTAGAGAATCAGCTAGGGAGGTTTATAAGTCATTTAGATTCCTGACTGCCAGGTGTCAACTACCCTTTTCTCTTAGTTATCGTGGTAGAGATGGGTGTTCTTAACAAAATTAATAATAGCTGAGATTACAGTCCAAAGAGCATGCAAGGAGCTATTTCCACTCTCGAGCTGAATGTTCTCTTGTCTTTATTGTCAGCACAATAACCTATGAATGTACAGAAACAGAAAAAAATCAGCACAACAACAAGTAAGCCTCCAGACAGGAATGGTGTCCTTGTACTGCTGTTGATCAGGAGTATTCTCCTGCCTGCGAGTGAAAGGAATGATTTGTGATTTGGACCCTGTCCCAGTGGATCAGCACTCACATGGCAAATCCTGACGAGTCATTTGGGGCACTGAGGGGATCGGGGGCTTCCCCACTGTGCCAAGCTGGCCACCATTGCATGACAAATCATGAAACTCCAACTGTGAAAATTATGGACTTAGTCAAACTGTCAATTCAGTGGTGAAAAACAACTGCTGGTAGAAGTAACCTTGGCAAACATTTGTTCCAAGTGTGGTAATATTTGCGATCTGCGATAGATGGATTTCTGTGGCAAGATACTCGCTAAGCCTCTCCTAGTGACACAATATACTGCTCCTGTCAATGTCTGGAAAACACCCGTACTCAGCAGACACTGTGTGTGATGTGATGCTCACATTTCTTGAGAATTCTTGACTTTTGAGTTCAAAAAACCCCTTCAGTGTGTGCTAGAATGAACACTGTTATTATGCTGAACTGAATGTACCATTTTCATAATTGAAGCTCCACAAGAGTCCATGTTCTGCTTGAAATTCAACTTCAATTAACATATCATAGTTAATTTTCATGCTCTGTGAAGTTCTTAGTATTTTTCCTTTCTTACAGCTAAATTTAATTTAAATATATTCCAGATTTGCCAGGATTTCATTTTTAATAAATACATATATTTTTAAGAATGTGGGAGAGCAATTGTTTGCATATGCTTTTCTACTAATAGGAATATAGATGAAGAACCATGTTTCAAACAAAGAAAATTAAATGGAATAGCTACAGAATAACAATGTATAACCTAATGGAGTTCTCTTTTGGAGCTTCTAATGTCTGGAGTCTCCTTTAATATACCAGTGAGAAACACCAGGTTCAAGATTTTACATTCACTTCACTTAGCTAGCAAACTTTTTTTTAACCAAATGTGGCTTTACTTTTTTTTAAGAAAATTTCACAAAGCTTTTAATCTTTTTTAATTTGACGGATTTGATGTAAGGCTGAACTGAAAAAGCACAGTTTAATCTTCTGTTTTATACTTTCTTGATTTCTCTTTTTAAATCTCTTTCTTTCATATCCATAACGCTAGAAGTAAGAAAGTGAAAGACAAAGCAACCAAATATGCATGTTTCAGTAACATAGTGGATATTTTACAGCTATTGAAAGCATTTTCAGACCAGTCATGATTTTTTATGCCTCCTTACATTCCTCATGCATCCTTCTTCCAGGGTTACTATCTGCATCAATTGTACAGTTTTGTCCTTTCAGACAGTGTTTACTGCATGTTCAGATTTTTATCTCTTTTTCTTTTCCTTTTCCTTTTTTTTCCTAATTCCAAAAAGTGTTCATATATTATAATTATTCTAGCAAATATATGGAAATTTTAAGAGCAATCTGAAGAAATTAAAACTTCCTTTGTTCGAACAGCAGAATGGCCAGTGGAAAAGAAGTCATGATTGTAGGATTATTACACCTTGTAAGAAAGAATGTAACAGGGCCTCTCTAGCTACACGACCTTACTCAGCTGAGGTATGTCAGGGTTGTATGGAAACAGTAAAGAGAGACATCAGCTTTGAAAGGCGTAACTTTGGAATCAGACAAACTGCAGCTTTCACTCATAAATTCTTTCAGAGCAAAGAAAAAGAGTGTATTAAATTGCATTATCGTATGAAATTATTGCATTAATTTATTATCACAATATGGCAGAAAGTGTCACTTTAGATAAACTGCTGGTGGATGACTAACATATACCAATTGACTTCAGATGATTGTTCAAGACCTGGGCAACAAGAAAAAGAATACAGCTTGTCACAGCTGAGGAGTACGTGGGAATGGCGGGTACCATAGAGTTGTTTTGAAGCAATGTGAAAATTATACAAATCTGTGGAGAGCAGGGAGCCTTACTACTCAGCCATTCTGAAGATTTTTGCATTTGCTCACTATGGTTTCACTGATAAAGCCATGTCCAAATATTATGGTTGTGAACTACCTTTTTAACACCCTGCAAGCACTGTTTGTGTAGGAAAAGCTCCTACATTTTTTCAGGCTCTTCATAGGTAGAATGGGACAACTGGGACCATACCTAGTCCATGTGTAATCTGTAATTATTACCTCAAATCTTTAGTCCATCTGGCAGGTTTTATTTTTTATACAGTAGGCGGTTTTAATTATGAATACATATGTAGAGAAAGGCCAAACAAAGGCTTACAAAACCTTTGTGACTACACTGTATTTTCTACTAAATCCAATTGTTTGGTTAGATTTTTTTTCCTAGGTATTCAAAACATTGTGGTTATGGAAATATCCCTCAGTCTTGCAATATTTTAATTTTATAATGGGGTTTATAACCTTTTCATTCTCAAGATAGCAATTCCTGCAATGGAGTGAAAAGAGGCAATAATCTACTAGAAATGAAACTGCCATCCACAGTATTTGTCATATCAGAAAGCATTCTTTGTTAGCACTGGAACTATGAGGGAGAAGGGAAGACAACAAAGAGCTGAACACAGGCAGAGAAGGTCTTAACATTCCCTTGGTTATTATTCTGCACAGAGCATGTTTATTTTAACACTGCTGTTGACCAGCATTCATTAGGTCATGACTGTAAAGCACATTGGTAACGGAAAATTAAAAGAGAACGGTCCCCAAATTGCACCAAAGTTTTGTTCTTGTGAGGATTCACCCAATAACAGCTGGAGTCTGGCAGTGCTGTGGAAGCTGGGGCAGGTTTGGTGTCTGATTCGTGCACAGCCTTGGTGCTGGGAGTGTTTCTGCAGCACCGCAGCGATGGCAGCTGCACAGGCAAATGTTTTAGGTAAGCTTGAGTCACTGGGATCTCTAATTCCTCTCTCACAACCATGTGAGGCATTTTCTGGCCTTGATTATTTTAACTCATTGGTCTCTGACAAGGAAATAGCAGAGATCATCCCCTTTAGATATGCCTGTGGTTATGTAACAGCGGGAACACCATTTGAATACACACATAAGTCTGGCTTTAGGGTTTATGTCACACTTGACTCTGGGACTGGTTTCAAGCTCTCTCATAAAGCCAAGCATCTCCTCCTGTAATTTTTCCAACAATGGGCCAGCACTGGTGGCAGCAGGCAGCACTGAATAACACAGATGGTGGTGCATCTGACAGTGTGGATTATTCTACAATAAAAAAATGGTTGTCATTTTTATGCTTGCTATTATGAGGCCACCTGTATTCAGTCTGCTTTCGGGCAATAGGGAGCCATGGGAAGTATGAGTATGTTGTGCTGAGTGTTGCAAATGCATGCACTCTGTATGTGTACAGAGAGCGAGGTACATTAAATGGTGTGTGTACAGAGACACGTATAGAGGCATATGATGAAAAAGCATAGTGTTTTTTTTCCCATGGACAGCATAAAATTTTGACATTTGAAGAAGAATTTGATCACATTGATTGGTTCTTAGGAGAGTTTTAAACCAGGGCATCATTTTCTGAGAAAAAGAATTCTTTCTCTGTGCTGTTTGGGGTGGGGCACTTATTTAATAATTGTGTCTTAAATAAGGAATTGTTTGGTATCTCACAGGATAAGAGAGATGCATAGCAGCTTGCAGCCATCAGCATGTTTGAATCTATTTTCCATGCTAAGTCATTCTGGTAGACACAACTGAACTAAAAAGCAGAAGTGCTATGCTTGGTATAATCAGACCACTGACAGTGGTCCCCACCCTCATCCAAATCTCTTCTCTATGAGAGGTTCATGAGAACAGCATGCTGCTTTCTCTGATAGTTTCTGTCAAGAAATATTTTGACCCTGTGGACTTGGATATTTTTTTCATCACGTTAGTCTATTAAAAAGGACTGGAGTCCGATGGTGTGTGCGATGTGATACTAAGTGAACAGTCATGATTCCAAAAAAAGTTCTTGTCTGGTCCTAAACTAATATTAAATAAATATTATTTTTTTAAAGAAAGGGAGTACACAAAAAGGTCAGTGAGGAACAATCCAGAAAGAAGAAACACTGTAATCAAAAATCCAGTCATTTGACCCAGCTGCTTCTGCAGATGGACTACATTTAAAAGGCAATGCAAGGTAGGACTTCCAATCCCCCTCCAAGAAAAAATATCAAAAAAATGGGATTTTTGATTCTCAAAACCAAAGCTTTTCTGGAGGACAACCTTGAACGTTTGCATTTTATGCAGGATCTGCAGGGTAAGTCAGACCTCCCACCCACTGTACCCTTGCAAAGAAAGTCATCATTGCTCTCAGTACAGAAATGCTTTCTAGATTTCTTCAGTACAGAAGACCTCCCCACATTAACATGTGGGTCCTCAATTGGAGATTCTTTACTATTTCTTAAATCTCTGGATGGGTACCTGCTGTTACCACCCGTTGAATGTTTCTCAGTCTCTGTCCCACAGCAGGGTCAGATGGCAGGTTGGTCCTGCTACAGCTGTGGCACACGAGAGTGATGACCCCAGTGCAAAGATGTTGATCTATTTGAGGTTTGGGGACACTGGTTTGTCATTCTTACACTGGCAAACAGTTTTCATATCCTAACCAGGGTAACAAGATTGTAGAGCTTTGTTTTTCAGTCCTTTATCTGTTTTCCTGAAAAGAGAAGAACATCTCTGACCACAGTGATATAAAAAAAACTCTCTGAAAATCAAATGAAGGTCAAAACCAGTTTACAACCATTTCTGAAGATTATGAGGCTTTCACTATGTCATAGCTTCATTTTTAACCATTTATCTGCCTGAGTATAAAATGACAGCTACAGGATTCTCCTAATTCACGTGTTTCTGAAAATTCAATAACAAGAAATCAATAGAGAGAAACAAGTACAAGAATTAAGATTCAGCACACAAGCCTTTACTTGTGTATTGAACTCGGGAAGGGTGATAGTCACCTGTAGGAATTAGTTTTTTAATTTGTAGGAATTAATAGTTCTGTAGGACAACATAACTGCTTCTTTCACCTTGCGCTTAGTGGGAATGGTGTGTTGTCCTCTTCACCCCAGGCCCTTGAAGCCCCTAAAAGGAAATCCCTTTTAGACCTTAAAAAAATCTACCTTTAATATTTCAGTAAGCTGCAAAACTGTTTGAACTGCAGCAGCAATGGTGCAGATAAGAAGCAACATGAGGTCTAAGCCTTCCACCTGAGAAATATTCATGAACATGGGGTCAGGGGATCATGGGCAAGTTACTAAAATGTCTAATGACAGGCAGAATAATCAGAGGGCTCAGTCTATTCACTGTGGGTTTTATAACTCTTTTTACCAGCTTAGGCCATTAGCATGACTGTGTGAGATCTTAATTTGAAAGCCTTGTTAAAGGAATCAAATGTGATGGACACTGATAAGCATTTGCAGTACTTTTTTTCAATAGTGATTCTGTGTCTAGCAGAACAGATTTGGGTAGATATTAGTAAATTATTTGAAAGTTCCCATAAGATCTGTCTCAGTCACTCTCAACAGCACTGGGAGTCCTTCTCTTACTCTTTCAAATGCCAAACTTTGATTTGGTTTCAAACTATTTGTCTAGGGTATGGTTTGATGTATTTAAAATCTGTTACAGTGTATGTGGGCATGACCAAACCTCAGTAGAAAGCAAATGTTGGTTTGATGTAGAGTCTAGATGACTAGACAGAATGAGAGTTCGTTACTAAGATTGTGTAATCAGTAAAAGAAAATCCTCACACTATATATAAAAACTTGTTACAACTGCATTTAGTAGTTCCTTTTCCCTGGACCCAGAATCACAGAACAGAATCTTTCCAAAATAGGACTTTATGTTCTTATGCCTAAGTTGGACTCATTTCCCCAAAGCAAGTGTTATTTCTTTCCACTGAAATAATTTGATTTACATTTATAGTGATATATACCAGGACTACAATAGGATATAGCTTTGTGGGCACAAACTGTGCTGTGTTCCAAAGTGCAAGTTCACCTGACCTGGAAATGAACATAAATCTAACCTTTGAACTGGCCTAAATGAGTCTGTCAGACTGTAGCAGGCCAGAGAGCAGAATGGGCTACCCTTCCTTTAGTTTCCCTGGTCTGTGCACTTAACTTCACATTTTATCTCTACCTGGACCCATATCCAAGCTGGTTAGCTTAAGAGTAACTTGGAGATTCAGAAAAAATTCTTACTGCATCTTTATCTATTACGTAGTGTTTCTCTTTTTAACTATAAACCCACTAGAAGTTGTCCATTAAAAAAAAAGTGTTAAGTGATCATTGTGTTTTCAGACATGGGCCTGTGTCTCTTTTCTCACACCAGACTCAAACCCGCTGGGATTACTCAGTCAAAACTGAACACAGTTCATAATTTTGAAAGTTATAAATGCTGCAGAGCTGTTTGGAAATACGAGGCTGGGTGGAGAAGAGAAGCTCTGTAATATCCTTGATTGAAAACAAAAATAGTACAGCATGAGCTCACACCTACCAGACACCAGAGAATCCGCACAGGAGATGTTCATTTAAGCAGTTCCACTCACAGAGAAAAGCTTGGCACTGGAGTTTACATCATCCTAGACGTGAAAGTCAATAAAGCTTAATCCAAGGAAACCAAGCCTCATTAGTTCTACTTTTTTTTTTTTCTTTCCAGAACAGCAATCTTGGGTCAGGTTTTCTTGCTACATTATTCTATGAAAAGAGTAGTTAATAATGTATGAGATGGTAAAATAATAATTGAAGCCACATTAGTAGCACAATTTCAATAAGTTAAAAATTTTATGGTGTTTTTTTTTTTTCTAAATGTTTTTTGGGATGTGTTTGATATAACCCTGTGTCGCAAGGCTGTTATCTAGCTTATGTTTAAATTTAAAGCTTTAATCCTGTCTGTGTTTAGCTTTAAAACATCATGGACTAAATCTCCAAATCTTCTTATCTTCAAAATTATGTCAGCAGCTATGACAAAATGACATCTGTTTGGAAGCTGTAACGAGGATCCTGCTTTTCTTGACACTCAGCTCGGTCCTGTTTCAGAGCAATGTCTGCCTCACCCCACACAAACGCAGCAAGTCCTTTGCTGAATGTATGTGATTCAGCTGGCAACCATACTTATTAACTGCTCAATAATTAGTATCTGCTGCTTCTATTCCAGTGAAAAATTTCAGTATTTTGTACCTTTACATGGGTCAGAGGAATGTGAGACCTTTTTCCAGAAGTAGGGTGGGGCAACACTTTTGTTTCTATCGTTTCCAGAACTTGAAGGTTGGAGAACTGCACGGCCAAACTGCTTGCTGTCTCTCCTTGCTATTCATTGTGTGCATTTAGTCTGTCAGAAACGCTCTGCTGCTGCAGTTAATGCTGAGCAGAGATTGATTGTAGGCTGTTGTTCCACAAGACATGGCTGAGGCAAATTAATAGCTCGTTGCTACTGAAAGGGGGCCGGGGTCTCATTCCCACCTTTCCTATTCCCACCAGTAATCACGGCCCTGGGCTCTTGCTCCTTGTCTTGGGAATTAACCTCGTGGTTTCTTCAGACCCCCACCCCCATCTATCTTTCTAATAGGGCTATAGGATGGTGAGCAATCCCCACAAAAACCTGGATGGGTCTCTGGGGAAGAGGAAGAGCAGGAGCAGGATGGGCCCTTCCCCTCATGGGAGCGATGGGCTGTTGATGAGCTAAACTGTCCCCAGAGCTGTCTCCCCTTTGCTAATGGCACATCTGGCCAACAGTCCCTCCGAATCAGGGGGTGGGATGTTTTTTGCTTTGTGCAGAGCCTGGCTGCTCACTGGTGTGTAATCTAATACTCCAAGCAGCACAACAGCCCCAGTGGTTCAGCTCCCCAGCCAGTACCTACAGGTACAGCTTCCTGCTTTCTGCAGCCAAACACAGTGATATTAACTAGTGACAGCAAAAAGGATGGTGAGGTTACACAGACATGTCCCCCCTTGTAAACCAGTAACGTTCTTGCAGCCTCTGAAGCGCCACATGTTGCTCCAGAGACATCTGTGTTTCTCCATGGACTCCAGCAGTGCTATTTTTCTGGTCTCTCCAAGCCTCTCCGAGGCCAAGCAGTTGTCAGCCTGTTTTGTCTGACAGAATGGCAGGAACATCACCTCTGGTACTCCCTATTATCTCCCACTGTGGAAAGGGATATTTGCTTTTTCCAAGTGTGCCTGTGAGACTGGGCCTCTGGTGCTAATTCCCGGGTGCTACTGCTGTCCATGACCTTAGGACTACTGACTGTCTTCTTTGGGAATGAATGGAAGTTTCCTCACTTCCAAATCACAGTGAGAGTTTGGTCTTGTACATCTGGAAGTCTCTAGTGCTTCTCACATAAGTGCAGACATTCTTATTTTATGATTTCTGTCAAACCAGATGTTATCATCTTGCAACCTATATTACACCAGTCCCAAACTGTAATCTAGCACTGCTAAATATGAAGAAAAGACTGGCTTTAGAGTGGTTTTCCATGTTTCATATTTAGATTTTCAGCAGCTTATGTGGAAACATGTAATTTTCTAAAAATTACATAGTCATACCCACTATTTCAGGGATAGTGGGTAGCAAAAATAACTGTTGAACTGCAGTATTGTCTAGTAAGTCTATCTGAAGGAAGTGAGTCTAAGTAGTCTAGAACAAGGGCATGCTTTCTTACAACCAATATAAAAATGTCAGCCATGGCCTGTTAATTTTCTGCTAACAAAAGAGCTCCCTTCACAACTCAGTTTTTGCTGTAAAATATATCTTGTACTTTTGAGATGAACATAGAACTCTGTAATCTTCTTTTTATTGTTTTCTTTTGTTTCAGTCCCTAATAGACTTCAGATTTTCTTTTAGACACCTTAATTTCCAATGCGTTACAATCATCCGACTTATTCTCTTCGTGAGAATTCAGTTCATATTCCAAGGTCTCATGCTTTGTGCTACCAGGGCTATTCCTGACACTAGAGGTGTCAGGAGAAAAATTGGTTTCAGTTATCTGCCCTTGGCTATTTATCACTATATGTAATAAACCAGCTTTTTATATATGTATATATTTTATTTTATTAAACTTCCCACATTTTCCTGGCTATGGAGGGCACTGAGATTCTTGATCCTTGCCTTTGCCTTCTGTTTCTTGAACTTCAAGAACAAGGAGAACTTGACCATTGGCTTTAGCACCAAGTTCTTCACATCCCTTTAACAATTTGTTGAGATATTTTCTGTGCCTTTTTGATTGTTTCTCCAGTGGCTTTATTGCACCTTGCAAATTGTGGTGGACCAAGGACTGCCATGTTCTTAACCCACAAAAGTATGTTTTTCCTTTGAGATTATTCTGAGTTTTATTCTTCCTCATTCCTATTCAAGAATGTCATGCATAATCTCCTTTAATGGTCATGAACTCTGCCCTTGGTACCTTTAAAAAATTCGTTCTCTGTTGAAAAAATTAATGCAGCTCTTTCTTCTCACTAAGGCATATTGCCTTGGCATGTTCCTTTTGCAGCAGCCTGTGCAACCTTTTGCAGACCCCAGCCTTGCACAGCATATGAGATTCTCTTCATCAGATGTCTCATCCTGGAGCATTTTGGTTGACTTCTCTGATCTCTGAGTTGTTTCTATCCACTGTTGGTGGTTGATTCAGTCAGAATAACTTTCTGCTTGGTCAAGCTGGGCCCATTCTTTGGATGAAATTGTAGTTCTAGATTCAGTGTGCTTCCCCAGGCTCTCTTTATTTTTTCCCAGTTCTACAGTGACTTTTCAGATATTCAAGTGTTTTTAAATAGAGCAGAACACGGTGGGGAAAAAAAGTCAAAACACAATTTACTTTGCTTTATACTAAGTATCTTTTTTTTTTCCCATAAGTGATTTCACGCTTAGTCTCTTTTGCCTGGATTAACTAGAAGAATTTTAAGGAAATTCAAGTATGTCGGGAAAGTCATAGCAGTTACCAGAAATAATATCACTCATTCCTCAGATAAAAGAAAGTACAACTTGAACAAAATCCTGCTAACAACAAGGCTGTACAGACTTTTATGAGTTAAGGAGCTTTTCAGACAGATAAAGAATAAGACACTGGAGGGATAAAGCATAGCAAATTGTTAGGAAAGAAATTTTTGTAGCCAGTTGCTCAGGAGTCTTTGGAGTGGATACTGTCAATCATTACATAGTTGAGAGCAGCTGGTGAATGATTTTTTTCAGGAAAATGTCACCACAGAGAGAAAGTCTTTGCTGCCCTGCAACAAAGAGTGAGTCACCCAATCTTCCAAAGAATTATGGCATCATTTTGCAAGCTTTATAATTACCCTTTATTATAAAGGGGGGAAATTGTGTTGAAATGATTTCTATATGTAAGTGCAAAGTTTGATATTATGGTTTACAGATGCCTGAATGCTTTCTTCGTGCATAACATGCACTCACTCTTGCTTCCAAAATATATCAGTCTGTAATTTCTAAATAGAGTGGTAATCTAGGTATTGTTATGCAACTAATCAAAAGGCATAATGAAGTTTTAATAACTGAGTTTTGGTGTCCTGGAGTTGCAGCAATATTTTTTACTCATTTTTGTGTATGCTAGTATGCAAAACAGATAGTTTATCTTTCCTTCTGGATGTGGACTGAAGCACGTGCACGTGGACTGGATGCAAAACAGAAGCTCAGGAGGAAAAGCCCTGCCTAAATTAAAGGTATAAAGGAAGGTTTTCACACAAATAGTTGTTTTTATTGAGGGTGTTCTGTTCCCATGAATGGCCTATTAATTCTGAAGGCCATTTGGGTTAGAATTCTTAAACTGAATTAGGTTTTCATTCATGGCCTCATTTTGTGTCTTTTCATCAACTTCTTTGTCTGATGGCTACTTTAAATAGGTTTTTAAGAATAGGATGGGTGGCAACAAAAGAATGTGTTTACTTTATCCGTCATTGTGGCCTGATTCCACCATACTTACCCTCACTGAGGCATGCATTAGATTTCAAGTGTCCCATTCATCCCAATGAAACTAACTGCAGAGCAAAACAGACCGAATGCGAATGAGGATTCAAAGAATCCGGTTTGCAGTAATTATTGAAGCAAATGAATAAATTTTGTTTTGATGACTTCTCCTCTAGTGCATAATGGCTGGACATGAGTCCTACAGGAATCACTGTGCTCTTGAATAAGAGGGGCGACTGCTGTATGCCAGAAAAGATGTGGCTTGGCAAAAAAAGCTGAGCTGATCAGAGAGGACAAGAACGTATGATACTGGAATTGAAATATTTTCATGTGCTAAACAGCGCCTAAAGTCTTGTCTCTGTTCAGTAGCAGGAAATGTTTGCATAGTCAAAATGTTTAAATAGTATTTATTTTGTTTTTCATAAAGGTATATATGAAAAAACTGGGTAAATATGAAGTTTTGCTCTAGAAGTTCTTAAGGAGGTTAGTTTTCTGCCCAGTAAGTTTTTAGTCAGAGACAGATGACATCTTTTATTAGAACTGATAGTACAGTTGTCAGAGGCGATAAACCTTCTTGCACACATTTCAGGTTCAAAATAGAAAATTTCAAATATAAGCTGATTTTAATTAGCTGAATCTCAGACCAGGAGACAAAAAGTAGTGGGTCTGTTGGAAGTAGAGGGTATGTCAATGCTGGGGAAGGGTGATAAGCTGGAGGAACAGAAGAGAATTTTTCATACCCTCCAGAACTTGAAGAAATTGTGAGAGTGCGAGCATGAGACCAAGAGAGTTTTTTAACTAATAACTGTAAGGGCTGTGAAATTTACAATAGACTGACAAAAAGTTTTAGCCCCCAGGGTCATGTCTGGAAATGTTTTACCCTTTTCTCTTGAGATCAGGGCTGGGAGATCACTGACAGAGTGGTTGCTTTGTGGGAAATACTCTCCTTTGAGTCACTTGGGCTTTCTGTACTTTAATAATCTCCCAGGAGTTTATTTTCGTGTGTTACTGTCTTGGTGAAGACTTCTGGTGCCTTGGGAAATGCAGCTGTCAGACCTCAGGATCCTGATAGCTCTGTTTGGGGGATATTTATTACGATTATTTTAAAGGTGTGTCAGCAAGTTTGCCAAAATTTATGGTCTGGAATTATTCAGCACATGTCAGATTGTGACATCCTCCTCCTATACATAAATATGGTCAGACTCATGAAGAGCTTACAGTCCAAACAGCTAACACAGGCGAAAGACTTCACTGGTATAACTCAGTTTTCTTCTTCTCTCTTGAGTAAAATACGCCCTGTGCAGTGCAAGAGCAGGCACAGAAATAAAAGCCAGCTCTGAGCAGGGCAGCAGGCTGGTGTGGTGTGCTTTCTGTGTCCTGCAGATGCAGAACAGCCACTCTGTAACATAGTAATTACTCAAGGGTGGCACTACACGACATGGCTGTGCTGCCTCCAGAACCTCAGCTGAAGTGTCTTTAGTCATAGAGTGTCCCTGAGCCGTCTCCCTGGGCTTAATTTACCGTCATTGCACTCACCCTGCACCTCCTGCAAGGGAGCTCTTTGTCTTGGTAGCACTGACGGCCACTTTTCAATTAAATCCTTGAGCAAAGCGCTCTTCTAACGAGAAGTAATCAGCCCAGGAGAAAGTCACATCCACATCTGATGTAAAATGGATTATCTCCATCTGGTTTGGACTCTCCCCTGGTATTTTGTGTCTGACTTCTATTATCTGTGTCTGATTTAGAGGATAAACACCCTAGGGCAGTGTTTGCACAGTACCACATGCCATGACAGCACTCAATAAATTATAGGAGAAGGTGGTCACACAGGACTGTTCCCAGCTTCACATCCCTGATCCCACTATCCATAGATCCCAAGCAGTGCAGAGGAGCTGTGTTTTCTACACTTGATCAGATTTCTCTTAGAACTAGGATTTTTTTGCTAAGGGGCATTAAAACATATTCATTCATAATTTAATGAGGAGGTTTTTTTGCTAGTTATTCATGCTTTAATAATTCAAATCTTTTCCAGACATTAATTCACCTAGGACAGTTGTAGACACCCAAACAGTTAAAAAAACCAAACCCTAAGCAATTCCCTTGTCCTACCTCAAAATGAAATGACTTCAAAATCACTTTTTCTCTTCCTCTTGATCTCTTTTTTACCCCCTTCACTTCCCATATCCCTTTCCTTTCCTTACACCTTCTTCTGTGCTCATTGCCCCCCAAACCCACTCTTCTCATGCAGTTTTCCTCTTCTTCAATGACACAGAAGTATAGCCACAAATATCCACAATCATCTCCTTCAACATTTGAAAGTCTTAGGCATGACTGCAACACAAAAGAAGCCCTTAATTGGGTAGGTTATATTCTTAATTTTAGCTTATTCTAGCTCTCTCGTAGAAGTCTGATGTTTACAATTTCTGCATTTTTATTGTTCTTCCTCAGGCACTAATGAAATACAAAATACTGTTAGTTTGAAAGGCAGCATTTGCATTTAAGGGACAGGATACACAAGGTCATCAAAGATTCTGTCCCATATAGTTATTTTAACCTATTTTCCAACTGACCCCTTGGGTTTTATGGTATACTGTGTTGTTTATTTCCATTTCCCTAACAGGCATAAAACAAATACAGCAGGAAAAACTGATTTTTCTCACAACCTTTCCCCCCTCTAAAGAGCAAACAACAACAAAGAACATCTATCTGTAAGGATATGTTAAACGTTTGCAAATTATTAGGCATGGTATCTAATGGGTGTGCTTCTCATCTTTAATACAGAGATTCCTTTAAATCCCTTGTTAAAATCTCAGCATTACTGAAACACTTATTCTCTGGGTTTCAGAGGGAGTCAGACTGAATGCTTTCCTACTTACTCTGCAGTTCCTATTAATGTTAACAGGCATATTTCTCTTTGCTTCCATTGGAGTCGACTTGATACACATGTGGGATCCTTTGATAACCTCTTAAAAAGACACCCTTCTGCTTTACATGCACTTTAGAGCTTTAATGAGCTCACGGTGCTTCTTTGTGTCTCTGTGGCCAAAATGTTATCTAATACTTCTTGTAAATAATACAAGATAGCTTTTTACTCTGTGAGTGACCTCTGTAGCATGTGCTAACTGTCTATTTGAATATATTTGCCCACAGGGTGTTTTGCCGGAGTCAGGGGAAAGCACTAGGAAGCAAAGCAGAACCGCCATTCCCTCGCTTTTCCACAGCCCAGAAACAACTGTATCTATTCAGCTACTGGGTAAGACAAAACCTGGGAGAAGGAAAGGTGAAGGAAGGAGGAGCCAATACTCTTGTCTGTGCTTTCCAGTTCACTGGCCCAAAGCCATGAAGGAGCAAGTCATTTCTCCTGGGGAGCCTCTGAGCAATCCCCATTGTGATTAAGGTTTTTTTACACCTGCTTCAAAGGCCACTGCAAACACACAACAGTTTATTGTGATGTGTCTGCACGTATATTTTTCCTACATCTGTTTATATATTCAGTGTTTGAAACTCCAAGTCCTCAGCTCACATCTTACCCTAACCAGGATTTTTGGGCAAGTTTTCCATAAAAAGCATGAAATCAGAGCTTTGGATTCCATTTTCTAGCTCTGTTGTAGATGCGTAGGAAGTGTTAAACAACTGCTGAAATACAGCCTTGTGTGCAGAGCCGTCTGATCTCAAGGTATTCAAAGGAGTGGGCTGCAAGGCTTTTAAGTTCCAGCACGCATGTGCACAACACACACTTCGGAATGGCTTTCCCTGTGAACATTAGGGACTTCTGCCATCTGTGGATCGCTTGAGCAGGATGGCTTTAGCAGTGGGACGTGAGATGGGCTCATCTGTTCACCCTCTGGCCTTGGCCCCCGCACCAGTGGCGCCCCAGGAGCGCTTGGAGAGCAGCCCTTGCGCCCTCGGCTTTGGCCATCAGACAGCAGCTCTGCAAGAGAGACAAGGTAATGGAAAGTAATGGCAAAAAGCCTCCCTTCCCTCCCTGAAGGCCTGCAAGCATGTTCCTGTGGTGGGATCCAGGTGGGAGAGGGTGCTCATCCTCGCTCTGTGCTCCTGGGCCTTCTGCTCCCAGCCCCCACCCTTGGCTGATGGTGATGGTGGTAGAGCTGCAGGATCTGCTGAGTAAATACGAGTACTCTGCTCTGTACAGTGGCACTGGTGGCTGCTTTACAACTGTCAGCAATGGAACAGATTGCTTTTGTAAATTAAATAAACCAGGAGAAGCACAATTCAGATCTGGGGGCTAATGGAGGATACAGAAAGGGTGATACCTGCTGTGCATCCCTTCGCATGCTTGTCACG
Source organism: Myiotriccus ornatus (assembly GCA_036023395.1). Lineage (NCBI taxonomy): Eukaryota > Metazoa > Chordata > Aves > Passeriformes > Tyrannidae > Myiotriccus > Myiotriccus ornatus. The sequence continues at coordinate 9,366,035 of JAYRBT010000001.1, forward strand.
GAAAGAGCACTAAACACACATGTGGCTTTGGATTCCTGCAGTTCTCAAGCTTTGTTTGATGTCAGTGGGATGTGTGAAAATCTAAAGTAACTGATCATCTGCATGTGTAACATCTGAAAGCAGAAGAGCGAGCTTTTCTTCAGCTCTCCAAATATAGATTCTATTCTGTTCCTCCTCACCACAGCTGGCCAGATAATTTGCACTTATCTTTTTTCCATTTTCTGTGCTTCTGGTAGTGTCTCTAAAAGACTTGAACCAACTGAATACCGAGGTTATTAACTCACAGCATCACTCAAATCTTCCTCTCTCTCTAACCTGTGTAAAGCTAGTGTGACTATTTTTTAGGACAGAATAAGGTTATTAAAAATGTGCTCACTTTTTCTGATACTTATAGCAATCCCACATTTAATAAGTTCAGTGTTGAAACTCTGTTTTAGTAGTTGGTAAATTCTGGGGTTTGGGTTTTTTGTAGATACTTGCATATTGAGGCACTACATTATAATGAATATTAATTTTGGTTGCATTGCTCTTCCCCGTCAATGACAAGAAGAGATTAACTAAAACAATATTTTATTTCCTGCTTTAATGGTGAGTACATAGTATTAATTATATTATTAAGCCAACTAGAAACTCTTGTACAAAGCTATTTCAGGCCATTAGTTGTCCCGTTGTAATTGATGGATTACTGCATTACCATTTAATTTGGTATTGTTTTCAAGGCATTACATTCGGTTTCATTCAAGTTAATTGTATAGCCAAATAAGGAAAGAACTTTCTTCGTGAGCATGAGGGATGCAAGCACGGATTCTTCCTGATTTCAGATGTAATGGGATGTGATCCATATAGCTATTCTGTACAAGGCCCTCCAGTTAGCAATACCTTGTAATTTATGGCAACAAGAAATGAGGGAATGGAGCAGAAGATTGCATGGCATTTGGATTCAACATTGTGATAGTCTTCTCTGCAAATGGAAATTAACATCAATTATTCAAATCTAGTTATGCTTTCAACCCTCTTAATTGCAAAGTGTTTTCCATTCAGTGATCAAGCCCAATTCCCTAAACATAATAGCAATTATAACTGTGCATCCAGAGGAAAATATACTCTCTTTGGCCCAATTTTCAGCTCTGACATGACCTCCTTATGCTGCTTTTCACACTGAGGGGTTGTTAAGCTAGAGAAACCATTCTCTTTGCATAGAACACATCCCAGGGCTGTTGAGGAGCATGGGCTATATAATCTTCTTTATTGACCCAGCAAAAAGCAGACAAAACATATTTGGTGGGATTCAGCTGCCTAGATATAAGTATGTAGACCATTTTAGACTGAAGCCCTTAGGTACCTCAGACACCTTCACAAGTCCTGTAGGACTGGGGAAGATCCATGGCAGCTGGAGGCAAGGCTGGAGGTAATACTCTAGGGTATCTAAAATAGCACAGTGGTTACTTGCCTGAATTACCCTGGTTTTGCCTGGCAACTGGGACAGCTCTTCTGGGCTATGAAAGCCTAAATGTAAATTTTATTACTCTTGGAGCTGAAAATTGCTTCATGCACTGGATTGGATAAGGGCATAATGAAGCTTCTTTCTCCTTAGTGCAATTCCTGTTTTTTCTTAAAGAACTTCAGGCCACTCTTGTCCATCTTCTAGGGTTTTTTTTTTTTGGTTAGTTGATTGGTTGGTTTGTTGGTTTTTTTTGTTTTTGTGGGGGTTTTGTTTGTTTGTTTGTAAGTTTGTTTGGGGTTTTTTGTGGCAGAAGTGATGACTCTGTTGCACTGTCTGAGTGTTTAGTCCGTAACTGTTTTAGGATTTGAAAGTACTGCACCCTTTACTGCAAATAAACAATAGTGCACACTGTCTGCCTTGAGCTACAGTCAGATCTTTACTAAACAGACAGTAAACAAGGCTTAACATAAAGTCCCATCCCCCTGGTTAACCATAGTAACAACTTGGTCCAAATGGGCCATGTCACCTCCCAGGCACCTTCCCTGATTATTTTTCTGTATCGAAAATAGAGAATAGAAAGGCCAGGCAGCAGCTGGTAATACCTTTGGCATAGAGAAAGTGTCCTGTCCTGATACTTGGGGACAAATCTAGGTCTCTCATTCCTTTGCTTTTAGTAGGCAGTTGCATGAGACATCAAAAAGCAATGACACGTCTACTGACAGGGAAGAAAACATTAACCCTTTTGAACTAAGTGTTCAGTTGAAACTGGTGTCCTCTGCATTATATTCATTAAAGATAGAAGCAGCTGATGGAGTCAGGTCATTCCCTGCTGAGTTCTCCTTTGATTAAAAAAAATTTTTCAAAAAATAAAGAAAAAAGATCTCAGTTTTCTGAATTCCTTAGGATTCAAATCTAAGTTTCATTGTTCTTGCTTACAGTTGATTATTTTTTACAAGTATATAATGTAGAGTTCTGTACGTTTTACCACTTGTGTTTTTGAGAAGCAGATTGTTTTCTTGCTGCCTTTTCCATTTCCTGTTTTGATATTTTGGATTCATCTGACAACAAAACCAAAAAAATTCGTTGAGTCATGACTGATTAGATTTCAGCCAGTAATGGTTGGCCTGCATTTGGGCAGTGGCTCCTGCTTCACCTCTCTCTGGCAGAAAAAATTGGTTTATATACTTTGAACAGAGGTGTGTTGCTTTTCCAACCATCTTCAACTAAACTATAGCTTCCTAGTAAAACAGTGCAGAGAGATGACTAGTCAGTGCCAGGGATGGGCTTCAACCAAAAGAGTGAACCCTTACTTTGAAACTCTGGGGCTGTGTGTGCTTAGACAGGAGATTTTATTAGCTACAGTCTACCCCTCTAAAAGAGACAGACCACTTCCTAATGGTATTAGATGTTGGAACAAGGACCTGTCTTACTTCCAAAAACAACCTGCAGAGATTGGGAAAACTGCCATGGTTGGTGGCACTTTCTTCTTGCCTTCAAAAATGGTCCTTCACTTCCAGAGGATTAGCCCCAGATCTACGAAACAGCTCCTGCAAAGTAAGCTTCATAGCGAAGGATCAGGGAGGATTTCATTTTGTGCCCAGAGGATTTATGTTTTGTTTCTCTGTAGAGGCACGATTTTCAAGCTTTGAAAGAACTGGAAATGCCGCTTGACAGAGGGAAGCCTGAATCCCATGCCAATGCTTGTGCGGAGTCCACTCCTTTTATGAAAGGCTGCTGTTCACAATGGCTGAAAGCTTTGTTTTGTTCTACTCTACAGATACATATGATGGGATATTCTGCTTATTATAATTGGAGCCTAGATGTAATGACAGACATAGTGAGCTTCTAGTTTAGTTTATCGTTCTTGCAACTTACCACAGGGTGTGTATATATTTCTGGTGGACCATATTACTGGTGTCTGGACACTGTTCTACAAGAAATGAGATGCATTAACTGCAGTTGTCAGACTGTTGTCCCCAAACCCATTCAGAACAGTATGATCTACTCATTTTAATAGATGCCTTTTTTTACTCATTATTACTTTAGAATGAATGTCTCATTCAAGGAAAAAAGAAAAAAAGGGAGTAACTGCAACACAGAGAAATTACTGTAGTGGTGGTAGCACTTGGAAACATTTGCCATGGGCATTGATTAGAGTAGTTGTCATATATTTATGTCATGATATAATGGCATACTGTGGGCTATTCTTGTATGCATTCTCATTCCAAGCTCATTTGTCACTTGTCTGTGTAAATTCAACATCTTCCTCATCTGGGGGAGTTTATATATCTCCTTGCAGTTGACTGTAAACAAATTGCAAGTGTTGCTTGGCAGGTGACAGATAGATCCAGTTGGTTAGGTGAGGCTGTTGCAGTCTCAGTGCAATATGAAAAATTTACACATTTGAGAAATTCCATACGCTGCTGCTTTCTAGCGTACTATTTGGGATATGACAGCAGATGTTAGATTTAAAAAAGGAGAAGAATGAGATTCTGTGGGGGATTGAACTAGTTCATTTCATTCTTATGAAAAAAAAAAAAAAGAAAAAAAAAGCCCAGACACTTTGCTGGCTTGGTGCTGTAATTGGTTGCTTTGTGCACAGTGTGTGAAGTGCGCCCATATGTGGGGACTGAGTTGCTACACTTTGCTGAGGCTGAGGTTGGTTTCGGATTTCCAGCATGTGACAGCCTCTGAGCCTGACATGGCAGCTGAGCAAAGGCCTCCTTGGGTACAGCTGGATCAGGGTGCTCAGATCCCTCCCAGCCTCAGCCTGTCTGTGAACACATTCCGCCACAGAGCTCAGTGCAGCCCTGAGGCCTCAGCGTATCTCTGCCTTGGATGATGGAAAACTTTAATAACCTGTACAAAATTAATTTGGACCTTCTCCTAACACAGGTCTTTGAAGTCAGTGGGAAGCACTGAGGGCTTCTGGCATGCCATCTCTTTTTTTCTGTGTATTCAGCCACTATACCTACTGACTTCGGTTGATGTGAGTCACTGTTGTTTCCATAAGTAGCTCTTCTAATATGTAAAAGCCGTATGTATTTGTTACTTCTTCTTGAGCAGCCTCTCACCTCTCAGTTGTGATGAAAGGTGCCATGCAAATAGAATAAATTGGTAGTGCAGCTCTTTGTGCCTTGCTAAGATAAGGCTCCAGCCATATGCCTTAGTGTTGGGCACCAAGAATGCAGCTGAGAGCTGGTAGGTTTGGGGGAGTTCACTCATTTGTTTGCTTCTCTTTGATTAAGGCAATTCTTTTAATTATTTCTTTTTTTTTTTTTTTCTTCTGACCACTGAGAGATGAGACCTTGTGGTTCTGTATGTAATTGTGCTAGCCTTTATTCAGGAGAAATCATATGGTGGTCTGTAAGAGCGTAGGAAAGGCTCCTGGGGTTGTCAGGGGCAGCCACAGTCTGCCTTGTGTTATCTAATGACATTCACAGGTTTGCTGAATTCCCTTTTCACTCAGGCTCCTTGTGCTGCCTATTACTTCAACTGGAAATGTGCTTTAAAACTTCACTCCTCTGGAAATCTCCTAATTTTCTGTGCAAGCTTATTTCTGGCCATGTTTTCCTCCTCTTTGTTCATGTGCCAAAGACGACACTGTCTTTTAATGTAAACAGTTTTATTTTTGAATGTTTATCTCTGTCTTCCCATAACACAAACAGACACACACACATTTGCAAAAAAATACATATCTACTTACATGAACAGTATTTTTTTTTTCTCTGAGCAGAACAAAGAAACCTCTATTACTCCTCACATTAGTCTAGACAATGTTCTTCTTTCTATTCCAGTCTGAAGCTGTCTCCTTGAACGTACATGACTGGAACTATACAAAGTATCTCCATAATATTCTACATAAATCGCTGTCAAAACCTTATACAATAGAGTTAATGTTGCATCTCCCTATGGAAATATTTGGTTTACGTTGTTGTACAGTCATATTAGCTTTTTTAAAAAATAAGAAATGCACCGATGGTTCATGTTCATCCTACTCATACGTTTAATCAATTCATCTAGTTTATGTAGCAAATATACGTTTATTTTCTTCTCAGTCATTTAAAAACCCTGATTGTGCATAGTAAATTATAAACCAAGGTAAATGGAGCAATAGAAAAATATGTAATCCAGTACACAGCATATGGAGTTGGAGACCGGCCCCAACAATTTTTTTCCCTAAAGGCAAAGCATGTAGAAAATGTATCTTCCAGCTGCTTTTAGAAAATGCAAATTGTAACTCAGGTTAACAGGTTAACCATTTTGAATACTGTTGTGTAGCTGACGTGAACCAACCTAATTCTTACTTCATTAGTTGAGAAAAGAGTTAATAACTTCATTGTATATAATTTTGAAATATCAAGCAGGTCAAAACAAAGGGCATTTTCATTAGTGATCACTCTGTGTCATCATTTCAGTGCAATATTCAAGAATAGTTGAGCTACAGATGAAAAAGTATTAGAGATTTACTTATAAATGATGTTATTGTATCAGAATCCATCTATTCTTAATAATGTCATTTGTTCAATTCAATAATGTGTGTAATTGTAATTTTTTAAAGAATAATTTACATCTTGAATTTATTTTCCATGTTAAACTTTACCAAATATTATTCATAAACTTGACAGTGTACATCTCATTGGCACAAGTCACACAAATCTCTGTTTTCATTATGTCCCCTTTGCTTATATTAAATCTGTTAAAGTAAGTTTTCATTACGATTTTGAATTATCATAAATACGCTTTGAACAGGCCCTTTAAAACCTTCCATATTTGCATATCATTCTAGCCTTCCATTCTTAGCATGAAAAAACACACATAGTCAAAGAAACCTGTAATATTCCAAGTCCTTTGTTCTAATTCTCTGCTTGTAAGTTTGAAACCTCTGCAAATCAGCGATGCTTAATGTGCTGACCACTTCTTTCGGTGGGAAAGTGCATATCTGTGTGCATATATCTAGATAAATAAGGGTAGTTACCCAAAGGACTGGCTACAGATACATTATTTATTATGAGTTACTGATGATCTTATAGCTCATGAGTGACAGAGCAAAACAGAATGACGACTTCGTATGAAAGCTCATCAATAACTTGAAGTAATAAATAATGTATTTGTCATCTGCCAATTGAATGCATTTTTTATGCATTATTAGTATTTTTTCAATGTGTTTAATAATTATTTTGGAATGAGATGGGGAATTTTATCATCCAGATTCAAGGAAGTATTTTAAAAAATCTCATTTTATTCTGTGGCACATGCTTGTTTTTGTTTAAATTATAAGGAGACGTACTAGAGATGTGCAACTAGTCTCAATGAATAATTTATTTGAATTTAACCTCCTTTTCTACTGCTGGAATATTCAAACAATAGGCCACAACTTATTCTGATTCATATGTTATTAAAATTTTATTTGACAGATGTCTTTTTGAATTTTTATTTTATGTCTTGACAGCGATTATTTGAAAACCGAGCTATGTACTATAATTCCGCTGAAATAAATGGGACGCTTTTTATCTGATCCTTGATCAGGTGCAATTGGCCTCATGAATCCCACAGTACTTTGTGTCCTGGATGGATGAGAAATACAAGTAATTCTTATGTGAGCATTTTATATACCAGGCATAAAGACTTGGTTTCTGCCAAGTCTCAAACACATAATTTTGAACTTGCTTTGAAAAAATATATTGGTCAATTTTGAAAAGCTACTGCAGATACAGAATGAAATAACTTTCTCTAAAATGTCAAATATTTTTTCCTTTTAAGTTTTTAACTTAGTTCACCATTAAGGCTTCATATTTTATATTATTTTCCCTACTCTGGATGATGTGGTCTGTCTTTTCTTGTTTTTCCCCAGTCTGGTCCTGAGAGTATGATCTTCCAGTAGCTCCTTCTTCCACTGTGGAGCGAAGCTGAAACTAAATGTTACAGGTAAGTCACAAAAACCAGTGCTACAGTACTTCATCTATTCTTGTTCCTCGTGTGTTTTCTATAAGGACAGATCATCACATTAAGGTGTAAGATTAATGTATAGTCCACAAATCCTTGCTGGACAGAAAAGTCCAGATGCCTTCCACCCAATTCCAGACACTTAACTGAGAATTTTAGGTGAGCCTCAAGAGGTAAGCCTCACTCTCAAAGTGCTGATTTCATGTTAACCACCAGTTTTGGTTCCCTTTTCAGTCAGTACAGAAGGAGACAGGAACCACACAGGCACAATTGGGATCACAAATACTCTGGATTGTTTAGATCATCTTGCTCACTCTCATTGCTGATTGCAGGTGAAGACCAGGAGGACAACTGAAATGTAGAGGGCACCAGTGAAATAGGCATTTCTAGACAAAGATAGCTTTTATCCTAAAGTGGCACAATGGTGACTAGCTGAAGGGGAAATTTCTACATTGCTGGTATCTGAATTTAGATTTAAATGAATCAATGCAGTGAGGTAATTTACATCACAGACTTTTTTTAATGCAGCGAAGTATGTGAGTTTGGATAGCAGCAGTGAGGACCTGGTTCTGCCTGGAGAAGGCAAATTCACATTGCCTCACTGGGACAGCTCTGCTACTTACCCCACTTCTGCTTGTTAAGATTTTAATTAGGCCTTGCAGGTCTGAAATCCAGGCCAAAGTTCTGAATTGATTTGAACTCAAAACTCAGTAAAGTGGCCCCATGCTGACTCCTCCATCCAGGGTGTGTCCTCTTGGTACATGATGATTCCCAGGCCATCTTGATAACCCCCTGCTGCACTGGGGCAGTTGTTCACAATTAATATTGTTCACAATACAAATGATCTCATAAAATTAATTTGGACATCTGCCCCTTTTTCACGAACTCCCACAAATGGTTTGAGAAGATGCATTTTTGGGAATGTTGGTAACAGGCAGCCTAATAATTTCGTTTTATTTTCTGGCAGAACAGCGTTAGTGGAATCTCAGAGGCAGACTCCCAGCTATAGCATAATTTGCCATCTCTCCCTTTGGATTGCCACTGTTTTATTGCAGCTCAAGAATCTGGCCCATGACTCTTGTTCCACTCTGACTTTTGTGATTCCTGTGTGCCCCATATATCCCTGTTTTATTAAACCATGCTGAAGAGGAGGGGAAGCTTTCCTTTGTGCCACTCCAGAAATACAAAACAACTTAATTGGGCAGAGCAGGCAGGTTTACAGCTGTTTTATGTTGACAAAAAGGCACAAAGGAGCCAGACGGTACTGCTGAAATGAGGTCTGTACCTGATAGTGGCAAGATGTATAAAGGAGTGTGTGAATCATAAATACATTTAGATTTGACAATAAGTCTTCTCGTGGCCCTTTCGTAGAGCTAGATGCTCTTATTCACTGGAAGAAAGAAAAAATATTTCTTTGGGGAAGAGTTCTGATCTGAATTGACATTAGAGCTCTGCTCTTTGCTGTGTGATGCAGGCTGTTCCCATTCCATCACAAAGAGGACTGGGAAGTCAGTGAGTCTGCAGTAAAACCCAGGTCAGTGTGTTTTTGAGTTGTAACATGATGGTCACTCCCCACAGTAGTTGATGCAGCTATTCTGCATGTTCTGAAGAGCCTAAAACACTTAGGGCAGACACTAAAGGCTCCTACCAGAAGCCCTGCTGTCTTTAAGGACCTTCTCCTTGGAGGAAGACCTTTTAATTAGGTTTTGCTCCTGTTCTGAGACATTGCATTTCAGAATTCTGGAAATAAGTATTCTGAGAGTCTGATGTGCATATGCCCCTTCTACATTTCCTTTATTCATAGCACTGCTGAAACCCAAACAATAATAAAAAAAAATGTTAGCAGGAAATAAACTAGTTGCATTATGGGAAGAACTTTCTGATCAGTCATAATTTATTTTCCATGACACTATTTATCTGATATTCCCTCCCTCCCCTCCCCTCGCCTAACCCTCAAAGGAAAAAGGGTGAAGGAGGGAGGATGGGAGGGAGTTCACAAGCAAATGAATCTCTGTGTGTTGAAAAGACTGCAGTTACCGAGGTTACAAATCACATTAGTCCCCAAACAACGAGGAGGATGCATATGCCATCAGCAGCAGTGGGGTTAATAAAAGCCTGTTCTTCTGTATCTACCTTATTTTATAGATCTCTGTCCTTTTTCAAAATTTCTGTAATGAACATGTTGTGCCTGTCAGGGGTTGGTTTTCTCAGTGAAACCTTCACAGTCGCTTTCATCCCCAAAGTCTCAAACTTCTTGTCAAAACCTATAATTACCTCCCAGAGTCAAACCTGTCATTAATCGTCTCAGAAAGATTTTTGCTAAGCCTTATCACTAAGAGTGCTGAAAATGAGTAGGGACCTCCTGTATCTGCCACTTCTCTGGACTCTGTTGTCCTGTTCCGGGAAAACTGAGAATTAACTAAAATAAGCTTTGCTGAAATAACAAGGCTTTCAAACCACTGTACAACAGAAAGGTAATCCAGATGTCCTTCTTGCTCTTTTACTCCTTCCTTTTTTTCACCAAAGGTAGACAGGTGCCTTCCATCCTTTGCAATAACACAGCAATAACAATTAGAGGGGGCATAATGTGAGAAATATTTTTCCCAGTGTCTATATTTTACAGAAAAGACCCAGTCAAAAGGCTACAAAGAGGGTTTTTTTTTTTCCTGTTCAATTATAAAAAAATCAAGGTAACTGCTGTGAAGCAGCCTGAATATTACCATCAAAATACATGCAGTTATTTTAATGAATAAAAAAGCAGAGCAACACCCCCTTGCCTGTATCACTAACCCCAGTGTATACACTGAATTAAAATTACTATGAAGATGAGAGTTTCAAATACAGTAATATTTTGGTAGAGTAAGTTTTCATCTACTCGATGTGGATAATTTTCCAGCACAGGTAAAAGAACAGTGTGCACCATTAATACCATTTTCAGGGCATCTGCAGACTGAGAGCTCCACAGTCATGTCTACACCGCAATCATGATATGAACAAAGGCCAATGACAAAAAAGAAAAAGGAGTAGTCTTGATGACTCTCCCTTACCACCTAGCATTTGTTTTTAGCACCTGGCAAATGTAGTTGATTTAACTAGAGAGGATTAAAGGCAAAGTTAAGTCTTTTATTTATTTCTGTCTGCTATTTTTTCCCTTTTGTCTTTTTTGTTTGTTTGTTTGTTTGTTTGTTTGTTTTTCTGGAGTTCATTGTAAAGACACCAAATTGGTTTTGGTGCTCATTGTGAAGAAATTTATGTTCTAAGAAGCAATTTATGAATGGATTTATGATTCATCCCTTTAAAAATGCTGGTCTGGCATCCTCACAGTTGAGGGCAGGTCGAAGTCTCAGATGTGCCCTGTGTAGCTGGAGAGCAGGCTCAGGACAAAATGCTTTGGGCAAGACCTAGTTCCTCAAGAACCACAATTTTAAATCCTTCCCCAGGTTTTCTGTACTCCACTTTAAGCCATTACAGAGGAATGTAAAGGTAATCCATATATTCATCCTACCCTGCCTGGGATTTCCCAAGTAGGGGCTTCGCAATGCTGAAATTCTCCCAATGTATTTCTAAGCTGTTCTTATCCCATTGGACACACAGGAATTTTAAAGTTTTAAAATATAAGGTGATGCCATCAGTTTGGAACATCTGGACCTTGATGTAAATAATCTGATAGTTGCCCGAAATTCAGAACTCAGTTGAAGTTTTCTTTATAAATCCATCGCTATCTCTGGATTCTAAGACACTAGTTAGAAAAATTGTATAAAAACTTCACTGTCCAAGTGGCTGAATATTTTGTAGCCGTTTGTAGGTAACTCAGAGGAAAGGGATGAATGCAGTGAAGGAAGAGAAGAATAGGATTATGTCTTGAACCAAGATGGACAATGTGGAAGTTCTGCCAGAATGGAGTTAACTTATTTGCATTTGGATAATCATTTAAGCGAGAACCGTAAGACTAACTGGAAAATGATTATTCAGCACAGGCCAAATGCTAGTGAAGATAATGAGAAAGTTGATTAGTGAGCTGAAAGAAATCCAGAGTCACAAGGTCACAGAATATTCTGAGTTGGAAGGGACCCACAAGGATCACTGAGTCCAACTCTTCAGTGAATGGCCTGTATGGGGATCGAACGAGAAGGATGGACCTGGTACCGCCTGTTGTGATCTCTAAATGAATAACACAGGGCAAATACAGAAATATTTTAGAAATTCATGTGTGGGATTGTACCTGTTTAGAATAGCACATGGGAAGTATGCCACCAGAAATATTTTTAAAATTCATGTGTAGAATTGTACCTGCAAATATGGAAGGGAGTGTAAATATCTTTCTCTAGTTTGCTGATTGCAGGTGAAGTAAAAGAAGAAAAAAGCATTAATTTAGGGAAGAATCAAGAATATGGTCAGGAGTCATGGAGTACATAATTCCAAGTGTTTTTAATGACCTCTGAAATTTTCCACATTTTGTGTTGAATCCTGCAAAAAGCCCCTTGATTTTGTGCAGGCTCTTCATCCCACCTATACAGGTAACTTCCCTGCAATTCCAGCTGTCTTTGTGCTCTTCCACTGCCTGAGACAGCTCTCAGTTACTGCCTTACTTCAGTGACTGGCATATTTTTTTTCTCCATACCCCAACTCCCTCACTCTTGCATTGCACCCTGAGAGCTACACCCCCATTTTTCAATGACTCTGGGAATCTAAAATCTAATTAAACTGTCTTCTGATCTCTGTTTTTCTGTCTGTCTGATCTATCAACACCCATTTTCCACTTGAAAGAGTAAACAGATATCCATTTCTACCAACAGCAAAGAAGAATCATGAGTCTGTGACTACAAACCCTGTAATTCGACTAAGAAAGTCAGAGAGACTTTAGTATGGCTATCAAATTAAATTATGAAGCAGTTATTCAAATTCTTTTCTGCTGTGTATATGCATCTTGCCAATGTTTTTCTGTGCACTTATATTATACTTTTATAATTTTATACTTTATATATATCTATTATTTTATAAGTCAAATACATTTACAAATAATTTTACAAAGAAATATCTTATAATATGAAGAATAGAGAATCTGCCAAAGGATTAAGTAAATTAAAGCAGTAGGTAAATGAACTTGTTAGGCAGAACGTTGATTTGTGAAAAGAAATATTGTGGCTGACATAGAAATCCGTATAGAAATTAGAGCCATGAAATGGTGAGTTGATTCTAGGATGCTGCAGAGAGAGTTTACATCTCTAGGGTAGTTAAAATAAAATAACACAGAATCAGCAAATGTTTTTATACACTGGAGATTTCTATAACAAGGCAGGATGTTTGATCCTGGCAGAGTTTTAATTACTCAGATGTTGATTTGGATGCGACTCAATACAAAAATGAAGAGGAGGAACACATTTTGAGAGGTATTTCAGGATTGCTTTCTTCCATGGATTATTGAAGCATTCAGATGGTTAGAGGCTATTTTGGACCAAGTCCTAGGAAATATACCAAAGATGATTAATAGGGCTGAAGCAAAGAAACACCCAGACATCACAATATCATTAGCTAAAAATATTCTTGGGGACTGGTGGAAGCAAAGAGAACATTCTGGACCACAGAAAAGTTGACTTTGAGAAAATATGAAATGCCCCAACAGATTTTGGTTATTATTTTATTGGTCAAGATTTTGTCATGCAGAGGGAGTCTAGTGGAGACTCTAGGAAGTGTTTTAGAAACAGCTGGTGATGCAATTAAAATCCATCCTGATTCAGTCTAGAGAGAAAAAAGGCAACAGATGCAAGTTTGTTTAAGTGGCAATGTAAAAATAATTATAAACAGAAGACTTCTTTAAAAATATATACAAAAAAAGGTAAAAGGTGGATTGGGAAATCTCTAAAGTAAGCATAAGTAAGTCAAGAACGTAATTAGCAGTACTGAATGTTCAATTTTAAAGACAATTTAAAGACAATTTAAACTGACAAAGGATTCTGCTGTTGTATTTACAACAAATGAAAAATAAAGTGGGAAAATAATCTACTTAAAATGGAGATTGGGAAGCTGTCCCGGTTTAAATGAGACAAGGTCTTTTGCTGAGGATGAGTTATAAGAAAAAGATCCGAACTCCTTCCTCTAA
>JAYRBT010000001.1:9379624-9419779 GCA_036023395.1 Myiotriccus ornatus
TTATCTGCCCTGTTTCTAGGCAACTAATAGTTCAGCCCTGGCTACATCTTTGTCTCACTAAGTATCTTTGATGGCTCAGGGGGAAGGGAGAAAATTCTGTAGCTCTTTAGCTAAAACCACGACAGAAGCCAATAAAGGAAAATCATAACAGATTTTGAGAAGAGAGAGGAGATGACAAGCTGCTCAGGGTAAGGATTATATTTCCTAATTAAACCAATTATCAACACTTAACGTTGCATTGAATGAATTCTCCGTTTTTCACAAACCTTTCCACACTAGTAACAACTTTCACAGCTGCAGTGGTGTCAGCCATCGGGCAGGGTTCCACCTAACTGGAATTGTTTGCTGGAAGGGGATCTAGTGTTCCTGTAGGAAATAGGAACATGTTGAACAGTTTGGGATATGTGAGGAGGTGAGAACCTGGTCACACTCACTAGGGAAGAGAGAAGATGCATATTTGTGTCACACAGAACCCAACCTGTGTGCCTGGGCTGCAAGCAGGCTTCTTTCCATCCTTCCTTCCATTCTCTCTTCTGTGCTCCTACCACTGGCTCACTTGTACAGCCCAAGAGAAAAAAATCAGACCCTGGCTTGTAAAACGCATGTATTACTTAAAACTATAAATTTTTCCAGCAGCTTCAGAAAGACCACATATCTTCTTGAAGTTGAGAACAAGTTTGTATTCTTAAATGATCCAGGGCCATGGTCTTCATGATGTAGACCTGACCATAAAGGAAAATTTCTAGTATCCTGAGGAAAGAGAATTACTAGAATGCAAATAATTCATAGCTATGAGAGTTCAAGAAAATGAAGAAAGAAATAGATGAAGTCTTTGGGAAATTACTTTCCAAGTTCCTTGATGAGAGAACTAGAAACTTGCAAACATAATGTCATTAGTCTGAGATAGGTCTTTGACATCAATTATGGAAAAATGTTAGCAAAAATGTGTAGGGTCATTGATGGAGCATGGTGTGGTACTTAATTTCTTCAGAGATAAGTTACAAAAATTTATGAGAGTTTGATATTCCTTTATTCAATCGTCATTCCTCCCCCATTTTTTTATTATGTAGTCTTGTCTGCATTCAGCGTAGAATAAATTGACATAATTTTATTTTTTAATATATACCATTTTCACCTTGATTAAGTTCATGAAGGAATCATCTCGGTGAAGAAGGCAAAGATATTCTTATCCTTTTCCTTTGAAGACTGAACCTGTTTCCACCATTTCATGAGGTGATGCTTCTAGATGTATGTTTTGGGCTTGCCCCTTCCTGAGTTCTGTCTGTGGCAGAGAGGTGAGAGACTTTTTATGGTCCTTTATGGCTACCAACATGGGGCTTGAAGGGTTCAAGATAACAACAGATTTGCTTGGAATGTTCCAGATAGGATTTATAACTGTTACTGCCATTCAGCTATTAATGGGTGGCTCCTGTGCTTGCTGTGGGGCTCACTTGCCTGACTGTGAGTCTAGTGCTCATCAGTGCTGCTCTCTGCTTTCTGTGCTTGCTGCAGTGCTGTGCTGATCACCTCACTCTGCTGTGCCTGGGAGTGTTTTGGTAACAGCACTGGGGATGCACCTGGGCCGGCAAATGGCCAGGGCACCGCTGCTGTTCCAGTGCCGTTGTCCTGGACGGGCTGGAACTCCGGTGTGACACTGAGTTGAAGGGACTGTGACCTGTGGATAAGTCCACACGGGAGCAGCCCACGGGAGACCCCATGGCTGGGGAGGTGGATGCCCAAAGGAGTCTGTGACCCTGTGGGAAGCCTGTGCTGGAGCAGGCTCCTGGCAGGATCCATGGAGAGAGATGAGCACTCGCTGGATCAGGTTGGCTGGCAGGACTTGTGACCCCAGGGGGACCCACACAGGAGCAGTCTGTTCCAGAGGGACTGTGCTGGGTGGAAAAGACACACTCTGGAGAAGTTTGTGAAGAACTGCAGCCTATGGGAGGGACACACATTGGAGTTCATGCAGAACTGTATCCCATGGGAGTGACTCCATGCTGGAGTATGGGTGAGTGTGAGATTCCCCTGCAACCTGTGGTGAAGACCGTGAGTCCCTGGAGCCCATGGGGACTCATGGTGGTGACTGTAATGACTATAACAGGAATCCCTTGTTGCAGCCAGGCTGGGAACAGGGGCAGGAGTTCATTGCAATATATAAAACCTCTTCCAAAAGGACCAGGAGTGGATATTGTAATGGGTATACCTTTAAATTGTAATAATTCATGATTTGAGCTGCATGTGATAGGAATCACTGTAGGAACTGCCTGGACCAGTGGAGAACAATTGTCTTACAAGAAGCAGTTGCAGTGCAGCAGACCTGATCTCAGCTGGCTTTGGTACTCAATAACTCCACACAACACACCACCTCTCCTGTGGGGGTCTTGGCTCACCACCACAACAAATGGAGCCCCAAGTGATGGATAAATGAACTCAGTGGGCATTTTATGGACATTTTGTAGGTGTGTTCCACAGACTAAGGGAATGACATCTGTGTATGATATCAAAGCATGGAAAGGGTGGTGGTGGTTAGTGAAATTGTACTGAATAGTGTGAGACCCTGAGCATGATGCAGGTGATGTGGAGTAAGGGGTGGATAATGTGATGGTTCTTGCTGGGTGGGATTGATTTTCTTCACAGTGTTTAGTGTGGGGCTGTGATTTAAGTTTGTGCTGAAAACAGTGTTAGTAGTGCAGTTTTTGTTATTGTTGAGCAGTTCTTGCACAGCATTGAGGCCCTTTCTGCTTCTCACACCACCCCACCAGAGTGCAGGCTGGGGGTGCACAAGAAACTGGGAGGGGGCAGAGTCAGGACAGCTGACCCCAACTGACCCCAACCCTATCCGTATGGTGTAATGCTCAGCATCTAAGGCTGGAGGAAGAAAGAGGAAGGGGGCGATGTTCAGAGTTATAGTGTCTGTCTTCCCAAGTCACCATCATGTGTGATGGAGCCCGGCTTTCCTGGAGTTGGACAAACACATGCCTGCCCAGGGAAAATGGTGAGTTAATTCCTTATTTTGCTTTGCTTGCTTGCATTGCTTTTTGTTTCCCTATTAAAGTGTCTTTATTTCAACCCATGAGGTTTCTCACTTTTATTCTTTCAGTTCTCTCCCAGATCCTGCAGGTATCAGTGTGAGCAAGAGGCTGTGTGGTGCTCAGCTCCTGGCTGCATTTAAACGATGACACTGCCTCTCCTGTGCAGCTCTTCATGGCTACAGCTCAGCTCCTCATGTCAGGTACTGCTGAAACACATTGCTTCTGGCTTTACCATATTACACATCACTTTTGAAAGCGGGACTGAAGCTATCAGTCCATTATTTTTCATCAAAGGTGATGATTTCATGGTTTTCATGTTGCTCAAGTTGTTTCTAGAAAATATCAGGCAAAGGGTTACTACTGAAGGACCATAATTCTGGATTAAAACCAGCCAAAGGGAAGTGTCCAAAAATGCATCAAAATAATTCAGATTTTGAGACAGATTTTGCTTGTAGTCAGCTTTATGATGCATTTCTCTTTTTCAGTTCTTTTCTTTCCTTCTCTTCAGAAATTTTCCTAAAAGCCTGATGATGCAGTTTACACTGGACTCGGGTAAGGGGATTTCTCTCTCCACCAGACAGCAGGACGGTACTGAGGTTTCAGAATACTTTTTCTTTCACCAGCACTTTCACAAAGTTGTAAAGTACTGATTGTGTCGCTGTTCAACAGGTGTAGAGTGTTCTTGGTCAAGGACTGCTACACGTGCAATAGTGACCTCAGAGCAGATGCCTGTTGCAGGGTTACTGTTTCAAGTAGAAGGCAGATTGGTCTATACATACTCACCAAAGTGTCTGGAAAATCACATTTGTAGACTATAAGCAAGTTATTTGTTGCTCATATAAATATCTTACTCCATATTTGTTCTACCTGATACTGCGTTCCATTCTTCTTACATTGTGGCTCTTCTGAATGCAGCCTCAGGTTTTGTGCTTGAGGAAGCAATACAGTTCAGGAATCCAAATGACATATTGAGGTAATTCTGGAAATCCAGGGAGATGAATGAGTCAGTGATTTCACTTGCAAGAGTGATTTTTTTAGTGTTGGAGCCTTGCTTTGCCGTTGAGGACTGCACTGAGCAGTAGCTTACCTGTGGAGCTCACTGTTTCACTTGCTTTTCCAGTTCCATGCCCTGAGCTTTCTCCAGCTACTTGCACACACTGACTCATGCTTTCTGCAGTATATGGCTCACTGAGGATAGAAAAGTCCTTTAATGATGATAAATAACTGCCTTACAAAAGCTTCATGACCCAGTTAGACATTGTACCTCACCCTGTCACATTACATCTAGTGTCAGTCGAGTCTCTGACTAAAATCCTTAAATAGTTGTGTTTTAGACATGAATGTGAATTATTGACTGACACACACTGAACTGAAAGGATTTGTGACACTAATCAAAAAACCAAGTAGAGAATATTGCTGAGAGATGTGAAACTGCTTCAAATATTTGACCAGTTGTATTCCCATGCAGTGTCTCTAGCTTGAATCCCACCTGGTAATTATCATCTCCGGGCATTGTTAGTATGGGCTACCTCTTCTTCCATGTGACTTATGAACACAGGCCAGCTGCAATACTGGTCATTCCAGCACAGTTTGCTACTGGGAACACATCTGTAAACAAAGAAAATTTTAAAGAATGATTGACAACTGGATCAGAAGATATCATGTTACTGGTCAAACAGATGAAAATATAATCTATTTAGTTAGAACATAAAAAATAATATTTTTAGTTAGCAACATTTTTGCCTCTTCAGAAAACTGCATAATGGTGAATATGACCTTGATATCCCCTTTTGCCCCCAGTTTCTGAAGCTGCCGTAAGTAGGCTGAAGTGCTTCCTTGTGTGTGAGAGGAAATGGATGACAAATAGTAACAGCTATGGGAAATTGAAGACAAAAGTGACAAAAAAGGGGTTTTATTGTCTAATGGTCCTTGAATTTCTGACTGCATGTAAAGGCACTGGAAAAGATAAGCAAGCTGTAGAAGCATCTCCGTCGGGAAACGGGAATTGAAATGCTATTGTTTGGAATGCAAGCTACTGGCCAGGCTTCAGTTTGCTCACCCTCCTCGGTTTCAGTGACCTTTTCTAACAAAGAGTAGTGCCCTGCTGAAGGTACAGAGCACGACATCAAGGATAATTCAAAATGATGGGAAGAAGATGTTCTTTATGGTATGTAATAAATAACAGGACTAGGCTTGGTTGGCTGTATTGTGGGTAGTTTTATTTATGATCCGGTAGAAGTCCCTGACATGTATGTTTGTGGTGTGCCTTTTAGGAGGAAGCAATTTACTAACTGAATGGAAATTATTCTTACTGGGAAAGACTGAAAAAAAATGTAAATGAAGCTGCTTTTTTTTTTTTTTTTTTTTAATTCTTTGTTAGATAAAGCATCTTATAGCTGAATATTGCTAAGCTCCAAAAAGAGATTCATGGGTTTTAAGCTCCTGACCAAGGAAAGTTGTTAAACACATCATTTAAGTTGTAGCATGTGAATTACATTTTAAATTCAGCAGGTTTACCTGAAGCTGTATATTTATTTAAGTGCATGGCTGGACTGGGACCAAAGTTCTGTGGGGAAGGATTTGTAACTTTCTGTTCTTGCTTTTACAGAAATGCAAATAGTAAGAAGCAGTAGTAATTACTGTGCCATTTCACAGTCATTATCAAAACAAAACTTTATGTGGCTTGTTGACTACTTTGGTTAAAAAGCATCTCTGATATTTTAGATTATATACATTTGTCTTGTTCTTTCCAGCTTCTGAAGCAATGTGAATAAAACATTTCCTTGCAGTTTCTTTTCTTTTAGTCTTAATGAGAACGTCACACGTAGCAATTACTTCTTAGAACATCTAAAAGAGAAGATATCAAGCAGTAAAAATTAGCAATGGCAAAGATAAACAAACACATTTAAAAATAACTGGTAGCTTTTACCTCAAAATTTAAGATTTGATAGGATTGGGCTTTTCCCCCCACTGTAAATGGCATTACCTCACATATCATATTTCAAGTATACAGAGCTGTGTGTCGGCATGAAATACTCAAAAAAAGTTTGCTGTTCAATATTCAAAATTTAAAAAAAAAAAAACCAACAACAAAAAAACCCCAAACAAACCGAAAGAAACAAAAAAAACAAACCACCAAAAGTTTATTAAGTAAAAGACTCTCTGATTTTTGTCTCAGATTTCCAACACAGAAAAGGGGTTCACATAACATATGATGTGTTGGCAGTGTTTCACATGTCCAGAACTGCTTAGCCATGCAGTGCCTGCTCCATATAATTGATCTGATGCAGACAGACTAACCTACAAGAAATTCACTCCAGGACCCCCTAATCACACTTATTGCTCATATGCATGCAGTCTGCATCAGTTCTGAACTGCACCCACTTCTGCATTCCAGAATCAGTTCACACATGTATGATGACTGCTTGCCTAGAATTTTGTGTGAGCTACCATCTTTCAAGGAACTTAATAAAAAATTGGATAGCCAAAGGGGTTTATTGAATGGTAAAACCTACAGTTAACTCGCAGTGTTTTCACAGTAAACCCATTACAGCTATGTCCCTCAATTACTTACCAACAGTTCCACACTTATTTTGTTTCCCTGTGGAATGGCTTAGTGTAAAAAGCAGCAATATATTTCACAATAACTAATTATTGCCAATTAATAAAACAATTGGCAATTAAATCAAACATGGAAATAATTTTGCATCGATGATCCTTCATATGTGTGGTGCAAGCAGGCAGTCCATCTTATGTGCCCCCATAGGTGAGCTAGGCAATTACAGCAGCAGATATTTTTTGGGAAGGGAAATTTTATTTGATTGGGTGAAATTTGGAGTATGTACTTATCTAAGTATAACACAAAGGATGGCACTCCACATAGCCTGCAAATGGAAGGGAAGCAAATTTTTTGTCAGGATTGTGCACCTGGAAAAATTATGGAGGTGAGAACCATGAGATAAAATTGTGAGCTGCTGACAGCCTTAAAAATTGCCTAATTGAGAATGGGACTGTGAGGCACATCTAACTGTTGCTAGGACCTTGAAAGGACCGGCACTCAATCTTCTAATTCCATATTATGGAGTGAACCTGCAGTGTTTGTGACCTTGCAAAATCAGTTTGAGCCTAGCTGGCTTTTAAAGCTTTAAATCAAGATCCTGCCAGAATGAGATGATTCTTGTAAGAATGATAACCCACAGATAAGGCAAAATGGAATCTAGTTGGCTCTTGAAATGACTTGGACAAACTCTGGCAATGGAAATGTCAATCACATGGCCTTCTGCCAAGGTTAAATCTCAACTTCCCCGTGATTCAACAGTCTGGGCACCTTGGCAATTGTTTCCAACAGAAATACCATAGAAAAGCGAGACATTTCTGTTAACAGCTGGTGCGAGGTGACTTGAAATAGGCTTTTTAGCTTTATTTGGGAAGTCTTAGAAAAAGGGGCAAAGTGATTGTTTTGGACAGCAACTGGTCTCCAGACATATGGACCCAAAATGCTTTTCTGCTTGCTTATATATTTGAAATGTAGAGCCAAGTCAGAGGGTTGTATTTCCCAGGTAAAGCTGTGGGGTAGACAAACACTTTAAAGTGAACCTTAAAGTTCATTCAGGATTCCAGGTAAATTGTCTTTTTCAAATTCTTACCATAAATTCCAAACATCACCTTTTGCTCACTGGCGTTTTGTTTCATAATTCCTCATTACTTATAAATTAGACATGCCAACTTTTAAAATGTGAAAACATGAGAACTTGTGTTGATTTACAAGGAGAGTATAGTAATAGATTACCATTGCTGCTCACCCCAAGTTTATTCTGTATCCTAACATTTCTAGAACAATGACATCTGTCACTTCCAAGTGTCAGTCAATGACATGTTTTCTTCCTTGTGTTCCTGGCCATAGCTGGAAAGCTATAACTACAAGCACCTTTCTCTTAAATTAAATGAAATTGCAGCACAGAAAAAGTTTCTGGCTGGACTCCAAACTTAATTTTACTGAAAGAGAATTGTTGTTCATTACAAGTAAAAGCAGAGAGGTACATAGGACTCATTTCCACTCCATGGCACCTAATTTCAAATAACTTATTTATCTTTATGGGATAAAAAGGGTGGATAAAAGAAGTAAGCAATATGTTTATTGGAAAGTTTTAAATTTGTGCTCCAGAGGTGGATTTACTACTAGATACGCTTCCATACTTAGTGGGGAATAAATTTCCCATGGTAAGGAAAATTGTCAACACAGGTGGTCCAGGTTTCTGTTATCTTCCCTTGCAGCTCTTTACAGAACTGGTTACATGTACTATAATATCCTGTAATTTCTAGGTGCAGAGAAGTTCATTTGTTCCTAACAAGGGTTTTTGCTTTTGCCAGCCGGGCTCCTCTCACCATTACAGATCCAGGTTCTCCACCATACCCCACTGTTCTGTCTCTTCCCTGCCACTTCCACCGCTTCTCTACCATGCACCTTTTAATCTTTACAATACTCACACAAATGGAGTGCTTGAATTATTTGAGCCTTTCTTGGGTAACGACTGGCCAGCATGGATCTTTATTGTTGCTTTCCACACCTCAACCAGGCATGTCACAGATTGCAACACCTGCCAGAAAATGTGCTTCTCTCCCATTCCCTTCCTCCCCTGTAATTTCATGCTGATGCCCGGTAGAATCTATTTCCCAGGGAATGCTTTTAAACCTTTTGCTTCTCTGCTTCCACTTCTTTGCTAAATCTGTTCTAAGCAGGTCAAACCTGATAGATAGATGATGTTATAGGAGGAACTCTGCTGGAGTTTTCTGAGAGGCAGAATGTAGTGCAGATCTGTACGAAAATAGAAAATTCTGCAAGGCAGTTTTGCTGGGTTCAAAATCACTTTGTCTGTAAAATCTTTTTGAGTATCTGTACAAAGAATCCTGTTGGGCCATTTGATCTGGGTTGTGAAGTAAAAGAGACTATATGGATCAGTGAATTTGTTCTCTTTAGGAATTGAGGGCTCTCCACAAAGAACTATGTTTTGTTTCTCCAGGCACCTATAAACTGTTGTGTTTGATGTTTCCCTGTCCTTCCAAGCAAATGAAGTTTTCATTTGTTTTCCAGGATTTTGAATATGTGTCCTGCCTTTTGGAATAGCAAAGAACTGCAAAAGATTACTGATGTGCCTCAAAACTGAGCCGTTCAGTTTTTGAGAATAATACTGTCACCACTGCCATGGAATCAGAGTAATTCTACTTTAACAGGTTAATTCTTTGTTTCACAGCATTCATGCAAACCCTCGTTCCAGTTGGGCTGTATCGAAAAAGACACCGAATGCACTAAAAAAGGTTGGTAGGCATCTCCTACAGGCTTTATGGAGAAAAAAAAGACAAGTTTCAAAGCAGTATTTCCAGTGTTTGTTTCCTTATCTGTTACCAGATGTCCTGTGCAACATGTGTGCTAAATTATGTTGGTTGTGTTATTTCCTGTTTTAGGTGTTGGTGTGGAGTCAGATCGGGATGGCCAGCCTGCATCTTTTGCTCTCAGAGATCATCTCTAAGGTATGTGGGATGTGATAAATGGCCCTCAATCATATGTTTTTAGTAAGAAGTTCACATGGCTAGAAGGACTGTCTGTCTCTTTTTGGGCCGTAAGTTGTCTTGGTAAGGAGAACCTCATGAGAAAAACTTTCCATCTTTCCCCTGCACGTCAGTATAAGACATGGATATGATGGCACTGTACATTGTCCCTGCCTCTCTCTTTTGGGAATAAAACATTGAGAATGGGATAGGGGATGCAAAGAGCAGGCATGATCTCCAAAGCATCCTGAATATGTGTTCCACATTTCATGTGTGCCAGGTTTTCTGGTGGAAAAAATGCACTTTTAAAAATAGGGAATTAAACTCTTATTATTACATTTGGACTGACTGTTTTCTGTGCCCTTTTTGAATTAATTCTGATCTGCTTAGTGAAAGTATGATTGCACCAGTTATTGAAATGTATCATTTTTCATACACTAGCTATTTCAGTAAATTAAAAATATTGATCATACGTCATTTTCAAAAAAGAAGAGCAAAAAGTAAAAATTATATGACTTCAGTTTCAAATGCTTTGAACTAATGAAAAAAAAAGATATTTTTTTCTTTAGCACTGCTTCTAAATATTCGAAGCAATTAAACACTTATCAACACCCCTGGGAATATTCTCTGCAGCTGAATCAATCTTATTCTCAAACGCTTTCCTGAAATTCAGTGTAAATTATCCTTTTCTTAATATCATTTTGCAACTCCTACATGTCTTCAATCTGCTTTTGAAGTATTTGTCATGAAGCTTCAGATACAACCAGATACTAGGGTCTCTTTTTCAGTGATCGAAAACATGCTCCACGCAAATCCAGCCTTCCCGCAGAGCCTGCTTAATATTGGCTCTGGTGGTTTTGGATTAGAACTTTAAGGACAAATTGTGGCTTGAGCAAGTAAGTGGAGAGAATCAGTGAAATCCTGTACAGAAATTTCTCATCTTTTTGTTTCTGAAAACTTGGAGAGAAATTTTTTGGAAAGCTCCTGGGTCAATGTTCTTAGAAAATGGATGTCAGTGAAGTACTGTAAACACCTCAATTACATTTAAGCTGTTTTATTAAAAGCCAGGTAAGTCTGTGTTTTGATGGAGTCTTAAATCTATATAAGTTAAAGCTCCAAATGCTTCGCATCAAGCGTGGAAGTAATCCAGTATTAGATCTCGTAAGGACAAAGAATCTTTTATCTTGAAGTGTTGAGAACATCCTAAAAAAAAAGTCTCATAGAGTTACAAATTCAGTAAGATAAATCACAGTGTCTGTGCAATTGAAAATAAGTTTTCAGTTAAAATTCTAGCCAAAAACTGGGATTATTTAGAGCAAAAACATAGGGAACTGATGATGATTATGGTTTTTCTCTCAGCAAGAATAAACGTTTCTAGAGTGCTGAGGTTTACAGTACACTCCTGAAGAAAATAATTAAACATTGGAAAAGGTTCAAATAAAAATAAAGAAAATTATTAAATAAAATGGATTATTTTGAGACATTCTACATGGTCCATTTAATTTAGCAAATAGACATTTAACCTCATCTCGTTTTTTCAGTGGGGAGCAAAAATTTGGTGAAGAACAAGATCCCATGACTGAAAGCTATAGAAAGAACCAAATAGACATTCAATTTGAATATGGATGACAATTTGTCACTTGGAATACCCCATACTGTTTGGCATTCCCTAAAAATTTACATCAGGAATTTAAGGGACATAACACTGTTCATGTCTGGCTATTCAACTGAAAGTGGAAATCAATACAGTCCTCTGTATTGATTCACAGATAGATGTGATCCCAGATCTTTAATTAGAAAGCTTTAAACATCTAATAGTGAACACAATTCTTGTGGTTGCCATATTTAAAAATAACAGCAAAGCAGAAAATAGAAGGAAAAATAGAAACTCAACGAATGTGCTTTCCCACCCAGCTTTCTTAACGTGACATTTGTCCTGGCAGGGCAATTTTTTACCTTTCAACTTTTCTTAGGAATGGGTTGCGGTATTTTTAAAACTTTATATTTCTCTGTCTCTATCCATCCCCCTCTTTATGCTTTCTATTTTTTTAAACCAAACACACACATACAAAAAGATTCACTATTTATTTGTGCTCAGCAGTCTCAGCAGAAAAATGTGCCTTTAGCATTTTGCAGAATGATTGCAACAACAGCATTCAAGGGATTGTGGGTAAATAATTGTTCACAGGCACAAGTGATGCTATGTTTAAGATTCAAACATTGGAGTGTATCATTCTGATATCAAGGACGTAGAAATATTGATATATATAGAGAGATGCACTGTGATGCACTTTAAGTTTGTTTTCAAATGTATCTCAGCTACTTCAGGAAATCAAAATGTAGTGGTGGCTCAAAAGAAGAGTGAAAAGTCTCCATATCATTCATATTACATATGAAGCAAATGCCATTATGAAAACTTCATTAATATGTAAATTGCAACATTTTGATTAGCACTTGCAGACCCCTTTTGTTAAGAAAAGAGACGGAAGGAGCTAACCAGATTACAATAATTTACATAATAGCTCAGTGGTGGCAATGCCACCAAGAGAACCTAAGGAAGGTTATTATGACTTTTTTTTTTAACAGCTTAACACAGTATTAAAACCAATTGTACAAAAGGAAGGATAATATTTTACTTCAAACTGGCAAACTGTTTCTTGGAGTGGTAGGATATATGAAAGATAGGCTGGAGCTTATTTTAAAATAATAGGATAAGTTTTTGCTCAACAAAGGAATACAAAAATTTTGTGTCATTTTTCAGTGGTTTGAAGCCAAATGACGAGTAGCTTTTGTAACTTGTTTCTCTACGGTGATTTTGCACTGTGCTAGATCCTATCCTTCTGGAAAGCAATGAAAATTTGTCCATTGACTTCAACAGCCTCAGGATTTATTCCATGCTCTAAGTTTTCAAGCTGGAATATGTCAGTAGGACACGTAAATCTCTCACTCAGGTGATCAAATCACAGCACCATTACTATACAATACGGCATTTAAATGTCTAAATTGGGATAATGCATCCAGGTGCGCCTTTTTCTGTCAGCATCTGTTAAGTGGGTTTTATAGGTCTACTAGGCTTTGAGTTTCTTGAGCACTATAAGATAGCTAATACATTATGGGTTTGCTTATTCCCTGACACTTCAGATAGTCAGAGAAATAAGTTAATGAACTCTCTAAGTATGAGAATTTACTTCTTATATTTGAATTTCATCATTTGAAAGACGTTTCCATATTTGGACACCTTAAAAAGGAACTCAATAGCAGTCGTGTTTGCCAGGCCCTTTGGGTCAAGAGACACTGGAGCACCCCCAGCTGGCTTACAACAGCATGGCTTTTTTAGTGGTAACCCAGAAGATGGTGAGTAACAGAAGAAAGAGAGAGAAAATCGTGGGGATTCTGAGGACTTTCGTATACTTGCCAAAGTTCAGAGACCTCGGGGCAAAACAGGAAAAAGGAAAGAAAGAAGATATTTGAAAAGCAAAGTTCAACAGCTCTGCTTGGTGCTACTTGAAAGTATATTACAGGCATCATATCAGATTTATCAGAAAAAAATAACTGTGATCTTTTAAAATTAGCAAGCTAGGTGGCACATTCTGTTTGTTACAGTTCCATAGGGACATTTTCGCCCCAGCTGACTTTCACAGAAAGTGTTTCATTACGATGTAACTAAAGCAAATATTGGTCTAAGAGTTAAGAATAACAATACAGCTTTTTGCATTAAAAGGGTATTCTGTTACATTGGGAAAAGAGTTTCTGTGAAGCAGTGTGCCCACAGGGAACTTCAGAATAGGAACGGATGAACCTGCAGAGAATTTTTTTATTTTGCTTTGTTAAGCCTTTAAAACATTTACAGAGATTTTTTACTGTTTTTAGAACTCATTGTAAAAAGCGTGAAACTTTTGTCAAACTTTCTAAAGGTATTCAAGATACAGTTAAAAAAATACACCCAAAACACACCAAAATGTCATGCTTATAGGACTGGGCTTTCAGCTGGTGATAATCAGCCTTGCTCCATTAAATTCAGTAACCTTACACTGACTGTCTGGTGTTGCAGGCATCTGCAGGAAGGAGTCTGTCACAGAAACATCAGCCTAGCTCCAACTAATGCCAGATTTTTTGAGAGGATGGGCTAAGGCTCATTTGCAAGAGATAAGGGTATAGATGCACGTGAGTCAGTACGTATGAAGAAATTACCTAAAAAGTTCCTAAATGGAATATATAGTAAACTGGTCTTGATAATGGGCATTTGATCAATTTGTTTACAGAAAAAACAGCATTAAATTCCCTATTGTACCTCCTTGAAAGAAACAGTTCCTAAATAGATGAAGGGCAAGTAGTAGCTGGTGACACAGCGTGCTTGGTACCCTCTCCTCCTAGGTGGGAGGTGACCAGACCTTTTAACTGCCTGGCCCAGGTTCTGTGATTTGCCTGAACTGGGCTTTGTGCAGGCTCAGAGGGGGAAATGTGACATTTCCGTTATCTTCCTTCTTCTTCTTTCAGGATCCGCTGTGTGCCAGTTAAATCTTTGCCATAAAACATTTATCCTCAAGCTTGTTTGTTTTATGACCAACAACCCACAGCAGCTGGAGCCATTCCAGTACAAAGAAACCAGGAGCTCCAACATGCAGGAGACAAAACAACGTCTCCTTTTCAGCTGCATTCAAGTTGGCAAAGTGGGTGCTTTAGGAGCTATTGAGCTGCTGCACAGGCAAAGGGGTAAGACTCTAATGAGGGACTGGGATGAATCAGACTTGCTAATCAGATCTGCTGTCCACATTGCCAGAGCTGCTGCTTCATGATAGCATAAACATTTCCCCCAGCAATTATGTGTGTGTGACAGAAGTGGCTGGGATTTTGTTTGCATTTTCTTTGTAAAAGGGCTAGAACTGTTTCAAAGGGAATTGCAGATCGTCCTACCTGCCCAGGCACACATTTGGTTCACAGTTAGTCTGCTGTGTGCAAACTTGAATCCTTTCAAGGGATCTAAGCTGGAAGTTCTGCTTCTGGCATGCACCGAATGTGCTCCAAGCCATGTGGCGGACACAGGGTGCAACACAATGACTGTCTCACAGCAGCACAAGGGCATCCAGTGTGTGCCAACCCATGCACACGCCACTTGAGGATCTACAGACCAGTGAGAGCTCCTGCAATGTTCAGAACAGCTCCTTTATGGTATGCTACGGGACAGAAGGCACATGCTCATTCATATTTGCAGTCAGTCTGTTCAAGGTCCTCTCCTTTCCCTAACTGCTTCATCTTTATTTGCTGAATCTTTTTTTGTATTCTACCACTGTTTTAAACAATTGTGGCTTCTTTCTTCCTGAGCACACCTCCCTTTATTCTCACAGAAGCTGAGGAAATGTTTTCCCGTGACACTGACATCAGCCTGTCCCCTAAAGGCCCAAAACTTTTTCTGATGGCAGAATAACACGTTTCATTGTTAACAATCCAAGCAGTCCACTAACCTCACGACAGCGCTTACATACACAATGACCAGTAAAGTGGTACATTGTGTTCAAGAAAATGAAGTCCCTTTTAATGAAGACATGGCACAACTCTGTCTCTACTACAGACACTTCATACAGGTGGTGAGGTGAGAAAAGTCAGATGAGCCACTTAGACTTTTGTGGCTCTTGGGCTCATTCTGTGGGACACCCAGGGAGGCACAAAGTTTTATGGAGCTGAAACAGTTCCCTATTTCTGAGCCACACAGATGTCAACAAAGGAATATCTGGAGACTCCCCATCATGGCCTACACCAGGACCCTGTTTGGACACTGCTTCAGATTTCATCCAGGGCAAGAGAACTAGTTTTGTGTTCAAGTTCACAGAGGGCGTGCAAGAGAAAGCAGATGGAATGAAAAGGAATATCCAAGGCTTTTGCTGGAGTTAGTATGTCACAGAGCTGCAACAAACTGATACATATCACTCTCACAGTCTGACTGTGAGGGCTGTCATGACCTTATTTGCTTGAAGACCCCTTAGTGCATTGTTGAGCTGCTGTCTGTTAGAGACCAGGGTGATGTGGCCTCACAGAGCCATGGCCACTGTCTTGAATGCAAGTTTGAGCTTCCAGGATCTGTCTGGTGAAGGAGAATTAGCAATGACATATCACAGCTAAGAGCTTCTGCTTTCTCCCTCCACAGCTCAGTTCTAGATGACATTGCAGTCCCACCTCTCTGGCTGATTGACCCATCCCACTGTGCCTTGGATTGCTGGTGATGAAGTGGCTTCTGTGGATAGCTGTGATTTAACATGTCTTATTCCTTCTTCTGTAGGAAGATCCCTGTCTGCTCACTCCCAATATTGTCCCACAGTAGCACAACCAAAGTTTTCATCTGCGCTCATAAAACCTTTGTTTGGACATTGAATGAACTCAGAATAAGAAAGGAGGCTGGGAAGAAGTCACCAGAAATGAGCAGAAAGAGAGCTTATGGCTGCGTGTGAGACTTCTCAGGCAATCATGGGGGGAGCAGTGACAAGCTTCAGTCTTCTGCACGAAAAAGACAAAAAGACCACATAAGCCTTCTGCAGTTGCCTAGGTAGGGACCTACATCCAGCAGAACCAAGATTTTGGTATTGCTTTACTGCGAACATCGTGTGTGGGTGGATTTTTGGCCCATAGAGGAAGCCTAACCTGTCCAAAGTAAACCCCAAACCATATATAATGCAAATGTAAGGGTGTTGTCACCCGCCAGTCTAATAATCCAATCACTCCTATTCCACCAAAATACTTGAACTTGGCAATAAATGACTTGTTTCCAGGTCCTTCACTTCAGTGATCTTTTAGGAAGACCTGTCTAGTCCTAGAGGACTGCATATGGAATGATTCCAGACTCACACCTATAACACTTTCTATATCTCACCTGTAGGCTCCTCTGACCTGTCTTATTTTCCATGCAAGAAATTTGCCTGTTCCGTATTTTTCACAAATCCATGCTAATTTTCATGATGTACTTTCAAGTGGGATGCCTTTATTTTTTCAGATTCCTGTGGCACTGTTCTAAAATCCTCAGCAACAAAACTGAGCTGATATACTCTCCTCCAAGTGACCATGAAGGCATTTATGAACGTCCCTTCCTCACCCTCATGGTTCTGGGGTGTTTTGAAGCGTGATCCTCGTGACCTCATTCTCTGATCCTGAGATGTTTGAGCTATTTTAAGGAATTTTAATAAGCTATACTTCTTTGCAATGTGCCAAAGATGGCAGCCTTTTACATTTGTGCTCTGGTAAGGTGACACTTCAGGTTGTGCCTGCGGCAGGGCATGCCAAGAGAATGCAGGAGGATACAAGACCTGCTGGCGACATAGGACAGGTCCCTGCAGCTGGAGTAAAACCTGTTGCAAGCCTGAGCAGTGCCTGGGCTGATCTAACCATGGAGCCTGGGTTTTAGGTGAGAGGAATTGTTTAGCCCCAGAAGGGGCATGCAGGGAGGCTGGTCAGAGCAACAGGGCAGTGGGATGAAACAAAGAGTAATCTGAACTGACAGTGGAAGCTCCACCAATGTTTCTACTCGCAGTGATCCTGGGGGATTTATTTGAGACATGCATATTGTGCAAATGCTGTGAGAATAAGAGTACATTGAATGCCTCTATATAATTATTTTCACTAAGAAAATTCATTGTAACGTCAGCAATGAATGTCCTAACTATCAACCAATTTTATTTTCTGTTATTGAAGCACTCAATTGTTTCCTTTTTTCCCTCCTCACTCCGCAGTACTGATACAGCAAGCCAGATATAATGAGAGGGTCTGAAATGTTTCTCTTTCAGTGAGGAAATTAACTTTGGTCCTCTATTTTTACTGTAAAACTTGAAAAAGCCTACCTACATTAATTGTAGGGTTGTTCCATATATAAATATAATGCTGGTTATGCTGTTGCAATATTATTTTCAACATCTCATGCAGCTGTTGTAGCATTCAGTCTTTTCAAATAGAGAGTGGTGCTCATGTGAAAACAAATTGTGGTGAATGACACTCAAAAAACGTTAATGTGTGTGAAGCAACTTAGAGCAATAACTGTGGCCTTGAACATACAGGCAATCATTCACTCAGACTACAAAGCAATCATTTTGTCCAAGAAGAGAGAAAAATAGGTTGGAGCAACAATTTGTTCCTAAAAAAATTGGAATCAGTTAATCAATTCACAGTAAGTATCTGATTTATTTGTGTAATAACATGACTGACAATTTACAGCCTTTTCCAATAAATCTCAAAGCCATGATTTGCTGCAGCCAGAAGCCATTTATTTTATAAAGATGACCTTTAATCTCTCTGACGATTGATTAATCAGTATATCATAAATAGAGTCGTGAGGGGTAAAGAAAGATTTGCTTGATGATGACCAACCTTCTGTTCCTAAAGAGCTCTGCAGGTGTGTCCAGCACACAGAAAGCTTCATTAAAGACAGCAGAGAAGTGAGAGCGGTACGTGGTGTAGCACTAAAAAACCAATAGCATTGCTTAATATATGTTCATTAAAAAAAGCCACGACGATAAAAACAATCCTCCAGTTGTAAAGAGTTGGCCTGTTGTTTTACAACCCATCCCAAATAAGAGTGAGATGGGTGATTAACCCCTGGGCAGAAAAGAGAATGGGCTGTGCCTGTGATTTCAGCACCCGCTTAACCTGCCCCACTCTGGGGTGCTGAGTAGGTGCTTTAGCCCCTTTGGCAAATATTGTTTTCAGCTGTTCTACCTAAGGACTAAAGAGAGAAGGGGAGATTACTAGAGCTTCTGCTGCTTGTCCTTTTCCACTCTTGCTCCATAGCCAGGCAGCACTTGGAAGAGTGAATAGCAGGTAAGGTAAGTATTGCTTATCCTCCTGATTGTTCAGCTAAGTCTGCGGGATTATTCCCCACTTCCTGGAGATGTGTTTTCTTGACATGGCTTCAGCTGATGTAATTGCTTTTGGTCTCTGAAAAGGGGTTCCCCTCTCCCCCACCTCCAGCTCTTCCCTGTCAGGCTCACTCTCCTGCTGTTTCTCTTCAGCATGGTGTGGCACTCAGGTGAACGTGCAGCAACTGTTCCTAAAAGAAGGGGAAGTAAATACTTGGAGGGGGCAAAGGGGTGGTGGGAAAGTGAATTTGTTTTCTCTCGCTCAGCAACTCCTGTGCCTGCAGGTTGGGTGAGTGTCAGATCCAGTACACGGGGAGGTGTGTGTTGTGGGTGGGTGGCGAGAGCCCTTTCCATGGCGGTGAGCATTCAGCTGGCTCTGTTGCAGGTCTGAAACGATATCCACAGAACCTCTAAAGTGCTGTTGCTGCGGTTCCTTTCCTCCTTGATTGCATCCGCCTTGCCTCCTTTGCGCCTCTGGTCACACAGTCAGCTGTATCAGCATGACGCCCTTGTCCTAATACAGAGGAGAAGACAGGGAGGAGCAAAAGGCTCTGGAGAGTTGTTAGATTGTTTTACAGATTTAAGCTTTAATGGAAAGCGAAAATGGGTGTTTTGGGGTTTTTTGGTCAAAAACTTACTTGCAAACTTTATATTACAGGTTTGTTCATAGAGCATTACTAAAATTAAATAAAAATACCTGCCACCTGTTTTTTCCTTGATTTGTAGAGCTGCATAAGACTATGACAGAAGTAACACAGTGAGGAACCAGGACCATAGCATATTAAAACGCTGTTGATGAGTGACAGCTGAGGAAAGCATGTTGATAGTTGGGGAGGTGGTCTGTGAAGTTATTCCAGGGAACTCTTCTATTGCAATTTATTTACCATAAGAGTCGTACAAGTGGCAGATTTGATAATTCTTCCACCCCTTATCGCTGTCTGTACATGGATAGTTTCTTAGAAGCAGTGGTGTAGGAAGGAAGGAGAAGGAGTGCAAGCTGCTGAGCTGGGAAAGGGGCAGTCAGAGTAAGGGCACATGTCCTGAGGGAAAGCTGGGCTCAGAGGGGTATTAAACCCAAACCATGACCTGACCCATGCTTTCCTGTCTTTCAGAAAGCTCTGCAGGCCATTGAGACCTCCACAGCAACATCCACAGCGAGTCTGTAGGCTGGCTGATGATTTTTCTTCCCAATCTTACACTTCTGCTGCTCAGCTTTCTAATGGGGCATATTGATTTTGATGGCACAAGCTTCCCAGGTTCTGCTGGATTTACAGAGACTTATTTAGTAGTGTTTGAGTCTTTGGTGAATGGTTCTCTGCAGCTTTCTGTGTGCAGTCCTAGCTGGCAGTTCTACTTATCAATTCACTGGATTGGGTGCTCTGTTACAAGCTGGATGAAGTGACAGTATCCTTTTTCTGCTCATAATTTTCACGGGCATTTCAAATCTGATTATTTTGCTAGTATATGTTACCCAGGGGAATCATAAATATCTCTCACAAGGTTTTGGATTAAAAAGGAATGCAAAACTTTGTTTAAAAATCACAGATGATTTGATTGTTATGATTGGTGATGTTATATTTATTTTCCAAAACCATCCTCTACAATAGCTGTATGCCATTTAGCAATTTACTTGTGCTAGAAGACTGAATTTGAGCTGAAAAAAACCCTGAATCTCAAGCTCTGGTTTGACAAAATTCAATATCTGAAACCCAGGAATGCAAGCAGGGCTGGCCTGAAATACAGCGATTCTTGCAACTCCACCTCCTCTCCAACAGAGTGTATGTTTCCAACATATAATTAACTCTGGATTTTGCCTCATTAAGCCTTTATTTTTAGTGAAAAGAAATAATATTATTGTCAGTCCCATCAAACAGACACTGCCATAGGCTCAACAATGCCTTGGAGCAAAGCATTAAGAGACGGATGTATTGCTTTATTTTGAGTCTTAGGAGGAGGAGGAAATCATCAAGTCATTGGGATTTTTTAATGCATATATTAAGTTGGCTGGCAGAACATTTCAACAGGAATGCCAAGCCAGCCAAAAGGCCTAACCTATAACCTCTAATCTTATGGAGCTGAACTCTATTATTTGCCATTAAAATTAGATGTTACTGAGTTCTAACAGATGTCTTCAGCAGACACATTTTTATTATTGAAGAAATTTAGGTAAATGGAAACTGAGCCCCAAATTTTATCTTGTACATTATGGGACTGCTGTGCTTTGTGGTCGAAGCTGGCATTTGAAACATGAATTATAAAAGCTCTTAGAAACCACACACTAATTGATGTCTCAGCAGTTCTGCTGAATCACAATAAGAACACAGGCTGCCATGACAAAAAAAACAGTTGCAATAACCAGTTACCCAACAGACTGGCTCTTTTTTTGCACAATGACTGACACTAGTTAGTGGGTCCATGTTGTACATCTCCATGGAGGTATTTTAATTAACTGTTATGAGGAAGCAAGGAAGTGGGTAAGGGGAAAAATCTTCCCAAAGACCTTTAATAAAAACCATCTGGAAGACACATGATAGGGTATGAAACATCTTTATGAATATGGCCCAGCACAGGTGTTTGAATAAAAAACAAGGGGGAATAAGACAATCTCTCTATTTGTGCTTTGTTCAACCAAAAAAAAGGTCAGAAACCACAGAAAAACTTGTTTTGACAAAGCCATTTAAGCTAGAATATTGCATTAGTATGAAATTGCCCTCTTCTGCTTGAAATGTCTAATATAAATCTGAATATATCTGCAGCATGTGAGTACAGTTCCCTGTGCCTCTAGCACTGGATTAGAGACCCTGACTTCCAGAGTGCAGTGATATTCTTTTTCCAATTTAACAATACTATTCAAAGGCACTAGACAGTAAAATGAACTTAATAATTTCAATAATATTCCTCTCTCCCCGAAGGTACAAGGGGAATAGAGTCTTAGGTATATGGATCATGTTTGCTTTATGAACTTCTCAGGCAAGAGTTTGCTGTTTCTCCCTGTTTTGCCTCAGGACATGCTACTTCAGTGATGGTAGAGGTAAAGGCATAATTAAAGAAAGGAGAGTCTTTTTGGTGTTCTACTTCCCAAGTGTGCTTCAGTCTGATGGCAATGGGAGTGAGAAATCTGGACTTTGTGAGCCCTGAATAATACTGTGAATGTTGCTGAAAATCAGCTTTTCCATTTTGTTAGAATCGTTTCTGTTACTTTCATAAGCAATTTTAAATTACAAGACAGACTGTAAAATATGATGCCGTGTATGGCAGGTGCTTCTCTCAGTAGTATTTAAAAATAGAGTAAAATAATAAAGCTTCCACAAAAAGGGAAAAATATCTTGGTTATACTTTCAGAAGCCTGCTACTAGGGAGGTCAATAAAATAAGTTAGTGAGGTTATTTGTGAAGTAAATCAACATGAATGAGGTGGAGAACATTGCCCTAGGGAAGCAATTCTATCTTTTCTTCTGTAGTACCCTGAACCAATCAAGAATGCAGTCATTGCATGTGAACCTCTTATGTTACTCTGGTAGAGTAATTAAAATCATCATTTTGCACCTTGACACAATTAATTGTTGTTTTTAATTGCCATGGTAGATAGAACAGAAAAATAATGTATTTTCCATCCTCAATTATCTCCACTAAGGAAGCACTTTATGCAGAAGGATATGCCACTTCTGTACTGCTTTAGAAAAACCGTGCCTCCAATATTTAAGTTGAAAACCCTTTCTGACTTGTAGGAGGTTGTAAAGGATGCATTTGTCAGGGAGCATATTTCAGTGTGCTTAAAATGGCTTTAGGAAACATTTATTCTCTGAACAGTTTGTGAGCGATGGCTTTGTAAATACATATTAGATATAATCTGCCTTATTTCTCTGTGTCTTGTACATGGTACCATACATTCTTTGCTGGTGTTTTAAATAGACTTAACCCATAAATCCATAACCTGAAGAAATAATGGTGTGAAGAATGTACTCCCGAAGGCTTCCATGGTTTTATGTGGGTTTTTTTTCCAGCTCTCTTATTTTATGAAAGATTTTGTCTCTCTTTTTGAAATGGCCCTTTTCTTAAAGACTGAGGTTTGATTTATAGTAGCATTGTATTATTTTCTCCAAAAGAGGAGAGAACTTTGCAAAACTTAGGAGTGTTTTGTGCTGTACGTGCATTTTGTGTCTGGGTGGAAAGTGGGACAAGGCAAATGCATTGCATTACCTCATGGATGCAAGAGGAGATACAGACTGTTGTTCCTTGGCCATCTGGAGCACAACAGAAGGGAACTAGGAGCAGCACTGCTCTTGTGGAGGGGATCAGCATTTGAAAACTTGCACTCTCTTGGCTATAAACTCCTTAATTATGCTGGGAGCTGTACATTGAAGGGTGTCTTGCATAAGGAAGTTGAAGCTGGCTCCCCATGAATGAAGGAGATCTTTGTCAAAGCCTTTGGCTAAAAAGAATTGAAGATTTTGTCTTCTGAAAAATTAATAGCTGGGTAGGCTCCCTGCTGGCAACCAAAGTCCTTGCCTTGGTTTTTCTGAACTGGTTCTTTGTGTCCAAGACAGAAAACAGAGAAGACCTATCAGCTCAGCTCCATCCAGAGGAAATACTCTTCTTCCTCTGATGCTGCACCTTCCCCTGTCTTATTTCAGAGGGAGTGATGAAGGAAGGGCAGTACAGAGAATACAAAGGAACCCAGAGATGTAGAGGTGCTGCTGAACAATGGAGTTAGAGCAGCTTGGAGTCCAAAGAGCTGAACTGTGATTGGAGACAGTGGGGAAACCAAGGCAGTGGAAGAGGGCAGATGGGTGACTAAAGGAAGGAGCTTGGGGGTGGTAGAGACTTACTGGGGCTGTGGAGGAGGATATTAAAAGAGATGATATCTTCCAATTCCTAAAATTGCAAAGGAGACAACTATCTTCTTTTTCCCAAGCAGTCTCAATCCTTCCCCTTCATAAACAAATCTTTATAGTTTTCTGCTTTCTCCTGTGGTAAAGAAATCAGTGTTGCTAGGAACACCTCACTGAATATGGAGATCTTGGGGAATGAGAAGGGTTTGTGGCTTCTGGCAAAATTGTCTCTGCTGCGGCCTCAGTGGCCTCCAGAAATACCAGATATTGCTCTTCCTGGGCTTCACTGTGTTGCTGCAGTGACAAAATACAGCTTGGCTGAAAAGGCTTCATCTCTGCACAGACCAAGCTGCCAATGTCCAGGTGCTTCTTTCCCAGTGGGTGTGGGTACTGAGATGCTTTCCCTGGATTTAGGTTAAGGCCTTCTTAATGCTTGAGTCCAGATTCATTCCATAGCCTGACTTTACATTATATTAATTGAGGAAAAAATTGGCCATTTAGGAAGACACTGGATATCTTTCTGCAGGGGGGAAAAACCCAGAGGGCTGTTCTTATTGTGCAGAAGACATTATTAGCAATTAAGTAGCCTAATTCCTTTAGACTATTTGCAAATATTTTTTCAAGTTTTAATTTTTTTTAATTTCAGTTTTAAAAAAGAGTAGTTTTAATTGTCAGGTAATAACTTAAAAACACGGGTGGGAAAGCACGGCATTAAATGAGATGTTTTAAACCCCTGTTTTTATTAATATTTTTAAATTAGGTAACAGCCCTCCTTTTGCCAACATCTGAAATATGGTCTTTACATACAATTATTTCTGCAGTCGTATAATTAGTAGTTCAACAGTGCAGATATGCAAAGAGGAGGAGTTAAAGTTGAACGTACAAATTTGTCATTTTCTGACTCTTCAGTCCTTGACTTAGTAACCTGAACGCTCATCTTTTAAGATGAGTTTCATGGGGAATATGCTTAAATTTTCTGTTTCATGACCTAGTTCCTTTGTTCTGAAGATTCAGAGCCGAGGTAAACTGTCAGAGCCCTGACAGCTGGCACCACAACAGAAATACTGGAATTTTTTTAAGCCTCTCTCATAGATTAACTCCTCAAAGAGCTTGCACACTTGAATGGCAGACCCTTCCAGATTCCACTTCATCAGAGTCAACACTTTGACTTTTGCTGAGCAGAGATTGCTCAGGATTCATTCCTTCTCTCTTTTTTTTTTTTTTTTTTTTTTTTTTTTTTAGTACGTAAAGCTGAATTTCTAGCCAATTCTTTCTGGAAATGGGTTTTTCCTGGCTAGAAATGGAAAGAATTGTAGTCCTGGCCAGTGTGACCCCCCTGGGTAGGAACTGTATCAGGGCAGCTGATGATTTCAGTAGCTCTGAAACCCTGTACATCCTGCTGTAGATTTAACTTGAATTGCTTTAAAATGATTGATGAATTGTATTTCTGTGCCAGGGCTAATGGAAAGGAAGCAAAATTTTAGCTGTGCAGTATTTTTTTTGCATGTAGTTATGAAGTGCATAACACATCCTCAGCTTCTGTGTGTTGTCGTAGCATGGTGACATTTCCACCTGCCCCTCAAACTGAGCAATTTGGGTGCAAATATCCAAGGTGAGCCATGTAATCCTAAAAACTGACCAACAGGAGCTCCTACCCCAGCAAAGGTTGGGTACCATGGTAAATGTGCATTCCAGTGTAACACACTGCTTGTTATTTGTTTGAACTCTACAAGCTACCTTATTATTGAACTAGAGAAATAGCTCTTTGATCTTTTTATTTTTCCCTTTGTCCAACAGCTTTTCTCTCACCCTTTCAACCCAGCTAATGCTTCAACCAGGAATGAATACATTACTCTGCTGAAATTTGAACAGAAGGCTAATTCCTAATCAAAATAGGCACTAATTTCTTTCACTGCAAATTATCATCATTCATTGCAAATTTGCTCTCCTTGAACTATGCCAACATGTTGTACAAATTTCAGCACTTGGAGCCAGCTGCTTATATACATCAAATCAAATAATATAGTGTTGGCTTTTTATTATTTCTGTTGCATACTTGCATGAAAAAATATTACTGTTACTGCTATGATGAAAATAAATGTTTAAACTTTTATTGGGTTCTTATACCAATACTAGATTATTCCATTAAAAAAAAAAAAGGAAAAAAGAAAGGAAAAGAAAAAGGAAATCCACTTGAAAATGCTGAGAAACTAAATAACATGATACATTGTTTATCTCTTTGTTGCTGAAACAGATTGTCCATAGGGAATGCGAAGCTTTCAGGGAAAAGATACTGCTAAGGTACCAGTGGAGATCTTTATTCCAAAACCCAGTGGGTATTATTTTACAAGCATTGCCAAGATGGCATTTGATATTATGAAAAAGACACACTGATCAGCTATCCTGGGAAACTGGGCCTCAAAGCTGGGTTATTTACCTGTTTTACGTAGCTTTTGTGGTCTTCTAGGTGCCATCACATGCATGCCTACGTACATAATATGTTTTCAAACACCTCTTCCCAGATACAATAGTATTTTATAGCACCGTCTGTTCAAAGGATGGATTTAATAGATTTATAATAGTGCCATCAGCCAAATAGCTTTGGAAATTGCAAATATGGTTAAAATATACACAAAAGATACAAACGTTAAACAGAGCAATTATGGATTTCTTTTTGGTCTTGAAACGTGTGTAACTGGATACAATTCCTTTTTGCTGGTGCTGAGGTATGGTGCATATTTGTATGCAAACAGGATTTGGAACATTTTGTTAATCATGGTTTTTATTCTTTTGTTTGCTGGTTTCTCTTTCAAGATAGAAATATCTAGTCTAATATAGTGTTCCTTACATGTGAAAAACATTGATTATAATGTAAATGAAATAATTGAAAATATAAAATGTGTGAAATCTAATTACCTGCTGCCAAAGTGTCTGCTCCAAGTAGTCTAGCACTGGGGCTGTTTTATTCATGGGACTTACTTTCTAGCAGGGAGAAACTGCAAAAAGGGGGGAATAATATACACCAGAAGTTAAAAACATCTTGGAGTGAGATACCTAAAACTGAACTTCTGCCCTCCTCTGTTTACAGTATGTTAAAATTAATAAAATATTTTCCACTAGGAAGTTCATACAATGCCTTTCATTTGTTTGCAA
This sequence comes from Myiotriccus ornatus, assembly GCA_036023395.1. Classification (NCBI taxonomy): domain Eukaryota; kingdom Metazoa; phylum Chordata; class Aves; order Passeriformes; family Tyrannidae; genus Myiotriccus; species Myiotriccus ornatus. The sequence continues at coordinate 9,406,024 of JAYRBT010000001.1, forward strand.
TTTGCTCTTGGCTTTGGAAAGCTCCCAAACAAAGTATATAACATGTATACAGTTACCTGAAAATGTCAAAGTTTATTGTAAAAGGAGAAGGTGGTGGGATATTTCCTAAATTCAGCCATGGATGCCAAATCACAGAAAGGCAAGGCTGTATTTCACTTGACAATAAGATGATCTTTAATGCTATAATTAAAAACAAGAGTTACTTTCATTAAATACTGAACCCCCATTGTGCCGATTATCCTCATAATGCTTTGCATAATGCTTGTGAATCTATAATGCTTAAAGATACAAAATGAAACATACTGTAAAGACAGCAAGGAAAAAATCAGCACCAATCTCTAAATCCTTAATTGAGTATTTTTCCTTTTGTTGTGTTATAAGCTTTCTAGAAAACTGATAGGAAACTTCTAGTTACCTTTTCACCTATAATAAAGGTGCATATTTACAGTCTGAGGAGAACAAAAGCTTCTCACAAGCAATTTTCTTAGCCACAGATAAATTTTGCTAGAAGGAGGAATTAGAGATTTATTGCATTTTTTTTTTCTGGTTTGGTAATGCTTTTTTGTTTTCTTTTCTCTGCTTTCATTTAAAATTTCTTTCTGCATCTTTGGGTGAAGATGCTACAAAACCTTTGGTTTTAAGCTGAATTATAATACTGTGTAACAATTTCTCTGCTTACCTTTGAGCTTTTGCCCAGTCAAGCTGCCATAAGGGACCCAAAGTATCACGTTTACAATTGTGGTGCATTTGAACCTGTCTGGATGGCAGGTGCCCACCAAAGCTGTCCTTTCAGTACCCTCCTCACTTGGACAGGGGAGAGAAAATATAATAAAAGGCTTGTGGGCTGAGACTGGGGCAGGGGGAGTTCACTCATTTGTTTTTGTCATGGGCAAAAAAGACTCAAATTGGGCAATTAGTTCGATTTATTGCCAATCAAATCAGAGTAAGGTAATGAGAAATAAACCCATATCTTAAAAGCCACCTTCCCGCCACCTCTTCCTCCTTCCCAGGCTCAGCTTCACTCCCTGTTTTCTCTGCTTCCTCCCCCACAGCAGCACATCAGGGACATGGAATGGGGCTACAGTCAGTTCATCACACATTGTCTCTTCCTTCACATGGGGAGGACTCCTCACACTCTTCCCCTGCTCCAGTGTGGTGTTCCTCCGAAGGGATACAGTTCTTCAGGAACAGGCTGCTCCAACATTGGTCTCTTCCACGGGGTAACAAGTCCAATGTGGGCTCCTCTGTCCATGAGGCCAGAGGTCCTATCAGAAGCCTGCTCCAGCAGGAGCTTCCCATGGGATCACAGGCTCTTTCAGGCATTCACCTGCTCCAGGATGGGGTCCTCCACAGGCTGCAGGTGGATCTGTGCTCCTCGGTGAACCTTCATGGGCTGCACCATAGGCTGCAGGGGAATCTCTGCTCCAGCACCTGGATCACCTCCTGCCCCTCCTTCTTCTTCACTGTTCTTAATGTCTGCACGGCTGTTTATCTCACATATTCTCACTCCTCTCTCTGTCTGAATTTGCCCAGGGTTTATTTTTTTTCCCCTCTTCTTACATATGTCACCCAGAGGCACTACCACCATCTCTGATGGGCTGGCCTTGGCCAGCAGCAGGTCTGTCCTGCAGCCAGCTGGCATTGGCTCTGTCAGACATGGGGGAGCCTTCTGGCAGCTTCTCACACAAGCCACTCCTGTAGCCCACTCCCTGCCAAAACTTTACCCTGCAAACACAACACAACAATGAGGGGTTAGGGTGCCAGCAGAGGAAGAGCTCTTTCCTAAAGAGCAACAGTTTCACCAACATAACCCTGATTGAAGGAGCCTAGAGAGTGTCTCATTTAGTGTGTCATGCTAAGCCTTGCACAGCCCTGAAGAGAAAAGGGAGAGAAATGACCGTAACTTGTTCAGAAAACAGCAAGAAAAGGTGTCTGAAGGTGATTCGTGAGGAAGAATATTGTGAAACTGAGCAAAAATAATAGGTAGGTGATAAAGCCATTTCCAGCGGTGAGCTGGAAGTGCCCACTCTAACAAACACTGCAGTAGCATTGATTGCTGTGGTACCCAGTGAGCTGGAGATGTTCTTCCTATCACAAATGAGAGGGGGAGTGGAGGTCCTGGGGTGGGAGAGGGAAAGCTGTAACCTGACTCACAGCTGTCATGTTTGTGTCCACAGCTGCCAGCATGCTGTCGGCTCTCATGTCTGATAAGACGAGCTCCCTTCCTTTGGCTTGCTCTCCAGTTTCTGCTGCTAGGAGGCCCATGGTCAGCTTGTCTCCCAGTTGGTTGCAGGATGAATCTTCCCATCGTCCCTTCATTTGCCTCGCACTCTTCAGTCATTTCTTATTTTTAGGCATATATGCTTTGGGCTAATTTGCACTGCGTATGGCACGAGCCCTTTGTGTTCTTTTTCGCTGTGATCAGAAAGAGCCTGAACCCAGAAGATGCCAAAAGACATCAGTTTCCCATGTAGGCAGTGTAAGCTGAGTGTGCTCGTTGCCTCCAAAGATGCTCAACACACTTGTAAGATGGGTCCCTGAGTACCTACTCATTCAAACCCGGTGCTCACAGGGCAAAGGGCTGCATTTCATTTTCACTGATGATTAATGCTGTATTTCAAAATTAGTTTTCTCCAGCAGCAGTGGATTTTAAGACTGTAAGGAATGCACTGTGTCTTAAAATCAAGCTCACTGTGTTGGCTAGTCCAGATGAACTCCATAGAACTGCAGGCAGTTTAAACCAGTCTCATCAACAGAATCTATTAAAACTTTAGGACACTGTTATAGGCACCTTTTTGGTTTTACTCCCTGAAATTATGATTTTTTTAATAGCATCTTCCACTCATCCTTCCCCTTCTCTTTGCTTTTTACTAGACATCATCAGCAGTGCTAGCCCAGAGTTGTCAATGTTTTGGAGCATACCAATGTTTAAATTCATTTTATAGGAAAGGAAGGTAATTTAATAATTCACATATAGCAACATATGGACTGGTATGTGTTGACAATAGCTACAGTCTGTATACACAGCTATGAGAGCAGAGGTGATTGTATGTATGTATCTGTATATCTGTACATGAGAAAGTTCATAAATACTAGCAGCTTGCTTCACGTACAGAGTATTTTGCACGTGTTAGGGTGTTTGTAGAAATGTCTGCATGTGTTTCTCAGTGTGACATGATGACAATAGTTTTAGAATAGCAGCACTGTAACTGCTGGGTACGAGAATATGATACCACGTTGGGTTATCTATGCTGGAAGTACACAAAGGCAATGTTGCAGCATGCCAGAATTTCTTCAACAAGGGACCTCGTTTTACTTCTCTGTGTTTCTAAATAAATTATGAAAAATATAAAATACAATTCATGGAGTACGTAGGAGAAGTGCCTACAAAGCATGGCAGATATCAAGGAAATGTTGATGTTTTTAGTTCTGTCATCCATCACCATAATGAGTGCCAAAACTCCTTTGAAAATTAGCTGTCTGTGATTAGGCAGGTTTCAGAGTGCAGGTTGTTTCTGTATCTGATTCTGAAATATATTAATATGAATGTTATGCTAATTTGTCTACTTTTGACCTAGAGCTTATCTCAGAGATTCAAGAGGATATTGCCTCATTAACTATCTCACTCGCAAAGTAAAACTACCTTCACCTTCTCACTTCATTAGACGGAATCGTTCCTTTTTTTCTTTTAGGGAAGAGCGAATAAACAAGAGTCCTTCAAGATGCGTTGCTTATTTCAACCTCAAGTATAGTTTGTCTTGTGCATACATAATAGAGGTATTAAAATTAGCATTCAGCTCTAATTCTCTCCAGTCTAACCGATAGTGTTTTGATGAGTTTTGGAGTTTCCGTTCTGTCTGGGAATTTTAGTGATGAGGTAGGGGAGACAGATAGCAGCTTGGTTTTCATAAGCTTGGTTGACCTTGCAGGACACAGAAGCGTAAAATGTTTATTGTGAAACTGAATAAATGTTCTTAACAGACAATGAGTATGCATACAGGAAAATAAAAACACAGACACCTCTCTGAATATCCCAGGCTGACCAGGAATTCATATTATTACATTTCTGCAGGACAATATCATCCCTCTGAAAATGTATAAGTCACATTTATTTTTAATACTGTAATTTTGATTTCTGCTTTTTCCTGACATTGCAGGGAGGACATTTTCCCTCCCCAATTAGTGGGACAATTTAGCTAGACTGCCCTCCCTCCCTTAAGTCCTCCCTCCTACCTGTGCCCACCTGCAGTTTGGAGTATGTTTACTGGAGAGAGTTGAAAAGTGAAGTTTGCATCCATACTTAGATCTAACTTGCCTAAAATTAAATACTGTTGAAACCAGTGGTCCAACTTTGAACCTCGCAATTTTTTATTTAAACCTAAAGTAAACATTAGAGGAATACAAAATATTTCACATATCCTCCCTGTCTACTTCTAACTCTTTTTTGAGTCTTACATTTGAATGCAAATTTAGTTAAAAGAAAAATGACAAAAAAGCTCTTTCAGCATTTTACCACTATCATTAAAAACAAGGAGTTCAAGCAACCTGTCTAAAAGACTTCCTTATCTTTTCAGCCCCATTGCAGGTATGTTCAACTATTGCATAACCAAGGAGGTTCCTTTCTTTGACTTTTGGCCTATCCAATATACTCAGAGATCCCTCAGTCTTTCTCAAGGAAACTCTATCTAGCACTGGGGATGCACCCTAATTTTGATTTACTTCTGGCAGCAGCCACAGAAATCCAGGGACTCTATGTGCAGCCCTGGTCCCTAAAGTCTGTAATGATTGCTTATATCATTTGATTTAGCCCAGTGAATAGCCCAAAGAAGATTAAAATGTTTCCTTCTGCCTAGCTGAGATATACTGCCTTGCTGAAATATGTCCCTGACCTCTTCTGCTGATCTGTAATACGGAGTCTAATAGCCCTTATAACTGTTATCCTACCTAGTGGAACTGCAAAGGCAGTACTTCTTCATATGTTTCAAGTGGTTTGGTGTGACTTTTTATTTTTTTTTCCTTTTAATCTCAGTAAAACACCTTCATGCAGTCTCCTGAGGGTAATGTCACATCTCTCTGCACACATTCCAGCATATATGGCTTTATTTTTTTTCCTTCTTACAGCAGTGCAGCTAACATGAGTTATTTCAGTAGCAATGACTCACAGACCTCTGCACCTGCCTTTAGCCAGGTGATGTTCTCAAGTTGCAGAAATGTCCTACTGCTATCCAGAGAGAGGTGAGACCCTCCTGCGGGCCAACTCATCCTTCTGGGACAGTTCCAGGAAGCTTCAGGGGCAAACCTCTGTGGAAGGCTTTAAATGCATTTGGATGCATCCCTGAATTCGTTTGAACCAGTAGATTGAATACTTGCTGTTTCCAGTCCTGTAGTACTCAAACATCCTGGGGATGTTTTGGATCAGAAATGTGCCTCATCCCCACTAGTAACACAAACTTCCAATCAATAATTTACAGGTTGTGTTTTGTCCTGTGATTGCTGATGTAAAATTCAGTCTCTGGTAGATCCGTGTGGATACACCTGAGTGAAGGTGAGTTGCTCTGCTTTACCCTGAGGGCAAATATAGACCTATGTAAAGCCACTGTATAGAAAGAATAATATTTTCTAATTCTATAAACCTTGGCCTTTGTGAAGGAGTCAAGGCAGTGTAGCACAGTAAATGGTTGAAGGTCACTGAATGAATGATAAATATCACGCCATACAGAGAGCAGCAGAACCCCCTGATGGAACTGGAGCAGTGCTTATCAATGCAGACTACAATGATGCTGTTTATTTTTGGGATAAGAACTAAATTACTTGTATATCCTCTTGGCTATGCCTTCCTTCATATGCTCACATATTTCTCACGGCTTTTATGGCACAAAACAGCATTACTAAGAGATAAGAATGTATAAATCTTATTTGGGCCACTGGAAAGTATTTGCACACTCCTTTTATTTTTTTAGTTACTATGTGTTAAGATAACGTAAAGCAGAAATGCAAATACTTTCACAAATTAATAATTTCTTAAGGAAAACAACCAACTAGCGAACAAAACCAGAACAAAACACAATAAGTAGCAATGCAAAAGCCAAGGCTGAGTCCTGGCTTGGCAGCAGTCACGTACTGTTTCAGTCTCAGATATTCCAGTGGAATCTGCCAGTGCAGCCAGGGGTAATATTTGCTAAGAAGTCAGTCAGATGTCAGCTTCAGCTTCTTAAAATTGCTGTATGTGCTGCTGAGAATGATGGCACAAATCCTATTCTCTCTTTCATTATTTACAGTTCACAAATATTTCTGCCGTTTTAATGATCTGTCCACTCTATAATATTTGTGTTGCCATATTCTGGAATTCAGATTTTTGAATGATACATCAATTAATTAGATGATATTTTCAGGAGATTGGGTGGGGACAGAGGTGGTGATTGATGGAGGGAGTCACTAGTGTTTCTCTTAGCAAAGTAACAATGCCTGGTACTTGTTATCCTCCTATTTCTTATTGCTGCTTTGCAATATGTTCTTAGGAGCAGATGTTATTTACTATAGAAACTTAAATGTCTTTATTGACAAATAGCAGGAGACAGACCCTCAGGAAGAGTGGCTTCATTAGCATGCAGCTTATACTATTTTTCAAGAATATGTTTGAGTCTTTACACTTTTTTTTAACACTAAAACGCTGATAGTAAATGACAGTGGGAATAAGTGCAGTTGACAGGATAAAACCAATGGTTTAAAAAGCCTCAATCTGTTTTCCTGATCTGTTTTCACCATGTGTGATACAGTCTTAAAAGCTATATGTTTTAAAAGATAGATGCACTATTTATAGTGGTGATTTTTATATTTCCTTTTGCCAAGGAAGGGCAAAGAACTTAATTTTATATCACACCATTTACAAGAAGGTATCACAACATCCTTTTCCAAAGAAACGCTACTGGGTGAGGACAGAAGCTGTGTGGAGGTGACTGCAGTGGTAACTGCTTCATTTTAAACCCTCAGCTTCGTTTTTAAGAGCCCCATTTTGTGTAGACTTTTTATTGATGCAAAATGTCAGAAGGGAAAGAGAATGGAAGGAGTGCCTAAAGGGTTTTCCTCCACCCGTGTGGGCAGTCAACGCCCCATGCTCAGCACGGAGCAGGAATTGCTTCCACGTTTTTCCCCGAGACGATTTCCACTGGCCACGGACAGCAGAGGCAGTCGCAGGGGTGCAAAGCACAGCTCCTCTGTGGCACACTCTGCTTTCCTCAGGTGGAATTCATCCTCCTCCTAAGGGTGCTGAAGGGGTTATAGTAGAGGAGCTGGACTCACAAGCCATGGCTAACTTTACAGCGCTGCATTCATGTATCTAACACATTTTCCTCCACATAATTTTGAGCACCCCCTGGTGCCCCTCTCTCTCATCCAGGAGAGCTGATGAATCAGCACACGTTACTGTCAGGACCCTGTTCTGGCTGTGCAAAATCACACTGAGAAGAGAAAAAATCTGTTTCTCAGTGGGAACTAATAATCCACCATTAATGTGACCTGTAGGCTACTACCCACGAGCAGTTACTTGAGCATCTTCCAGATCAGTTCCTCTTCCTCTCTCTGACAGCCAAATGAAATCAAGGTCCTCCTTGCAGCCTCTTCTGTTGGATTTACATTGAATGAGAGAAGTTATCACCCCAGTGCCTGGCAAATAATCACCTTGGCTCTCCTTATTAGTTCCCAACCTAGTTTACTTCTTCCTGGGGGCTGCTAAGTATCCTCTCACTCCTTCCTTACCTCTTGTTCTCAGAGCTGCTTGCCTTCCTTTCCGGAATCTGTAGCTCTAAATGCACTACAGTAACAGTCATTTATGTCAAAACTGGCATCTAATCCCTGTGTTATTCTGAGAATTAAGCAGTGCAAAGAGATGAAAAAGGGGAAACATGGATGTAGTTTTGGAGCACTGTTACTGTAAGCATGTGATACATGTTTTGTGGCTATCTGCACATGGGGGAAAACAGTTTTTGGACTACACCATCATCTAGTGACTTTATACAGTGCCTTAGTTTGTAAAGATGATCATAAAACAGAAAAACACAAGACTGCTGGTTCAAAACCAAATTTTCTAAGTATTAAGAAAAATTAGAAGTGATTGAAATGAAACAAAGGTGAAGCTGGGCAGTGCAGTAAAAATTAGTGTACAGCTCTTTTAGAGGAAAAGGGTATTTTGCTACTAGGCTCTGTTTTCTGAATGTCTTGAGCAAATAACAATGAGGCCTGTTGGAAAGGAAGATTGTGAGTACTTTTAAGGATGATTTTTTCACACTGAAGATAAATTGGACTAGTAACCTAAGGATGCTGGCCTGCTTACAATGTGGTGGGTTTTTTTTTTTGGTTCATTAACTTAATGTTTAATGGTAAATGTTGAAAAAAAAAACCCCAAAACAGCTTGATGCACATCTTTGAAAGCATCTGTGGAAAAGAATTGCTCAGTTTTGTACAAAATAAGGACAATCTGCTTACTTGCAATTTTGCATCCAGGTTACTCAAAGATATGGTTGCAAATCTAAGGTTGCTATGCCCACTGTGAGTGAAACAGTACTCACATTTGGTTACAGAGGAATAGAAAATATCATGCACAGGTCAATTGCATAAAATGGTAGATTAATTTACATTATTAGGGCAGGAACATGTAATGGAATTTTCTTTTGGTGGCAGGAGGATGATAATCAAAAAGATAGTTCCTATTTACTTATTTTATATTTGTAGGTTAAGAGATAAAATATTGTCATATATAATGTTTACACCAGCAGAGGTCTGACATACTGCTTGTGAAAATCAATGAAAGATTGGCCACTGAACTTTGGATTATCTATTAAATCTGTGAGAATCATGCCATTACAGATAATGTTGAAGCTGGGAATATGGAAAACAAGCAACTTGATATTTTAACATAGTTGATTAAAACTGTAGTAAACTATATAACAAGACGTGTAAATACATCTACAGTAAAAAAAAAATATTGATGGTCTTGGCATGCAGCCTTAATATAGGATTAAATAGATGGTATTAAAGTCTGTAGCATTTCTTTATCTATCTTTTCCATTTTATCTCTTTTTTTTTTTTTATAGTGCTGGGAGAAGTCAATGAGTTGTGAGAATGTGTCAGCTCAAGTACAGGTTTATAATTGCAAGAGTAGGAACGGTTTTGTCACTGATATTTTATCAATCTATTGTATTGAATTTGGGACACAGCCACATTTATTGATATTATAACAGTAAGATGTATTAATATATTTAGCTTAAGACACATTTACTTGTTTTGATGTTATGTCAGTATAATGTAATAACAGAGAAATTGATTTTGTCTTAATTTTGAGTTTTCAGGGAGTAGAGATTCTGTTAGACCCTGAACTCATACCTGAGCTTTGAAATGTTTTTATACTTTTGTATGGAATACATTTTCACCACTTGGGTGCTGAAATGTCCCTCTTTTTATGTGCAGAATAACAAGTTCCTCAGTGGGTGATGTTTTTGGCACAAAGTTTCTCCACTTTGTGAACACACTTGCCATTTCTTTGATAATGACAAAAGCTTCATTACCCAAAACAATGCTTCCTCAAAACAACAACAAGAATTAATAACAATCTTTGGAAAAAATCCCCCAAACATAAATCTGTGACTGGTTTCGAACCGATGTTTTTTCCCACTTATCTGATAATGGTTAAATATGCTCCTCTACTTTCTGTTCTGCTTTAATTCAGCCTACTAGTTGTCCAGTAATTCAAAATTCCTGGACTGTTTCCTGATAGTTCCTGGTTTAAAAGAAACAAGTAATCCAAGCCCTTGGATTGCAGAACCACTTTCTGTGTGTATATACCTTTGTGTCAGACAGGCACAAATGGTATTCCTTACACTTTTAGGCCCTCACAGGGCAGGCAGGTAGATAACAACACTTTGCTTGACAGCACAGAACAAACTGATATAATATAAAGGAGTTCATTTAGATGTTACCATCCTCTTCCGTCACTGATTTGTTATGTTCCATCTGCTAATAATGGTATTTGTTTACAGCAAGTTTTTTCCATTCATCTTTAGCCTATTAGTGGGTTTTGAGAATTTTTGACATGTGGTCACTTCATCCAGAGGTCTCATGGCAACAGCTGGAACATGGGAAAGTCTGAGCAGTCTAGAGGTGGTTTCCAGACGTTTCACTTTTATCTCATAGATTGAAGTGGAAAAAATCTTTCTTTGTGGTCAGTCTTGAGAATATTTTTGAGGGCAACTAATTTCTGAATATGCAAAGACAAAATAATATGGATAATGATGATTATCAAGTCTTTTTTCAAGGACTGGCACTCTGCCTCATCAACACATCTGCCAAGATCAGGATTTTTAATACCAAGAAAACCCAGTCTATTTATAGTGTACAGAGATCTTGCCATTCTGAGATGAATGAACACAAATGAATAGAGAGCATTGTAAACAGAACCGCTGTGCTTCTGGTTGTGTGAACAAATTCCATCTGAGGTGGAATTTGATGTAGCCACTCAAATCAGTGCAAGTGGGAGAAGGCCCTTTATATATGGATGCAACATTTTACCCTGTCCTTAGGGCATGAATTCTATATTTTTCCTTTATTTTTTGACTGAAAAGAATTCCAAGTCTCTTCTACATTCCTTTGTCAGTGACTCTGCTGTCTCAAAGTTTGTTCTTTAAAAATGGAATTCCATAGTTTATTAATCTTGGTTTAAATTGAATTCACTCATGATCACCCCATTCAAGGTTATTTTCTGCAATCAGCTCTTCTTGTCTGTCCTTGCCACTTACCAAACCCTCATCTAAAAATAGTATAGAATCATCTCTTGCTGACTCAGTAGGTATTTGGTGAAGTCTGTTTACTGTTGCATCCTGAAATACCTGCACTTTATAATTGTATTTAGGATTAATTAGTCAGTCTATACTAGATACCCTGTTTTTCTTGCTTCCACAGTTTACTTTCTAGTAAAACCTTTGACGTTTTTGTTATAACTAAGCTGTTTAGGATTAGATTTTGTACTTTTCTTGAAATTTATTTGTTAAAACCAAGGTTTCATTGCTGATCTTACAGCTGAACTGTAATTTCTGGGCAAAGTTTTAGCCTTTCTTCCCTTCAGCAGCTTTGGAGATCCAGAAACTCTCCAGAAGTCCACAGTTGCTGCTGTATTGTCCAGGAACTATAATCATGACACAGGTATCCTAAAAACTCAGAAATGGACAATCTGGTGTTTACTGACAGTAACCAATTAAAGCTAAATCCTACAAAGCTTGATTCTGTTTCTTTAGCATCTGCTCTTCCATTTTATAATGGTATTTAGTTTTCCTGTTTCATTTTACACCGGACACATCTGTCGTGTACTCTGCACACAAACAGCTCAGATGTTTCTTACTGACCAACCAGTTTCTGTCTTCCAGCTCATTGATACTCCTTTATTCATTGCTGAATCTCTATTTGCCTTGTTATTTTTCCTTTGTATACTAAAACCAGAAGGTTTTTTTCCATAACCTTCTTCTACTGCTGCTTTGTTTCTTTTTGTCATTTACACCTCATTAAATTCTGTTTCGGTGGATAATTTATTTTTTATTTGTTACCCGGCATTTGTGCAAAGGTGTGTCTGTTGGTGTTTCAGATGGAGCCCTGGGCTCTTGGGACATGCATTTTGGAATGAGCAACCTGGATGATTATATGGTAAGGACATACTAAAAATAAATCATTTGAATACATTTATAACTCAACCTTTTTAGGAGCATTTTTATTTCCTCCAGGCACGTTCCCTTTTTTCTTTCCCCCGCTTCATGCTGAATCCAAACAATTCCAACCAGTTCAGTCCAGTTCCGACTGGTTCAAACTGGACTAAACCGTATCTCAGCAGTTCAAACCAGATCAAACCAGTTCAGTCTGGATCCAACTGGATCAAACTGTTTCAAACTGGATCCAACCAGTTCAAAACGGTTAAACCTGGATCTAACTGAATCAAACCAATCAAACTGGTTTCAACGGGTTCAACCAGATCCAGTTGATTGAATGGCTCATATTCAGATTTTTAGAGATCAAATGGTGGGGAGGGGGGTGTTAGGATGGATTTTGGGGCGTTTGAGCAAATTTTGATGAATTTGGGGCATTTAGTTGGCTTCTGATGGGATTTTGAGATACTTTAGGGGGAACTGAGTGAATTTTTGATGATGTGGGGGCATTGTCGGTAGATTTGTGGAGAACTTGGGCACATTTTGGGTGATTTGGGGTGGATTTTGGTGAATTTTGGAGAATTTTCAGGAATTTTTGCATTTTTTGATGATTTTTTTGATATTTTGGGTGAACTTGTGTAATTTTTAATAACTTTGGTTGATTTTAGGTGGATTTTGGTGGATTTTGATGGAATTTGGGGGCATTTGGTGATTTTGGAGTAATTTGGAATTTGTTTGGGGGACATTTTATGTGAATTGGGGGGAATTCGGGATAGATTTGGGGGGATTTAGTGGAATTTTTGCATATTTTTGTGTGGATTCAGAGTTGATTTGGGGGCACTTTGATGGGAATGTTGGGTGCAATTTGGTGGATTTTTCTGGGATTCTTTGGATATTTTGGTATCTCTTGAGATATTTCTGGGTATTATTAGGAGAGTTTGTGTGGATTTCTGTGGATGTTGGGGCATTTTGGGTGTATTTTTCAACTATTTTGGGGTATTTTGGTGTGATTTTTGTCTGTATTGGTAGAATTTTGTTGGAATGTTGGGGAAATCAGGGATATTTTAGGATGTTTTGGTGTGATTTTGTGTGGATTTGGTGGCATTTGTGCAGAATCTTGGGCTATTCTGATGGGATTTTGAGAACTTTTTGGCTATTTGGATGGAATTTTGGGCTATTTTGACAGAATTTTGTGAATTGCTGCCCCCACCTGTGCGTACCCAGCCCATGTCATGGCAGCTGCTCCTGAGATTTTTCACTTTACCTCCAATTTAAAACAGAAAATGGATAAAGCTCCAATTTAAAAAATGAAGGAAGCTGTGCTTATCTCAGGTTAAGCTGGGGCTTTCCAAAGACATTCCCCCCAGTCTCTTGGAACTGAAGAGCAATAAATCTCTGTAGTGGTCTCTGTTCAGCACCTTTAAAATTCCTGGCCTTTCACATGGGCTTGAGCTGGAAGTGCAAGGAATGCCAAAGAATGGCTTCATTCCCCAGGGTGTCACTCTGCCTTCTCAAACAGGGCCACACATGTTCCCAGGGCAGTGTCCTGGCTTGTCCATCCTCCTGCCATTGTTACAGCTCCTGGTTTGTGCCCAGTGAGGAAAAATTTACTAAAATCCAAATTCTCATTAACTGAGTAGAAAAATCACCCAGATAGACCTGTTGGCCAAAGAATTGGCTTTCTGGCTGCTATGCACATGTTGCTCAGAGATTTACCCCCCTCTTGAAAGAGAGACTTGGGTTTGGAGAGGAGTGTTAGAGTTGGGATTAGAAAGGAAGAATTCCTGAGGGGGAAAAAAAAATAAAAAATTAAAGTTATTGGTTCATTACACTAAATGCTTTGCATGTCTCAGTGCCAAGGCCTGCTGCCAACAGTGGTTCTCCATGAAAGCCCTCCAGATGTACTCCCAGCTAGTTGTAACTTGGCACCTTCCTCACCCACTAGCTGCTCTTGGAGATGGATTTCAGAAGAGCCAAGTGTTTCACTATATGAATGAGGGGTTGTCGGAGGTGGGCCAGCAGAAGCCTACAGAGAATGGAGAAAGATGCAACAGAGCTGCAAGGAAGTCTCAGAG
>JAYRBT010000001.1:9419879-9447584 GCA_036023395.1 Myiotriccus ornatus
GGGTCATCCGTGTGTGACTCTCCTACCCAAAGTGTGTCCCGAGGGTCTCTCCGCGGGGGACAAAAACCCCCCCGCGAAAAGGGGTGAAACTCAAGGCTCCTCTCAGCAGCATCTCCACATCATGAGCTGGAGAACAGCAAGATGAGATGTCAGTCAACAGGTCTCCACTTATCCAGAGCTCCATGGCCTGCCTGGTGCAGTTTGCAAACAAAACTCAGATGTGGCCCCAGCCCTATGGGAGTCCAACCAGCATCACCGGAGATGCATCACCCACCCAGCAAGGCTCAGGCAGCGCAGTGGGAAGAACAAACCTGAGTTTATAGATCCCCTCACAGGGCAGACAGCAAGCCATGCTGGAACGCTGCACTGACCTTTACAAACACGACTCCTTCCCCCCATCTCATGCTCTCCAGTCCCAGCCACAGCCAGAGAGGGACATCGATCATCGTTTACCATCAGTACTGCAGAAGAGGAAGCAGAAGGGCTCTGGGACTGGATAGCTGTGCTTGACACTCCTGGTCCATCTCCACTTCCATTTATAGAATTGGAAGAATATAACAGAAATTTCTTTCATTTACAGAAATCAAAGAAATAATAAGAGAGTGAAGCTGTCCATAACGATGCAGCCTCTTCCTAAAAACAAGCATCACTGGCAGCAGCTCTATAGCTGCCGGTTCAAAGGCAAGACAGCACAGCCTGTGCTTTCCAGAGCTTCCCAAGGATATGTCAGACAAATGTACGGAGGAGAGACACCACAGGGCATTCCCACCCTACAGCACAGAGCCCACCATGGCACCTGTGAAGGGGGATCCCACCAGGACCCTCGCTGCAGGCTGCTGGAGAATGCAGCGAGGAGCGTCTGTTCCCCTGGATGAGGGAGGTTAATTACTGTGATCAAAAATATCCAGAGGGGAAAACGTTACACCAGATATTACCAATTAACCCGTAAATCTAAACATGGCAATTGCTGCAATTAATACAGTCCTACACTTGCACTAATTACCAGCCTGTGGGAGGAGGCTGTCAGGGAGGGAGGAAGGAGCTTGCAGACCCGCAGAAGCAGCAGATCCCATGCCCAGCTGGGGATGCTACAGTGGGTACCATCTGGAGTCATGCCAGCATGGAAGTGTCAGCGTTGACCAGAGGTCTCAAAGGGGTCTCCTGCTTTGAAAGCTAGGCCAGGGTGTTCAGGGCCTTCACAAAATTATCAAACCAGAACCACTCATAGTAGCATCATGGTGTGTCCCCAGCTTGATGCAAAGGTAGTGCTCTGCAACGCTGCCATCATGCAGGATTTAAACTGGGAGAGCAGCTGAGCCCACTCCCGGCCTCACCCTCCTCAGTTCAGGGGGCTGCAGACCCCACCACGCACACACCAAGGATGGTGGGGGAAGATATAAAGAGAAAAATGAGGAATTCAAACCACAAAGGTTTGTTGGTAGGGGTAGCTGAGCTTGTTCAAAGCAATGTAGTCAGACATAGTATGTGAGTAGTGTGTCCAGACAGAACATTCAAACAACAAGGCTGAATATTTACTTTGTGCTCAGTGTTAAGGATAAATGAGTTCTCTGCTGTCAACTTGTCTTGTGTTGTGAAATCAAATCAGTGCTCAGTATTCCCAACATGCCTAAATACAGAAGAATTTTCAAACACACACGCACACACATATTTTATTCTTTACTTTTATGCTTCTATTTATTATCTTATTAATCTGGGATAGGAGGTTACAGGACTTTAATGGGACATACATCCTAAGAAAAACGGGCTTAATCCATAAACAGACCTGTGTCCTGGAGCTCCTGATTTGATGTTATGTGTGTGTATGTATTTTTACTGTAGTAAGCAAGGCTCACATGACTTCGTTCTACAAGGTTCATGTCTGTAAACATGAATATATTAAGAAATATAACTACGTAGAATCTTTTCACCTCTGATCTCCTATAATAGGGTGATTCTGCTTAGTAGATGACAGAAAGGTTTTGGATGTTGTCTACCTGAACCTTACTAAAGCCTTTGACACTGTCTCCCACAGCATTCTCCTGGAGCAGATGGAATCCCATGGCTTGGACAGGTGCACTGATCACTGAATAAAAAACTGGCTGGGTGGCTGGGCCCAGAGGGAGGTGGGGAATGGAGTCATATCCAGCTAGTGGCTGGTCACAAGTGGTGTCCTCAGGGCTCATTATTGGAGACAATCCAGTTTAATATGTTTATCAGTGATCTGGATGAGGGGATAGGGTGTCACCTCAGTTATTTTGCAGAGGACACAAAATTGGGCAGGAGTCATGATCTGTTGGAGGGCAGGAAGTCTCTACAGGGGGGATCTGGACAGGCTGGATTGATGGGCCAAGACCAGTGATATGAGGTTCAACAAGGCCAAGTGCCATGTCCTACACTTGGGTCACAACAACCTCAGGCTGTTCTCCTGGTGAGGAGCAGCTGGAAAGCTGCCTAGTGGAAAAGGATGCTGTTTGACAGTGGCTGAACATGAGCCAGCATGTACCCAGGTGGCCAGTGAAGTCCTGGCTTGTATCAACAATAGTGTGACCAGCAGGACTAGGGAAGTGATCACCCCACTGTCATGGGCACTGGTGAGGCTGCACCTTGAGTCCTGTGTTCACTTCTGGGCTCCTCAATACTTTGAAAGACATTGAGGGGCTGGATCAAGTCCAGAGAAGGGCAATAGAGCTGAGGAAGGGTCTGGAGCACAACTCTGATGGGGAGTGGCTGAGGTATCTGGGGGTGTTTAGCCTGGAGAAAAAGAAGGCTTGGGGGTCCTTTTTACTCTCTACAGCTGCTTGAAAGGAATTTTTAGTGAAGCTGGGGTCGATCTCTTCTCCCAGGTATTAAGCGACAGGACATGTTTAGTGGTGGATTTGACAGTGCTGGTTTAATGGTTTTACTCAATCATCTTAGAGGTCTTTTTCAACCTAAATGATTTTAAGATTCTATGATTCTTCCTGTTCACTGACCTATGCCCAACTCTGTCATATCTTTCTGTTTTGAGAGATGAGACTCTAATCCTGGAGAAGTAGATCCAGGATCTTTCACCATCTATCATTGATGAAAATGTAAAAACAAAACAAAGAACAATAAACCCTCCCCAAAACCCCACATAGATTGATTTTTAGAATTGTTACTATATAAACCTGTTGGCTTTGTTCATCCTAAATTCTGGAGTATCTTTCCAAAACAGTTTTGTGAACCCATATGTTCTGATAAAGACTGTCACACCAGCTCAACTGCCTTATGAGACACCAGATTCTACACTGGAAGTGCGAATGCCCCACCAAAAAGAAAAAAACTGACAGATTGGGAAAATTCAGAAATAAAACATGAAGACGCAGAAAGGTGAGTTTCTCAAGTTTCACTCACAAAACTACTTATTTTTCTTGTTTGCAGAATTTAAAGACATAGGACTGAGCTGTCAGAGTAAGATGGAGGAGACAAAATGAACCACAAATTGTGCTGTCTGATTTACTCAAGTATCTCAGCTCTCCACTGCTTCCAAGCAACCAAAGCTTCCAAACAAAACAAGTTGCTCTTGTTCTTCTGGTTTTGACTTAACTAAGAAAAAGTGACTTCATGTTCAGTTGTACTGAAAATTATAAAATAAGAGACAATGCCCTTCTCAGTTTTAAAATTTCATATTATGCTTATGAAATAAGACTTGCTTACGGTATTAATCTAAAACCAGGGATATTTAAAGTGATATTATACTAGATGTGGGGCTATGTCTTCTACACCCTTCTTGGTACAGGTTGGTTCAGTTCCTGTTTCTCAGAATGTAACGAGCTGGGTGGGCGTGGGTGTATTGTAGGAAAAGAGGAAAATGTGTGACAGTGTGGCTGTATTAAGGCAGCCAATGTATATATAGACAGTTGCTTTCAAACCTTCTTAGCTAGCCTTTCAGAAAAAAGCAATGCCACTCCCAAATCCCTGTATTATTCTGTACACAACTGTTTCAGTGTCTTCAATTTTATTTTTTTTTTAAATAACTCTTGGATGTTTATTTGAGCATTTTATTTTTACCTGATTTATTGTCCCACTAGCTTGCATTTGCAGGAAGGTGAGTGCATAGTTTTCATGTGATTCTGTAGTCACTTCACACAGTGTTGGTCCGTGGACCACACGCAGAGTAACACCACATGAGATTACCCAGGGAGCTTTTCACAGTGATGAATGATAATAAATAGAACCAGAAGCTGGAGTCAGAAACACACTAAGAGCTACATATTTTAATAAGTTTGCATTTCTTCTGGTGTGATACCCACATATAAAAATCCTCTAGAGATTTCATTTAATAATACTTCCTCAAAGTATTTTTCCAGTATGTGTTTGAGACTTCCAAAACCAGATTTTTTTTCTATATTTAATAGCCACCAACAACCATCTCTTCTAATAATTTAATCAGTTGTTCTTTGAACCTTAAGCACCCTTAAGCATCTTGGAACCTTAAGAACCTTAATCATCTTGGAAAAGATGCTGCAATGCTTGACCACATTATATGAAAAGCATCTTCCTTTTCACCATTTTGAACCTGCCACCTCCCAAGTTTCTTTGGTGTCCCCCCATTCTTGTAGTACAAGAGACAGTAATCAATCAGTCCTTATTAATCCAGTCCAAGGAGCCACTCTAGTGTTGCTCTGGTTCCTACTGACTTTGCAAAAATAATTTCCTTCTATTTTGTAACAGGTAGCACTGTTCATGCTAATATGCTGTATTTTTTTCTCTCTCTCAACCTCCACATCAGTTTGCCCTGCTCTGAGCAGGGTTATATGATACAGAAAAATGGGTTAGCTTCTAAATTATTTTGATGCTATATATTTGAGTCGTAGTTCACTTTTTCTTTGTTAAAGTGTTTTATTGTGTGCTGGTATTATAGACATATTCACACATATATATATGTGTAAAATCATACATGTTTCTATAGGGACTCTGTGCACAACAGGCTAAATAGGTTCTATCTCCATCAGCTTTTTTTTTTCTTTGTTTGTAATGGTAGTTTTAAAGCAAATACTGTGATTGTATCCTTATGCTGCATTTTGTTGAGTTTTCAAAAAATTTTCACATGTCATTCTATGAGCATTTACTCAAGTTCATTGGTAGTTATGTACTCAAGTATTTTTTTTTTGCTGCCTGTTTGAAATTGTAATTTATTCTTACATACCATCTCATATAGCTGGTGACACAGTAAGGTTGTGGAAGGAATTTTCCATTCTCTGTTTTGTTTCAAATGTTATTTCTCTCAGTCATAGAACCTTGTAATTTCACTGCTTTCTTGACTAATATGTAGGTGCGTAGAAAAAAATATCTTTTCTTTGAAGAAGACTACAGAAAATAAATTAATGGATTATAATGTTATCAGTGAAAAAAAAAGTTCAACAATTTCTAACTAGAATGGATTGAAATCTCTGAGGGATAGATGATACACCTTTTATAGATTTCTTTTGTTATATCTCTTCAGTAGTTCTGGAAGTATAAATAGCTGATGACATCCAAAATAAAGTACAAATTGGAGATAGTTGCACTGAAGGAAAGGACATACACATGCAACTTAGTCCTTAGCTATAAAGGCAAAATTCTCCATTGAACTGATCATCTTGCTAGTTGTGCTTTGTTAGGAAAATATTTTGCCAATGTATGATGTCAGAGGTCACTGAATTTGTTTCTACATGTGATCTTCTCCGTGATAATGCACGTGTATCGGGCCTATTTATTGCTGGAACCACGGGCCTGAAGGCTCTCACAGAAACCGCTGTACGATGCAGTTTGTCACCAGTGGCCCCTTTCAAGTGGCCACATTCATTGCAGCTGGACTTTGAGTGACCTTTGGTTATAATGCTTGTTTGCTTGGCAAAGGAATTCTATGAGTCCCTTTGGAAGTTGTTTCAGTGTGTTCTGGTGTTTTGTAGATCATCCTCGTTAGCAAGTACACTCGAGATGCACTGTCGGTTCAAGGACTGTTCGTTCCTTAACCACAGTTTAGAGATTCAGGGAGATAAATTCATGTGAAACCTTCTAGAGCTGGTTACAGATTTCTGCTGATGCTTTTGTTGACAATATTTTTGAGACTAACTAGAGACAAGGAGAATAATTACTGTATTGCAGTTTAAAAAACCAGCAAAATTTAAAAAAGGAGAAAACACCAACTTTTGAGGGTTTTGTAAAACAGTTCATTTACTTACAGTTTTCCAGGGTGGAGATTCATCTTCTCTGTATGTGTTGATATGTAATACACAGTTCCCACAATAGGAAATGAACAGACAAATATTTCTTTGGGTTTTTAAACCTCTTTCTTTTTCAGTAGCAATTTGCAATTTTGATGCTTGCACATTATAATTTTATTCTTCTGTGCTTAACATTTAATCCCTTAAATGTGTTCAGCTATCTCTGATTTGGTATAAGCACAACATAATTCTATCGTTAATCAATGTGTTTATATAGAAAAAAATTAATACCACTTTATCCTTCATGAAAGGTAAGGACAACACAAAGCAACAATAGTTGAAGATGCGTGTTCTTTGTGTTCTTTCAACTCATTCTTTGTTGTGACTTCATTAAATGGAGCCAAGCATCAAAAGGAAAATAGCATGAACTTTTTATCAAGAGTTTTAACAAAATCCTCAGAAGACATGAAACAACAAATGATGAAACTGAAATCCAATAAATGAGCATTTGACTTACGAATTAGTTATTCCAAGATGAAAGGCTAAACAAATTAAATAAGAACTACGCTAGTCAGGGACCTAAAATACCAGAAGGACGCTTACACGTCTCACAATTTATAATATGAGCCTTAACTCTTTATGTCCACGTCACACGATAGACAAACTGTAGGCCCAAAGCCTCTCCCCACTCTCTGTGTGTTCTTGGCAATGAGGCTAGCAGGACTTTTGCTGAGTTTCACAATGGTTTCTTAAGTGGTCTCTGTGCCACTGAAACGGCCATTCCACTTCCAACACATGCACTCCTTCATGGACTCTCCCAGCCAGCCACATCTATGGACTCTTCCATCTTCCCACCCACGTCTGCCCAGCAACTTGCCAAGAACAGGGATGTAGAAGATGCATACAAGGAGGGAGGAGGGGGAAGGGAAAAAGAGGGAAGCAGAGGTTTGTACAGGAGAGGGAATGTATTCCTCCTACACTCCCCAGTCAATGATGGCTCAAAATTTAAATGTAGTTTACTAGTGGTTTTGTAGCAAAATTAATATGTGTATGAAACCAGTCAGCAGAATGGAGGAAACCTCTTCAAAGGGAAAGTGTTCTATCCTATTCTAGTCTATTCTAAGATTTGGCTGTGTTGGAGAAAGAAATACTGATATTCAAGCCACCTCAGAGTACCAGGTATTTGGGAAGCCACCAAGCAAGGGTGTCACTGATCACAAATGTGCCCACTGCTGGACTTTGTCAGGTCTGTGGAGCAGTGAGTACCTGCCTGCCTCCCACCACCAAATCCACCCATTCCCATGGAGAAGCCGTGGCTGCTGGGACAGTTGGTCTGCTGTCAAAAGCTCACCTGACAGGGAGCAGAGCTCTCCCCTGGGTAAACAGTCGGGACAGCGATAGTGAGGGACGCACATCAGCACAGAGATGGTGGTGAAGAGACACAAGTGACTGCTCCAGGCCACTGTGGGGAGAGCACTTGTGGGGTCTGGCCACGACTGGGATGTAAGAGGGGAGTGAGTTTTGAAACAGCAGGTCTTTGGGACAAGTCTGGTGACACAAAGTGCTTCTGCTGCTCCCCCTGGCTGGGGACCACGCTCTGCTGTCTGCCCCAGGAACTGAAGGGCTGCTTCCCAGGGGCCTGCCAAGAGAGGAGTGGGTGTGACCTCATGCTTCAGTAAACACTCTGACTCTTCCCTGGATTTGAAGTGGAGAATGAGGTTTGAAGTTTAGGATCTGTTAAAGCATTTTAAAAGCTTTAAAACTCACTTTAATGCGTGAGTCAGACCAAATTTATAACCCCTCCTTTCTGCTGGAATAAGTTTCTGCATTTTGTTTTCTTGCATCTGAAGAAGGAAGCCCTCAGGGTAAAAATTTAGACTTCAGAAATATGCAGGGTCTAATAGTTGCAATAATAGGGCTTTTTCTTGAAGCATCTGAAATAGATGCATTTAACTTCCTGGAAAATAATTGCAGCCCTCAATTATGCAATAAACACCCTTTTTATTTAGCTCATGCAGTATTTTTGCTTGACTTTTTAAGTATAAATAGCTACACAGAGGATAGGGTTTGTAGGAAATGCAATTTGTTTCTCAAAACTTGAGGAATGGCAAATGACCTATTATTGGAGCAAATTCTCATGTGCTGAAAAAAATAGGAATCCTGTCGAAACTATTTATTAGCAGATGAAACTGTTGGCTTTTTGCAGGATTTTTAGCTTTCTCTTAGATGAGCAGGCTTTGGCTGTATTAAACACTTTGGCTGTCTTTGAAAAGGGTGGAACAGTTTATTAAATATTTGCTGTCTCATGCTCTTTGGTTTCTAATAAAATTTCACTAATGAGCAACAATGTTCTCCATCCAGATCTGTTAATGAGTCTTTCAGTGTGTAGTGACTGAAAGTAAGTCCTTCAGAAACAGGGTTTATAAAGTGTTAATTGTGTCAAGATTATCCCCGAAGGGAGAGTAAATAAGTGTCTGTGTTTTATCTTAAACCTAGAAATGCAGCAGGGTTTGATTGCTGGATGTGGTAAAATTGAGACTGAAAATAAGCAAATGGCTGATGTCAATATTTAAAAAAAAGAAGGGGTGGTTTCATGAATTGAAGATATTTCTCAGAAGCCACTGAAATTTCTGTAGCATAGTAGGTTGGCTTGCAAGAAAATGGGAGAGTAATTGGGATTATATTTTCTTAGTCTCTACCCCTGGACTAGTTTAATTTTCTAATACTCTTATTTTCAGTGCAAGAGTATCTACTCCTGGTTTTTAAAAGTATTATCACCTTGTCTTTGTCTCCTGACAAAAATATTTGGGCTTAATTATGGTCTAGGGAAGTTAAACAAATAGAAGAACTGGCTATCCTTATTTTTGTTGGTGATCCTATAGGCTGTATAGGCAGTGAATGAGTCAAAACCTCTGCAATTAAGGTAAAAAATTTAAGACAGTGAGATTTGATATACTATCTTTAAAAAAGAAGTCATGTTATTTAACTGGATGGTTTTTGTATGTCTTGTCGTTCTTAAAAAAAGAGATTAATCAGATTATTTCCTGTATTGAGTATGTTCTTAAATGGTTGCTATGACAATTGTCTTCCATTTTCTTCCTTGTAGGCTTATCTCTTTTTGTTTCTATAGAGGGAGTTTGCCAAGGTAAGAATTAAGAAGTTTCTCCTTTTTTTTTTTGCCCTGGTATTTCAAGGATTTTGTATTTTGAAGAAAAAACCCCAAAGTTACAGTCAAAGCATTATCTTTCTGGTGTGTCTGTTCTGATTCTGGCTTTTAAGATTTACAAATTAAATACACAGGATTTGAGTCTTTAGAAAAGACATATGGAAAAATTTTTCACTTACGAGAAACTAAATGTTCTGGTCATCAGTGAAACATCTAATGACTATGATTTTTTTTTTTTTTAAGAACTTACAGTAGGAAATACCATATATACAGAGACCACAGTGCCTGTGCAGGATATTTTAAGTGACTATCTTACACAGCTGGTGAGCAGGATTTTCAGTGGTGTGATTATGCAGAGAATCTTGCAGAAATCTATTTTTAAAAAGTGTTTGACAAAAAGAAAGTTGTAGCTGGAAGGAAGAATAAAGCCTAGCTTTACACTTTGCTAAGCCAGATTTATTTGTTTCTCTTTGTGAAGTGTTGAAAGTACAGATACATTAAAATATGAAATTTTAATTTGACTTCTCTGGAAGCTCTGGAAACAATTTAATTAAATAATTTTGTAAGCCAAATGCCTTTAATAGGTTTGGGGTCATATTCTTAAGTGTTGAAAGGGTATGGTTCTGCAGAGAGTCTTTTTGAAGCTTTTCAGAGAAGGCTAAAAGCAAGAAGTTAAATCTGTCCTTTCCTGTGTAAGTAGGGAACTTACTGTGGCATCACATTCACAATTCTCAAGAATGATAAAAAAGTTTTTTGTAACAACTCCTTCAACCTTTCTGTTTATAAATATCCACTGTGCATTTGTATCATTCTTCTAGTCTGTTCTTACATTTCACGTGGTCTTTTAAACTCAGAATAAGCCAACTGTTCTTGATTCTGAAAATCTTCTTTACTGTTTTTCTTTGTGATCTTTACCTGACCTTCCTTAGCATCTTCACCTTCAGATCCAACTTCTCCCTACAGAGAGCAAAGAAATATTGAAAAAGGAAGTAAAATGAATGTCATTAAATATCTAGTACAAATGAACTGGAAAGTATATTCAGTAAACTAAAATATTCTTACATTTATCTTAAATGCTTCACTTAAGCTCCATAGCCCTGGTTCATTTGCTACCTTTCCTTGGATTCATTGTCCTAATGTGTCTGGGGAATTTTTAGGACAGGAACATAAGAATAATACTGTATAATACTTCAGCTCAATGAGGTAGGATTTGACAGTGGCCATTAGTATATGTGGATTGAAGCGTACAATAATGACACTACATGCTAAATTTCTTCTCAAACTCCAAAAGTTTGTGGCTCAAGGACTGTCTGTATCAGAGGTTATTTTGTTTCATATTGGTTGAGACCAATTTTTTCTCTCAAGACTTTAACATGTAGGAGGCATCTGAATTTTAAGCATTCACATCATCCTGCTTCAGGAAGTTCCACAACTGCATGGGGAGAGGATCCTTTGTTTTGTGTTTTGCACTCAACACCTGCTAACTTTCCTAGTTCTTATGTAGGATGTTATAGTAATTTCTTCAGAATTCTGCTTCTGCCACTCATGATTTTTATTGATCTCTATTGTATCTTCTATTATTTTTAACTTTTCAAGCTCAGGAGTCCTAGTTGATTAAATCCCTTTGTAGAAACAATTTCATACCTTTCCCATCCTTGTTGTCCCTGCCTGAATCTTTATCTCTTCAATATTACTCTTCCCAGGTTGCAGAAAATCAGACCTGTCCACAGTTTCAAATGGTGTGTGTATTACAGATTTTTAGGGGGGTGTAACAGTTTTGCTCTCTTTTCTAATTGCATTTTTTCCCCCACTGCCGAGCAGTCAGTTTAGGACTGCTATCCCTCCATATTCTCATTCCCAAATAGGAACAGCCATCTTAGAGTTGA
The DNA here is from genome assembly GCA_036023395.1 of Myiotriccus ornatus. Taxonomy (NCBI): domain Eukaryota; kingdom Metazoa; phylum Chordata; class Aves; order Passeriformes; family Tyrannidae; genus Myiotriccus; species Myiotriccus ornatus. Next base: position 9,431,102 of record JAYRBT010000001.1, read on the forward strand.
TCATTTCATGTAGCAAGCTAGAATTACTTTTGTGCAACACTTTACCTATCTTGAACTTCAGGTGTCATTACCACCAGTTACTGTCTCCCTTGGTAGGTCTTTTGACACGTTCTCTCATCCTAAATCTGTGCCACCATCCTTAATAGCTTGGTGTCATCCACAAATTTTGTCATGCCCTTTTTCCTGGTCATTTATGAATATTCTGAAAAGACCCCTGCGGATTTTTCCTTTGCTATGAAAACTTCCTATTTACTCATACATTTTTCCTTCCTTTTGACCAGTTATTTACCTAACTTTTCTCTTATTTCATGATTACATATTTTCCTTAAGAGCCTATGGTGTGCGCTTTTGTGAAATCCATTGAGATTAACATTACCAAGACCTCTTTTATCCATATGCCTTTGACTCCTTAAAAAAAAAAAAAAAAATCTAATAGTCTGTGAGTCTGAACTTCCCCTCCAAAGGATGTGTTGATTTTTCTTTTCCTCTTTGTGGAGCAGTCCATCTGTTCTCTCTACTCATTTTCCTGGTAGGTTTATCAATTTGACATTTCACGTATGTTGGATCCTCAAACCTTTCGATTAGACTTTTGGCCCCCATCCCAGTGGAAATGCACAGAAGCTGTACACCACCATTGGTAGGCAAGGTATTTTATTCCTGAAATTCCAGCTAAATTGCTGTCTAAGTATCCTTTGAGCCTGAAAATTTGTTGGTGTTAATTTAATCTGTTCGGTCCACAACCTGCACAACCTACACTTTGATTTGATTCAGATCTTCTGGCAAGAGAGTGAGATCCAAATTCCAAAGTTAAACCCAGAAAAAGTAAATATCAAAAAATCATTTAATCTTTCTGCTCTCACCTTGTATTTTGACAGTTCTGACCCCAAGATGTTCTTCACAGATTTCTGATTTGATGTGTTTTAGGAAGGGATCTCTGATGGTATGAAGGAACCAATGATTTTCTTGCTCTTAAAGATGTTAAACATATGCTTCTTTACCTCAGTTCTTCATTATAAGGAGTCTTTTAATAGCTGTTTCTCTGAAAAAAATATAAATATATGGCTAGCAGATATTTAGGAGAAAATACAGGTTAGTACAAAGTCCAAAAAGTCCTTTATGTTTGTACAGCACTGCGCTTAATCTACATGTCAATGGATTTGGACTGTCAGTAGTGCTGCAGGTCTTTCTCATATATGTTGTAGAATTTGTATCACAGATATTAATTTTGTGTTCAAATTGTTCTTCACTTTGATTTCTTTTCAGACAAAGCATTTGTTCTCAGACATTTGGTAAACCCAAAAGAAGCTTGGGACTCCGCTGGCAGAAGAACGAACAATGTTTATTGTCAGCATAGTTTGGGGTATCTTTCGAGTTACTAATCATGCAAGTCCTAAAACAACATCTTACCAGTTTTGCTATGTAATCATAACCTACAGAGGTAATATGGAGAGTACAATTTGCTCAAGTGTTGGGTGGCCCTTCTCTTACCTTCCCACGATGGGTGAGACCCATAGCATAGGATCACAGAACCATGGAGTGACTCCACCTGGAAAGGACCTTTAAAGATTATCCAGTCCAACCCCCCTCTCTTGACAGTTCAGGTAAGAAGCAGATATAAGTCTTTTATTAACACTGTACTATATAAATGAGCAAAGAACACTATATATTTAGGAATGCAGCTTCTTGCCTGTATCATACAACTGTCCTGTTTTCCAAAGAAAGGTTAGATTTTTCTCACAGCTGCTTGCCACAACTGAAAGGCTCAGATTTTAGAGAACTGCTTTATTTTTCCTTTGCTGTGGTTAAATTACTTAAATTGACACCTTTCAGAATCTATTTCTCCTATATAAGGGTCCTCTGTGGTGGCTCTTTGTTTCTTGTGTGAGCATTATCCCAGATTTACTGTAGACATCGTAACAAAGAGTAGGCAGCTGTAGCTGTGCTTTTCTAATGTCAAACAATCTCTGTCAGCATGCCTGTTCTTCCTGTATAGATTATTTTAGTTTGTGTTTGGTTTTCTGTTCATAGTGGAGCCACAAGGGATATAACACTACCCCACCTGTAATGTCTAAACCCTTACTGAGCTGAGTTTCTCAGTATGCCTGTAGAAAACCCAAACATGCAAATCCCATATTGGATGGCTAGCACAAATAAGGTTGGTTTCCACACCACAGCTTTGAACAATTCTAAGTATTCCTGTCATCTTGCATTTTACATAACATTGCCATTATACATGGAATTAATTTAGACGTCTCAGAGGTGAACATAATGGATGTCATGATGAGGAATTAAAAACCTTTAGGAATGCTTGCTGGCCCTAGTGAGATCAGAAATACAAAGAATCAATTAATAGCTCTGCCAGTCAGTCTATCGTGCAGATCTCAGTAAGGGAGTTATATAAAGCATTTTTGCCCAGGTAACAATCACATCATAGCCTGATAAAATTCTGTTTACATATTTCTCTTTAAATGGACTCCATATTTTACATGCTTGCTTTCTCATTACATTCCTAACTAAATTTTAAAAAACAAACAAACTAACTAACTAAAAAAAAAAACCACCAAAAACACAACAACAAAAAAAATCCCCCACGCAATCACATTTGCTTCTGAAGCAAAGTTTCCCCAGTCTGCACCTGGCTCCTGGTGAGTTGGTGGGTTTATGCCTTTTCTTAGGCTCAGGCTTCTCCTGAAACCTGTGGCCAAGTGTGGAGAAAGGGCAGGACTTCTGCTTTTCTAAAATCTGCTTCCCTAAATTTGGAGTCCTCATGATTTGTGAATCACAGCTCTTTAAATAGATGGAAATGATGCTTGCAGGAGAGTTAGCAGCTCCTGCTCTCGCTCTACTTGCAGGCAAGTGGGATCCCAGACCTGGGATCTAACTTCCCACAGAGCCAAGGCAGCAGGCAGCAGGAGCCTGTTTTTCTGGGGGAAATGGGTTCCTTGCCCCTGCAGGAGACAGGACATTTTGCTGAGTTCAGCAGGAGCTGAGAAAAAGAAGCGGCTTTCTACAGAGAGGAGAGACTGCTGTGCAGCAGGGTAGTGAGAGCTGACTCCCAGGAGAGGCATTTCTGAAGCACCTGTAGGATGGGAGCTACAGCAGTATTCCCCAAATGAGTGGTGGCACTGTGATGTAAAAAACGCCCAAATCCTAGAAAAGGTATTGTATTCCTACTCATTACTGAGCCTATCCACATAATGGCTTCCTAGAAACACACTGTGCTCTGTACTCTGCTTCACGTGTTGTTTCTTGCTTAAAACCTATGGCAAGTTCATGATAAACCATGCAAAAGAAGTCATGTGATGTGAGAGATTTACATTTCCAAAGTGTGACTTTTTTTAATACACATAGTAATTTCCTCGAAACATTCCATACAGATTTTTAAAGAAGTCTGTATGCAGATATTCAAGTGACTGTGCTATCCTTCCTCTCTTCCTTTGGCCATGCACAAATGTTTCCACAGCTGAATAACATCCTGAAGTGATATCCAGAAGCTTGACACCTGTTATAACCTCTGCTCTGAGTCAGGTAGGTGGCCCTTCCAAATCATGGTTGCTCAGCAGGGCAGGATAGCTTGGCAAGTCTTCCCATGGTAAAGAAAGCTGTAAGTACTAAAAGCTAAGTTGTGAAGCAGAGACTTTTCACAGGACAGATGTTTTATTGTGTTTTGTTTATTCTGGTGCACTGAGTGAAATAGAACTCGAAATGGTGCCCTTATAAATCATACCAAGATGCCGATTCCCCCGTGTGCTGGCAGGTGGCACACTGTGATGGCATAGGTGGCTGGGTTGGCCACTTCCTGATGCTGCAGCAATTCTGCCCAGTGACACTCACATCACAGGTAAATAGAATCTGTGCAATAGAATGCCATTTTGGAATTAAACAGGAAGGTAAATTTAGCTTTCAGCTGGGCAAAAAAAAAAAAATATCATACTACCTTGAGCGTATAGATCTTTTTAGAGTGGGATTTAAAAAAAAAAAAAAAAAAAAGTAGGTCAGTGTGCTTTGTAAATCTTGGTGCAGTTCCTCTATAGAACCTTTCAGAGTGGTCTTTTTTAAGGTACTTTATCAATTTTTCTAAATTGGATGCTAATTTTCATCATTATCACTTAAAAGAATTCATAAACATTCACAGCAATCAATAGGAAAACTCATTTCAATTCCCATTCTTTGGCAAATTCTCACTTGCTAGCGTAGGAAAGAGGAACATTTATTTTAATCTTGTTTGTTGGCTTTCAAATAATCACTGTGATAATATTTGCAGGAGACTTGCAAATTTTATATAATATCAGCAGTGGATTTTTTATGTTCCTTTAGTGCTTCCTCTTGTGGATCTATATAAAAGCATCAATAGCTGTTCTTCAATCTTTTACTGCAAACTTTTTTTCCTGCTTTTTACTGTAGGTAAGAAAGATTGACCTAAATAATTCCTTCATAGGAGACTGTAGAATGTGGGACATGCAGGGCCCATTGCAGCATTTCTTAGGTATTCTGAATTGATTGGAATGAGCCATTAAACCCTCAAACAGCAAAATAATTGGAGACACTCTCAGCCCAAATGACTAAAATGAAAATCAACTCCAAGGACGTGATCAAATGTCTTGCCAAAACCATCATAATAATAAATACTTCTGCTTTGAATGACATGTTTTACTGTAAAATACTTTCAGTTAGAATATTCCAGTGGTGAGTCACCTAGATTCCACCTTAAAGGTTTCATTTTATCTTTCTCTATGTAGGTTATGCAGTGAACAGCATTTGGATCAGAAGTCTCATTGTGCATATTAATCTGAGGGGGATATTTTCACTGTTCATACATGAGGTTTGAGACAATGATTTTAAAAGGGATGGGATTTTTTGGTATGTCATCTATGGATAGTTAGTATAATTGTCATGAATTTTGCCAGGTGTGGCTAAATAATGTTTCAGGCAAAGAACTAAGAGCAAAGCTTTTTACACAATAATTTCCTGGGTAAGATTCCACAAAATGAAAACTCATCAGAAACCCTGCTGGGATTCCATCAGCAAGCATTTATTTGCAGTTGCTGTTACACCTACTTACACAGTAATAATATAGCAGTGAGTTAAGTCACTATGCCAATGCAAATTAACTTTATTTTGAATAAAATACTAGATTTTAAAACATATGATGAAAAAAAAAAACAAAACACAAAACCCTGTAATGCCACTAGACGCATGCAGGAAAGTGACAGGACTCAAAAAAAAAAAAAGAAACAAACCAAACCTGCACATTTATTCTGGCCTCTTCGATTGCTGCTGTTTTGTATGCTGATATATCCCATAAGAGTACCTAGTCTATTTATAGTATGTATGTGGAACATATGCTTTTCTCTTCTGCTATAACTAGATTTTCTTTAGCCTTGCCATCTACAGTTTTGTTGTTTTTTGTTTTTTGGTTTTTTTTTCCAGAGATGGTCCTATATTTCAATCTGGGGACAAATCGCCCAAAGTGGTCTTTTCTGTCTGTTTGTTTAATTTGATCTTGCCTCACCCTCAGATGGACTGTTATTTTCCTAAGACCAGTATGTCTTGTGTGTGCTTGTTTTTGGCGATGCAATTGTAAATCTTAGAGAAGGATCTTACATTAAGCAATGAATTTCTTAGTGTCATGGACTGAATTCTGGTGTTTGACCCTCAAATATTGAAAAAAAAAAAAAAAAAACACAAAAAGCCTTCCAGAATAAAATAAAAATTTATAAAAAGATTACAAATAAAAACTAGGATTATCTAGATATCATGGGAGAATTCAGGTGCCCAAATCTCACCAAAATTCAGCCTCCCTTACAATCCTTTGAAAATGTCAGCTGTTGCCAGCAGGCACTCAGTGATCACAATGATGAAGTGTGGGATTTTGAGCCTGAGCAGAATAATAAGAGTTCAGATGTCGAGCTACGTAACAACAATAGAGATCTAAATTTTATCCTGTATTTCAATCTTCAACACATTACAAATTTATTCAAACATTCTTTTCCCTTAAGTGCTTTTCCTTTGTTTCCAGGAACTAAGCACAGATCTACCCTGGATTCTGCCAGCAAAGCTATTTCAGTCAGGGGTGTGAAGGCAAAGCTGTGGTGACAGAAGAGCAAGCAAGACACTTGTTCTGTCACTGAGGCCCCTGGCATCTTTTGTGAGCACACATGGAGGGTAACAAATGCTTGGGAAGCATCAAGCTCGCACATGGCTCAGCCAGCCTGAGAAAAGCCCTTTTTGCAGAGGGAGTTGGTTGCTGGTGCTTTAGCAGGACCCTGTCATGCATCTGCACGAGTCTGCACGGTAAAATCACATAGCTCTGGTGTCACTCCTGGATTCTGGAGCCCGTGTTGTCAGCTCCACAGACACTAGTTCATTCCAGGACTTCCCTTGAGGGAATCTGAGTTTTTTCTTATTGAATCACTCTTTGTGAGTACTTCTTTACTAGTTAACACAGGTGAGACTGTCAGATTTGGCCCTCTCTTCTCCAGTTTCTAGCACTATCCTAGCAGACACTACACTCAGGTATTTAACTTCTTCTTGTGGAAGTATTCTGCATTACTTATCTAAAAACAAACACAAAAATCCCCAAAACAACAATGAACAAAATCCCAGGCTGACCTTGCTTTAGCAAGGGGTTGAACTAGATGATTTCAAGAGGTCCCTTCCAGCCTCAATCAGGCTTTGATTCTGTGGCACATGCTCTCTTACCTACCAACAAAGGTGTGTCTATCAGGACAGTAACACCAAAACTGCTGTTCTGTCCACTCTGGAATGGTTTTGCTGTTGATGGCTGGACTAGCACAGGATTAGGGCAGAGTTTGGATGTAAAGGCAACACAGGCATGGGATGCAGTGTAACAATGTCTCTGACTTCATAAGATGTACAGAGACATTCACCTCCCATTTTCCTTTGTGATGCTCCCCATGCTATGACAGTTTGTCACTACTCATTTCTACTATGTAAAGGTAAAGCTTTCAGATGCTGAAGAAGTTAGTTAACTTGTTTACTGCTGTTTCATTTCTACTAGGAAACTGCTATTGGCCTCAGTGCTGATTATTCTCATCAAAGAATGCCAGATCTGGCCTCTAAACTATATCCAAAACTTGCCCACAGAGAAATAATTTGTTGATAGCTAAATAAATAGAAGGGTTTGCAGTGTATGTGCAGACAGACTTTGATGTGACACAGGGCTGTTTCATCAGGAAACTGACTGAACCACAGGACAATTTGTGTTTTGAGCCAGTTTCATTTTATGCTGCTCTAGGAGAGTTCTTGATTCCATGGGAAAATTGTTTTCACCCCCTTGTGACAACAATGCCCTGGCATAGTTTTTCCTTGCTGGGGCCGTAAGTTTCCCTTATTTGGCAGACTGTGGTACAGCTTTTCCACTGTACACCAAACTACTGAATACCAAATAACTGACCCAGGGTAGTATCACTTGTAGTCAGCAAGTTGGATCCTCTCTTAAATCTGGCAAGCCAACAGAGGCATTTTTAAGAAGCTGGAAATCCTGTTACTGGGTCAGATTCTTCAAAGAAGCTGCACGCTTGGCTACCATCTAGCCTTTCCCCTGAGTGTACTATTCAAGCAACAGGAATATCTGTAGCATGGAAGAGACACAGTCGTAAAAACATTTTGTCAGTAAGGAGAAAACGTTATTCAAAAATGTCTTTGACTGTACTGGTGGTCTCCAAATTAATTTTTCCAGGCTACTTTGTTTCTCATGGAAGATATGCACACCCCATAGAGCATGTGTCCATAAAAGGTGTACTCCTGAGGGTCTTTCTGATAGTGCCTCCTTTGTACCGTCACAGGGTACCTGTTCAGTAAAGCCACTGTATGATTTCTTTCCACATTCTTGCATTTTATTGTACACATTTTCAATATTCACTAAGACCCTATTGTCCTAACCAGTAAATAGATGTTTTAAGTAAAACATTCATATTCAGCTCATTAAAATAGAGTAGTTTGACAACACTGTAAAATCATCTCCTTTCACTGTATTTGGGGATGTGAGCCATAGAAATGCATCAGCACTCACATGCTGCTTTTCCACTAATGAATAGCCTTAAGGACGAGGTAGCTGGTGAGATTGGCAGTTGGATCTAAGCCTTCTGGAGGTTGTCACCAGCTGTTATAAAATAGTCAGCTCGGTGAAAAGCAAAAAAAAAAAAAAAAAGGAAAAAAAATCTTTTTCATGTTCACTGATCAAATATGAGTGGAGCAGTTCATCCCAGTATTGTTCACAAGGAGTAGGAGTGACAGGAAAGCTACTAGCACAGCCAGAAAACCAAAGATAGAATGGACCAAGGTTGAATGAGTCCCTCCCAAGTAGGAAACAAAGAGAAGGGCAAATCTGTATGGAAGTCCTGCATCTCCACTGACTGGAGAAATATTTTGCCATAGATGATCACCTGATCTGATTCTGCTTACAGTTAAAGCCTTTGCAAAATCTGGTAATGCTAACAAGGAAATTTACAGGTGTGCTTAGGTTAAAGTTAGTTATATTTGCTACAGCTGTGTTGGCTATCAAACAAGTGTGAGGTCTCTTTCTTAATGTAAAACACCTGTCTAAGAACCAAGGCTTGCAAAAAAACCAAAGAACAGCAAGAAAAATAGGGAAAAAGATGAAAAAAACCCATCAACAACAACCCAACCCTCACTAAAAATCACGTCAAAAACCAAATGGAATTTTTATTGAGTACATTCGTCAAAATAGGAGTTACCTGTGGGGTTTTTTGCCTCTTTTTCCTGCATTGTTACACCTCTATGGCCGGCATATAAGATGTAGGGTAAAATCAAGCCAGTGTCACTGTCATCTGGATGGATGGGAAAAACCTTTATCTGACTGAACTCCTGCATTGATTCTGGCGTAGAGGCTTGTTGGCTGACAGATTACCAATTCCTAAAATGAGAATTATGTGAAGGATGACAGCTGTAGGTTCATGGGTTGAGGGGCTTCAAAGAGTAGTAAAGCCGCAACCAACGTCAACTTTTGTTTTGCCACTACAGGGAAACTAGAAATGAACTCATCTTGATCTGAAAAGTAACTACACTGTGTTATTAATGTATGTAGGGTAGTGGTCACATTAAAGAGCCAGACAGAAATTATCCCTAATCCAGAAAGCATATTTTCATGCTCCTGAGGCAGATCTTGGCAACAAGATTAGAGGAATAGGTTTTCATTGCTAGATTTGAACTAAAAAGCTCTGTGTATCTGAAATACTAGGTGTTTTTGTTATGTTTTCTCTATTTAGTGCCCTTTCAAAGAAATTTAATGGTGGCATCTGCTCAGCAAATTTCTTGTCTGAAAGAGAATTCAAGGTGTGCGTTTCAACGTGGTGATGAACAGAACATGTAAAAATCTGAAGAGGAGTGTGCATTGACTATGGTAACACTGAATGTTTTAATCAGCACATGAGCTAATAGTTCATTTTTAGAATCCTATAGCCAATGAAATGGTAAAAAAAAGCAAGCTATCATAGAGTTTTACTGCACGTATTCTGCTGACAAATGCCCTTTGCATATGATACTTTCAAATGATTTAGTGAGAATATGGTTCCTGCTACATTTTACCATTTTGAAATACATTTCACCTTTCTTCCTTCACAAAAGACTATTTAGCTTTACAAAAGAAATAAACATTTGAAATAATTTTTTTGGTTTTGTGTGTGTAAGTGCAACAGTGGAAGTTGCAAATTATCAACAGGATGACACAAAATTTCTGTCATTCAAATTTCTTTTCCTGATATGTTGCAGGTCTATTCAAAGCAGGAATATTGGAAACATATATTTTAGGATGACTAAATTTAACAATACAATCCAGAGAAAAACTACCCCTAGGTGATCTGCTTTTTATAAAATACATAAATATTTTTTGAGAATTAGTTGTAGAAACAATATGTCTTATTCCTCTTTTTCCCTTATGTAATAACATTGTGGTCCTGAGGGATGACAAGAAAAAATAGTTTCATTTACTAGGGCTTGAATTTTTGTGGTTTTAAATCTATAATTTTGTGACAGAATGGCACAACAATATTTTCTATTTGCAATTTATGTCCAAGGCAACAAGAAAAAGTCTAGCAGCATTCTTGATACTATAGATCTTTCCATAGCTGTTTGTGTTTTGCTGTTCATTCTTAATACTTTCCTCCCATAAATAATTGATACTCTAACATTTACATATTGAAATCTGCAGTAATGTTTTCCTGAAAAAGTGATCAAGTCCATGCTCTAGAACAAAAACATCTGGATATGGACTGGCTGCAGATATGACTCATCACCCCATACAAACACTACAGAACAACCAATCCTGTATAAAGACCTTACAGGACAAGCCCTTTCTGCAAAAGACACAGTGATTTAATTCTTCTTTACTTCAAAGATGCAAGATCAAGTCCTGTGAAGTAATAGTTTCAACATCCACTAGCCTTTCTGCATACACCTATTGTACATCCAAATCCAATCTTTAGATGTTGCAGACCATTTTTAATGCATTATTGTTGTTGATTTTATTTCATAGGCCTGGGAGGATGGGAATGGTGGTATAAAAGTATTTATTCATCATATCATGCTTGAGGGATGTTAGCTTGTACTTACCTAGTAAACTGCAGCTACAAACGAAAGTGATGCCATGCTTGGGAATTTTGAAATAGCAATGAGAACAGAGCACTGGGATCATTGTAAACCAGGAACTGATATTTGAATGAACTGTTCTGCAACAGCTTAATTTGCAATTTTTGAATTTCCCGCTGTATTTTAATGTTTAAGAATCCTTTTGTCCTACACACTGTTCAGACACTGAAAAATAGACAGGTAATACTTCAAAGAAATTATATGTAGCTCATATTCTATAGCTTGCTTTTTTTTTTTTTGTGTGAGTAAAATAAGCAGATACTATTTTTTCAGTGCTTTAGTAAACATTCAACATATCCATGGATAGAGAATATTGTGTTGTTTATAGCTATAATGCTATTAGATTTTAGTGAAATATTAGCTACAAGTAAGGAGTGGAGGGAACCTCACTTGATATATATATCCCAGGAATCACTTTTTATGGTTTTCATATATAAAGAATCCAAGAGAACCTCAGCATAACCTCCACAAAGAAAACTCTTATTGTTATGTTTCATCATTGAGAGATGTTTATGGGTCCCATAAGATTTCACTCGGATGTTTAAATAATTTGTGTAACCTTTTGGTCATGTAATTTATTTGATTTATCTGAAATGATTGTAGACTAGAAATTTCATCAGCTCTGCTTTGTTTGAGAGTTTTCTCATAAAGCAATGGAAATAAAATAGTTAGCAAATTGTATTAGGCTTAAGATTATTGTGAGCAGCTCCCACAACAACTAGACGAATTGTGGTTTTGTCCTAATTTCATCTGTATTGTGTTTGTCCTAGATGTTTGGTATAATTTGATATGAAAAGACAGAGTAAGGATTTGCCTGCAAAAGAGCACATCTTTTTGAAGTCAAGGAAATTTGCAACAGCACCTGCATGAAAGCACAAGGGGATCACAGGGAGACACCTCTGGGAGCCCCCATGTCACAGACAGGAACAAATGCCTCCATGTGCTCTCTCAAGTATGGGGACTTACAGTCTGTTTCTCACAGTAGTTTTTTGCATACAATTTTTTTCCCCTTTATGTTTAAATTAAAAGCATCAGCATTAATATCCAACCCAGTTACAGGTTAAATAGTATTAATAGTACCTTATGTATTTACTAATCAAGCATGACTTTAGTTAGCAAGCTATTGCATGCAGCCCTGAACAAATTCTGGAAAGTTTCCCATCTCTGTGCTGACTCTTGAGGTGCCTGGTTATATTTTGAATATGGCACTGGCTGCTGTACCTCCTGTGGGTGTATTTTCTTCTCTCTTGGTGCATATGTACAAAGCGCAGAGCAGTGAAACTATGGAGGAATTTAACTACAGAACTGGCAAAAGCTGGTCTTCTCTGTCCTCAACCAGCCCCTGGGATGAGTTTTTTTAAGATGTTTTGATTTATATGGGAGAATAGAGATCACTAATTAAAGGATTGTTTAGTACTAATGACAGGGCTTGAACAAGTTAGAGGGACATCTTCCAAAGAGCAGACCTAAATTGTACCCCTTCTTGTCAAGCCATCAAGGGAGTTTGCACAGCATATAACTTAGCTTTTCAGTTCAAAGGAGCACATACAAACAAAGGGTGGTCCAGTTCATGGTTTCTTCAGAATTTCATTTATGAAAAATGAGGACATTGTTGAAATAAAAGAATTTGGATGTGATTATTTTCAAAACCTGGTACAAAGCAGAAGCAGTCTCAGTAAAGTCAGAGGAGCTATTCTGATATAAAATAAGTGTGAGGAAGACTGAAGGCAGAACTGTCAAATTAGTTTTGTTTATTCTTATAATGATAAAAGCTCATGATTACTCTTTAGGCTTTGAAGAAAGACATTCCTAGTGAATTTATTAGTGAAAAGCAGGTGCTTTAGTTTGTGGTCTTCCCTAGGCAAAATTTTTTTGCTAAAATTCCTGAACGACTCACAGCGGAAAGGATTCATTCTGGTAATAACATACTCGTGTACCTGGCAATAACAATCATTTTGAACTGTTGAGAGTTTACGAGGATCAACGGGACAAATTCTTCAAAAGCACAGTTCAGCTATGATAAATTAAAGTCTCTTTCCTCTTTTAAGATGAATTATTACAAATAGGAGGAGAATATTAGGTGGTGGTATTAAACTTCAATGTTACTTTTTGGTTTCTTTCACCTATAAGCATATTTTTTGTCTTGAAAGCCTATCCAACTGAGTGCTTTTGTGCTGTTTCCATTTCTTCCCCATCCTTTAGCACAGTCTTCCTTTGGTGGCTCTGCATGTAATAGAGACTTCCTATTCTGATGTAGGGCACAGAAGAAGTGAAAACTCTCCTACATACAGGACACTTAAATTCTTCTGTAATGCTGTAGGAGGGAATAACTCATGGCGCTATTAACAGCTAGTAAAAACAGAGTAAAATCCTGATATCCTCTCCTTTTGATTGGCCAGTGCACAATACCATATAGTGTCGATATGTAGGAGAGAAAAGCAAACTGATTACTTTAATCAAGCTGTCTTTAGAGGACAGCAGGTTGCTGTTCCTTGGTCAGCTCAGCTTTATCTTCTTACCTGAACTGTGTCTATACAGATCTGCACAAACCTGGTGAAAGCGAAGCCTGGGGTCTAAAGTATGAGTTCAAATTCGATTCGTCTTTGGTGCATCTGTTTCGTGGTAAGTGTTTTGATGAGTGGGAACGGGAAATGTTAACACCTTGTAAGATGATTTGCTATGTGAGAAAACTCCACTTCTCAGCAAGATAAATAGCAACCCATCCAACTTTGTAACTGCCGAAGAAGTCTCCCAATAGCCTGGGGAGCAGAGAGGGTAGGTTGAACTCCAGTGTACCTAAAAATAATGCAGGAGAGCTGATAATTTGTCACAATGCCTACGGATCACCAAAAGTTTCATTCATGGCCAAAAAGCCTTCGAGACTGAAGCAGTTATAGTTATCTCTTAGAAGTACCTGTCAAAGACACTGAAGTCGATTTATCCTTTACTACATTTTAGGAACATCTTGAATTGTCATATTCCACCTGTTCTCACTACCACAATGTTTTTCACTAATCAAAACCCATCAGATTTGTAGCCTCAAGGCACGATCAAGGTGTCAAAAAGAATTTGATTTTTACCACTTTATATTCCTCTGAAGTGCAGATGACTCTGACTTGGCAGCAGTATTCCATGCAGAAGCAAATTCTCAGGGCTTCCAGGTACAATAAATGGTCCTCAGTGGAGAGTTTGTGTAATACATCTGGATTTAACATTGATGAAGTAAGCCAGAAGGATTACACTTTGCAATCACAGTGTTTGATGAGAGAAGACTAGGAGATACAAAGCATAATTAATATAACAAAGAACGGTTACATTTGGAATAAAATAACTTTTTTTTTTGATAGTTAAATATATCCTTTTAAGTAGTACAGGTGAAGTTCTTGTTCAGCTCTTTGTAAATTTTGTTTTGAAAAGTCATTCAAGCCTCAACCTCACCAAAGTCAGTAAGCTACTTGACAAAGAGCCAAGAGTTTTTTGGATTTTACTGTCAGAAGAGACTGGATATCTCTTCTAACAGTCTGTAGAAAATACCTGGGCTGTGATAACAGACACAGACTTCAACTTCTAGGAGTCCAGAAGAAGTCAAAGACAAGCATTGCCTCCATATTCATTGATATTTCGAAGCAGACATGCACAAAATGTTCTGCATTTTAGGTTTCTGACAACATTTATTAGTATAGACAATTTTGGTGAAAATGACTGTTGTTGAATCTTTTATGCTTTCTACCTACTTAATAGCTCTCATAAAACCTGCACTTTGAAATTATTAAAATCCCCTGCAGTTCCCTGTCCATCAAAGATACATTTGCAAGAAGGTAATTTCTGATAATAGTGTATTTACTCTACAGTTGATCTTACTGCTACGTGTATTCCAATTCATTAATTATACCTTTTTCTTGGCTCCTAATTTCCAGAGGCTAACATTTCATGGGAAGCTTTATTATCAGCCTATAACATTTGTTCTCTTTGCTTGATATTTTCTGGTGCCATTTTCTGCCTCCTTTACGAGAAATACCAAAGGGTGGTATTTTGCTTCAGTTACTTGTTTATTTTTGAGCTAACTAAATGTTTAGTCTTTACAGAAGAGAAAGAAATGTCTTCAAACAGCTTAATTGATAGCAGAAATGCAGCTCAATAACCCTTATTCCTGTCCCTAGCATTTTGCCTGAATGTGTATTTTTGGCTATTGAAGCAATTGAATTTCTCCTTTCCTCAGAGTTTTCCAGTATGAAGTGTCTAGATGTTAATGATAGAGCACTACAGGAATCTTTCTTGCAGAAGGTATATCCCTCAAACAGCTTTGAATCATACATTTTAATCTTTCTGGGTTCAGGTGGTCAGCAGGCTATCTATTTCAGCCCCTATGCTTCATTATCTGAACATTAGAGTAGTGCTGGAAAAAGGTAGACCCCCAGTGAATCTTATGAAAATATTGCAGTGTTCAAATACAGGATATTATTGGTATTAATAAGATGAAAAAATTAGACAGTACAAAGCATGCAATGACATTTTTCAATTCACAAAAAGAAGCTTTCTTCAGAATATATCTAAAGGAAAATATGACAGCAGGGAAACAGATCTAAAGAGAGGTTTTTTAAGCTTGTGAACCAAAGAGTGATGGTAAAGAATGTAGAGTCTGGGTTAAAATACGTAGGTGAAATGGCTACATATTTCACATAAACAGAAGAACAGGCTGCATCAAGGTTGCCAAATGATATGTTTTCATATGGAGATGGTCTGCTAAATGAAAGTCCATCATGTTACAGAGGTGCAAAGATTCAAAGATTAATTGAAGCATTTCTATTTATGAAAGCACATAGCATTTCACTCTCTTTAAAAAAGGCTGAAGCCCTCTTTACTGGGAGGAATCATGTTGCAACAAAGCAAAAAAAATGACAGAGAACTTAAATCAGAAAATGGGACTAAAAACTATAAAAAGAAATTGTTTCAGTTTAGCGCAGTGCACATAATACAAAGCTGAGGAAAATATGTATGGTGCTTAACATATTTAATGTGGTCAGTAATGAGCTTCTGGATATTTGTGTTGGACAGCAGTACCGGGGAAGGTGGTGTGTAATTTCTGTGTCCCAGGGAAGGCAGAGAGGCTCTGTCCCCTGTATTGGCAATTGAGTCACTCTTGAGGCTATGAGACCTTTCCCATCTAAGCTCCAGGAAAGTGGCAAGGGGAGCAAGGCCAGTTCTCTGGCAAATCATTTGTCTTTTTGTAATCATTAAATCCTGTTGTTAAAGGCAACTGCTGGAACAAGAAGGAAAAATCTTAGCATATTAACAAAACAGCCACTGTTTCAATGGCAATAGGCAATAGCACCAAGTCCTCGGTCACCAGCTTTCTTATGTTCTTCTGTATGACAAAGGATGATGAAAATGTTTTCTTATAGGTTGCTCTACAACGAAAACTTTTTCTGGTTTGGCCAATTACATATATATTTCTTCACAATGCTTCTCTAACAGTGGAAGCCTCCCTGTTAAAGCCACTGTGGCATAATTTGAGAAACATATGTAAGCAATACTATCAGAAGTCCATTATTGTCAACAGGAGTTGTGAGTGCAGCACAATGTTTTGTTAGAGTATCTATAACAGTGAAGCATGCCTGACTTCAAACAATTAGGAGACTTCAACCAACCAGCATTTGTTCTTATATCAAATATCTTTTAAGAGTTTCTCAAAATCCTTAAATAGTTTAGGAGGGCAAAACTATACCTATTGCAATTTCAAAGCAGTTTAATCATATTTGTAAATACTATCTGCTCAGCAGGGAGCCCCTGGTGGTCTAGTGGTTAAGACGCGGCGCTGTCACCGCCGAGACCCGGGTTCGATTCCTGGTCAGGG
>JAYRBT010000001.1:9453985-9467674 GCA_036023395.1 Myiotriccus ornatus
TAACAAAAATTTACTACCCCTTTTTTATCTTTTCATTTGGCAGTGTTTTCTCCAGAACTACAAAACTAGCCAGTTAAATCATGAGCCTTATTTTTCCAACTTAATACTGGTATCCTTTCGCCTGGAGGATACATAATAGCTTTAATTATACCCATTGTTTGCTAAGGAAACAGCAGCATGACACCTAAAAAGCCCCTTTGCCTTATAGTTAAAGGACAAAGTTCATGCAGTTGATTAAGGACTCTGCATGCAGGTGTAAAACTTCAGTGCAGCTATTGCTCTGTTTTTACAGCTGTTGATCTTTCACACCACTCAAGCAGACCATGCTGTGCAGGAATTGATCTGTAGAAAATAACTGGGCACAGTGATCAGGTATCACTAACCTTGTAATTCCGCAGCATTTCAGGGTAGTGCTCATGTTTTCCTTCTACTTGTTGTAGATTAGGTACAAAAGGAATGAAATTGTTCTGGTTATTTCCAGTTGTGGCTTGGTTGTTGTTTTGTTCTTTGTTTTTTTTTTTTTCTTCTTTTAATTTTTCTTATTATTATTCCAGTTGTGTATTTTTTATTTCCAAGAAAATGAAATTCAGGCAATGACCGTAGAATATTTCTCTCAAATCCTGATGAGGACACTGGAAAAATTCAGAAGAGAAACCTCTTTGAAATAATTTAATCCAAATCTTTACACAGCCCTGATGAATATTGTGATAGTGCTAAGAATGAGATATTAGCAGCTCAGTTACCTGTTTGGTAGAAACTTTTTTCACTAAAGTGGTTCATTACATCATTTAGTGGTGGTGTTAAGGCCAAATAGAGAGTCTTCAAGTCAGCAAAGAACGTTTTCAGTAGAAATAATGACTTTTGATAAGTCAAAAGGGACTAGAAAGAAAATCATGTATGGAACCGGATAATTTTTACATATGACAATGCGTAGAAGGAAGTAAAAGTTGGGAGCAGGGTTCAAAACCAGATTGAAAGTGGTTCTGAAGGAGGATGGGATGGCCCAAAAGAGGTTGTGAAGGTTGCAGCCCTTACAGTCTCTTGGGGAGAATGGGCCAGCAGCTCTCCCAAATCCTGGGAGATGACTTCCATCACTTGGGATAAAACCTTAGCTGAATCTTAGTCTAGGAATTAAAGCTGTTTCTGCAGAAGCTGAGGCTCCTTTCCACTGGCTCTAGCCATACAAAAGTCATTGCAGAAACAAGGGAGGGCGCTTTTTTTCTGTAATATATTACCAATAATAAGCTGCAGTTCATAATAAAGCATAGTAGCATCTCTGGTGTAAAATATTATCAGGCAACTGAGTGCATTCTAAAATTAGACCCTAATGCTGCCAAATCTCATCTCTCTTTCCTGCTTTGGAATGTTATAAACGTAATTTATAAATGTTGTAATTTTCACAGAGGGAAATAGTACACAGATGTACATCATCACTCTGAAATATTCGGAACATTTAAGCATAGAGCTCTCATTAAAAACACATTTTTCAATGAATCACAAGGAAAATGTTCTCTGAACCTACCTATCTCTTACAAAATTGAATCAAATTAATAATGTAAGTAGTTCAATTTTTATGTTATTCCTTGTCCATTTTATTTTAAAGCAAGAATTAATTTTTCTTAGGGTATCCTTAAAGAATGAAAAATGTTGTCATAGAAAGGGTGGAATTTACCTCCCACTTTCAACAACACAAGGTCTGGGGTTTATGCTTTTACTTTTATTCATGCCATAATATTTTATGTGACTTTCTAAACTATGCAATCTTGAATATGGAAGCATCTCTAGCCTAAGGGTGGTGGGCTGGTAGCCGAGGTTGAAATAACACTTAAATCTTTTTCTCTTTCCATAATGGACAGTATTCATGCTTCATAAAATTGTTTGACACTTCTCCAGAAAAATGCAGCGTCCTGATGATGTGTCATGCTTCATTATGTCAGCAAGTTCTGCTCCTTAGAGTTAATCAAAAGGCCAGCGGAATTTTCTCACGTCTTTTTCTCGTGTGTGCCTCATGCAAATTTCTTTGCTGAAGGAAAGCGTTTTATAGCCCTCTGAAATTGCTTTTCTGAGCAATTCTGTAAATGACAAAGAGCATGATAAGGTAAAAACTATGGGATGCAGCAAGAAGGTGGCCTAGTTCTCCAGTTGTTTACACAGGTGCTCTGCTAATGCAATCCTGTTGTCCTTGGGGGACTTGTATCTGCCTTGGGACCAGGCTGATTTTCAGTTATGCCACCAAAGGAGAAGCCTCCCAGCTGATCTCTGCAACTGTGGCCCATGTAGAAAGATTGCACGAATGCAGTTCCAAAGCAGAAGTAGTAATATGGTAGAAAAAAAGGACAAAGCAGTAATAGAATTATGCATGTACTGGTGGAGAAATATTATTTCATAGCTTGAAGGCCATAACAATGTATTCAAACTCCAATGTTCTTGTTCTTTTGGTGCTTTAGAACATCACAAGTTCCCAGTGAGAAGGCTGAGTTTACATCTGTCACTGATGTTTGTGCATGTACTTTTCTTATTCCGCTTTGTATTTACAATGCATGTTTTTCCTTGGGTTAGTGCTGGAACCAAAACCCGGCTTTAATCAGATATAAAAAAAATCCAGCGATGCATTTTTCATGTGAGGAAGGTCAGCTTCTGTTCTTTTGAAAGTTGAGAAACTCTTCATTCAGCATTAATTAAACCTATCTCATCTCGCAAGTCCTGTTGAACTTCTGATCTCTTTTCATTTTTTACTAAGAGATGTGATACTTTTTCAGGAGTAATGAGGTCACCCTGCACGCTGACATCACTCTGTCTACCTTCCTCCTCCTGCAGGAACTGCCAGCAGAACTACCATTGTTGTGAGAGAGGAACTGTCCCTTTACATGGTGCCTGTGGATGCTGCATAGGTAAGGAAAGACTTTGTTTGCACCAAAAGACGCCAGAATCATAGAATGGTTTTGGTTGGCAGGGACCTTAAAGACCACATAGTTCCAACTCCCCTGTCATGGACTAAACCAGGTAGTTCACGGCCCCATCCAACTAGTCTTGAACACCTCAACCTATCTCAAACTCATTTGTATTTTCCTGTAAACCCAATGAGTACAAATTTCCTTTTACGAAAACACTATTTATTTTACTTCTCATCTCTTTCAAATTATTTTTAATAGGAAGTCTTTTGTATGTACTTTCTCTGAGCATGTGAGTTAAACCCCCAATTCTACTTGGTTAATAAGCCTAGCTGAGGCCTGATCAACCATTAGCTTAGGCTGAGACTGAAAATCTTAATAGCAACAAGTATCTGGAGAGAATTTGCCAATATCTGCAGCGTTGCAAGCCGCTCAGTCTCACAGCCTCGCCCCAAGCATCGGCCAGGAGGTGATTTTTGCAAGGCACCTTTAAGTTCCACCCAATTCAAATAATTAGAAATTATTTTTCTATCAGTCTCAGAAAGAGAAATGGACTTTACAAGGGTAAAATACATTTTGCCTTTCTAATTCATTTTTTTGATGAAAAAAATCAGCCACATACAAAACCTCGCTGAAAGTCAGAGTTTGTTATTTCTGCTTCTTCATCACGGAACTGTGTCAAACAGCAGAGCTCTGGGTCTAGCATTTGTCAGCTACCTGCTGCTCCAGAACAGCAGAGGGAGCACAAAACACTTTGTTTTCTTTTAATTGCTCGGTGATGGTGGGATTCACTTAAAAATGACAATCACAAAGGTTGTTAGAACCCATAGGGCTTCATCAAGTTATGTATCTTTCTAGCTGAAAAACCAGAATTGGTAGTGACGTTATCTCTCATCTCCCAGAAAATCACACACAACTTCCAGGTACTGCTTGTTTTCATCAGGAAATCCGTCTAATCTGTTTGTGTTGGGCTTGACTCTTATTTTTCAGCTGAACTTTGGATACCACATCCTTTCATCACTCCCCAAAGGTCCAAATAAGTGGTAAAATACTTAAGACTGTGCAATTTTATACTTCAAAATAGACTATCTTGGCTGATGTAATTCTGGAGCAAGTTAGCATCACAACCTTGTCAATTCAGTTTTTGTATCTTTTCTGTGTTATGCAGCTATGTGTGTGTTCTGCAGCTCTTGAAATATCTTCTTCCAGCTTCATTGCCTGAGGCCATAAGTGTGCAGCACAGTTCTGTCTCCCAAAGAATGTCAAACATAATGAAAAAATGAACTTGCAAAAGAGCTGATTTGTTGTATGCCTTCCTGCTTGATTCTCCTGCCTGCTCTTTTTGCTTTCCCCGGTTCTCCTAGGTTTTATTTTCTGCTTTTGGAACTGTATCCAAGGCTTCCTCAGAATGAATTGCTTTTAAAAAGCTTCTTCATAATGAGGCTTGTCACACAGATGAATGGAGCATTGCTGAACTCTCACAATGTGGCACAGGCTGACTCAACCTTTCGATGCTCGCTCTCAGAATTAGCATTCTTGTCTAACAATGGTTTTCGCCCCTTCTCTTTCTGCTGCTGAAGATTGTGACCTGATATATTCAAGAAATCACACTCACAAAAATGAATGGAAAGTACGAGGATTAAAGTGAAGGTTAACCTTACAGAATAGGAGAACTTTAGAGTCGGGCTGTCTTCCTTATCCATTGGACCTAAGAACTGTAGTTGAAGCAGAAGAGCGAGTGATCTTGCATTCCGTGCCAAAGGTGAAGGCAGCTTTCCTCACAAGGGGCAAAGCCTGCATGCTTTAAGAGTAACTTCAATGAAGCTACTTCATGGCTGAGGCAAATGGGGTTGGGCCACTGATACAACTCTTCTGCTTTACCAAGCGGGACAGAAGCGCTCAGTGTCTGTTGAACTCCTTGTGCCCCCTCAGACCTCTGAGCAGACGAATCGCGAGAGAAAAAAGGGTGTGAGATACCTGCTTTGAACTGGTGGATGCTGGAAGAGTATAGGCTGGGCTTGAAAGCCTTTCTGCCAATTTGTCGAAGACAGTAGAAGTAATTAGAATAAAAGAGGGCAGCCTCGCTGCCTGGAGTTCTGGGAACTAAACAGTTCTCACTGGAGCTCAGACCCAAATTACTGCTGCTGAGCAGCCCTGGGGGTTGTGTCTCCTTGTGTCTGCCCCAGAGTGCAGCTAATCTTACAAGTAATGCAGAGTTTTTGAGGGCAGTCTTCTTCCCAAAGGCGACACAGTGAAGAAGAAAAAAGAGTGAACATGTATCTGAAATCCTGAATTTCCATTTTGCATTTAATCTTAAACTTGCAAAGAAAGGAATGAAAGATAACTGAGACAAAGAGAAGAAGGGGATGGAAGGGGAAAAAGAAAAGGTCATCGAGACTCCAACTCAGCATTACTACTGAAATGTCCAGTGGAATGGAAACGCAACTTCTTTTCTTTCTTTCTTTCCTTTTTTTATTTTCTTTTTGAATAATCACAGTGACTTCTTATTCAAACCTTTAGAAATTATGTGTAACTCTCCATGCTGATATGACAAACTTGAATTTATGCTTTCAGCCAGTTATCATGAATGCTGAAAAAGCCTAGCAGTCCCATCTCAACTGAGTCTCTGATGTGTTGGATGGTAGGCAGGATATCCTCTATGATCAGAGTGTAAAATCTGATGGCTACACAGATTCTTTTCATGTCTTGGCTTCTTCTGCTTAATATTTTGCAAAAGAGAACAGTCTAGAAGCATTGTGTGTGGCAGACAACAGCACATTTCTTCCTTGAAGTCTTAATCCCTGTTTGCACTGGTGACCTTGTACAATCTTTGAAAACCTCCACTGCTTCACTGATTAAGCGGATGGACTGACAATTTTCTGCTTTCTATGCAAAAAATGCATAACACCTTGCTTGATTACAGATACAATTGCACAGAATTATTAGCATTATGGAATAGAAATTATGAAAGTGCAATTTATGATCATCTGGCTCCCAGACAATTGTTCTTTACCAAAGCAAGAGAATGTTTTTGGGGAAAAAATAGGATGCAGGAGCAGGGTAGCTGATGATCTCATATTCAATTCCACTTTAGGCAGAAACAAAGCATGTAAAATTTAGCCCAGAATGATTAACATTCCTGGGGTTATAAACTAACTGAAAACCAAATGCTATGAAGGAAATTATTAGACAACCTTAATTAAAAGCATCACTACCAGCTCTCCACATAATAAATGCACTTGATCTGAGTAAAAGAAAATGAAGTTAATGGTGAATAAACATTTGAAATAAAAGGAAAATTTTACAACTTAGTCCTGGGGGGAGACCTTCCTCCCACCTCTCCCCATGGTGCCCGCAGCCACATTTCAGCCAGTGGTAGTGGATAATCATGAAACTACTGAATTTGGGAAGGACGTACACACCCACCCTGTCACAAAGAGGAAAAATTAGAGCAGAAATACCAATTATCCCTAAATTAGATGAGGAAGGAGAAGGAGAAGTGGCAGAAAGGCTGGGCTCCCTGCCAGCTGGAGGAGGCAGATGAGAGGCCAGGCAGGGCAGGGAGCTGACCTGACACCCCTGTTTGGGAGTGAGCCAAGCCTGGCTGCAGGGGTGAGCAGGACTCTGAATGGGGAGCACTGGACAGGTCCAGCCTTAGAGAGGTCCAGGCTGGCTAAAGCAGAGGTCAGGCTGAACAAATTTGATTAACTTTTCCTCAGAAGGGACAATGACAGCTGACAGGAGTGCCACAGCAGATGTACTCTCCTTGGATTTCAAGAAGCCTTTTGCCGTGTCACGGCTTCAAAGGCTGGTTTTTAAAACTGGTGCTGCTGGCAAGATTTTACTAGTTATATCAGCATCAGAGCAAAGGAGAAAGGTTGAAAGCTCATTTAGCTTTCATGCTGATCACCTTGGCAGCAACCCTTTAAAATCAAAAATAGTTTTAAAACAGACTTTACTCTACTTGCAGCTGTAAGTACTGCCTATACTTATCCAAGCAAAGGAGGCTGACTTCAGTCAGAAAGATGAGCTTGATAGCTTTAATTAATTCTTAATAAAAGAAAAATAAAACAGATGAAAGAAGCCAGCTCAAGAATTCAGAAGTAGTAAGCCAAGAATTTAATACTTATGGTCTGAGTCTTGTAAGCACAAGCATCAGAATAAATTTATTTCCATGTGTGAAAATCAATGGTCTTTGTCATTGTAATTAAAACCGTACTTGCAAGTATAACTATTTTCATTGGGGGATGTTTTGCCTGCTTGTTTCAGCAAAAGTTATACCACCACTGGCAGTCTCAGGTTGCACATAAGTTATCAAAGCACAGTGGCATTACTTGTTTTCCTGTCCAAGCACATCCCGCATCAGGACAGCATCTTGCAGCTGCTTTCATGGAATCATCAAATCATAAAAACATCTCTGGGAAGGGACTATTGAAGGTCTTCTAGTCAAAACCCCAGCACAAAGCAGGACTGCAGCCACTGTGGGATCAGGTCAGCTCTGTCTAGGTCTAGCTGGGCTGTGAAAAGCTAATTTGCAGATTTGACATTCTCTCCCTGCAACATGCTCCAGTGCTGCACTACCTGCCCAACTTTGCCGTTGTTTCTTTGGTTTCCTTTTTTTTTTTTTTTCCCCAATGTTTACCTATAATGCTTGATGAAGAGGGATCCCTGGACACTAATTCAGAGGGGGAAAATCTTTATAAAATCTAGACCCATTGTTTTCTAACTCAGAAGTGTGTTAAGGCTGGATTGTCAGCACTGAGTAGAATTTGTTGCCTTTTGTTTACTTCATCCATCCTATTATTGTTGGGGGTTTTTTGTTTTGTTTTGGGTTCTTTTTTGCTACTTAATTATTACAGTGCATTGTCTTGGGGCTATTTGAGGCTGAAAAACAAGACTTTAATGATAAAATACAGAAAAAAAGACAGGCTACTCTTGTCACTGTCAGCAAATAAATAGCATTAATCTGTCTTCATTACTGCCATGCATGGTGTAACACAAGAGTCCACCAGGTGGGAAGATGTATAATATCTTTTAACCACTCTGAGCGCTAAGAATTAAGCTGAAACTTAAACTGAAAATTTTCCTTTGATCAGCAAAGAATCGTGACAGTCATTTTGTCTTCAGAAGCTCTT
The DNA here is from genome assembly GCA_036023395.1 of Myiotriccus ornatus. NCBI lineage: Eukaryota > Metazoa > Chordata > Aves > Passeriformes > Tyrannidae > Myiotriccus > Myiotriccus ornatus. Next base: position 9,462,012 of record JAYRBT010000001.1, read on the forward strand.
TGACATCTTTCCATTAGGATACTGAGAGAGAGCAGAATTGTCTGACCTGACCTGTCATCACCAGTCCTTGATGGGAGGTTCCTCACTGCCATTTGTGCCTTTGGAAACTCTGCCTTGTCTGTACTCTGTAGTGGGATGTTGATTCCAGCTGGAGTTATATCTCTTCCCTGGTATATTATATAAAAAGATGAAGTTTTAATTAGCACGTAGTTATGTTTTAGAGTGCTTCAGAACATGTCATATCCTTAAAGGCTTTCAGCAAATGGATGTTCAGTTCCCCCCTCCCCACCTCAGAAATAAGTTATCCGAGCAATCTGTGCTAAGTGTTTTGAAAATAAGGGTTGAACACACACAACTAGATTATGTGGCAGTGTAAATCAGAACTGTGCAATTCACTTCAGTGATTTACATTATCTGAAGATCTGGACTATTAATTATTGGAAGCCTACCTTTTTAAAATCAGTTTTTTAGTCACTGTGACATCTAGCCATCTGGCTTCAGTTTCCCTTGGTATGCACTTTCAGGCATGAATACTGGGAAGCTTTTTTAAATATGCAGATTACCCAGGCAGTGTGTGCAGGAGATGGTGATAGACACAGCTTTGTTTGCACAGCTTTTTTCTTCGCAAAGTTGTCTTGGATAAACTTTATATACCAGTCAGTAATGGATTTGATTCGCTGGTCTCTTTACTATGGCTTTTTACTACTGCTGAAGATTTTAACTGAGGGGATAAGGAAAAAAAATGTCCTGGCTGGTTTGAATATCTGCCACAGTAACCAGTTTCACTGTGATAGCAGAAGGAGAGATTATTTAGAGAGAGCCTATGAACTTGGCCACTTTTGGCAGTCTATTGCTCTGGCACATCTCTGTAAAACATAGGTGTGATCTGTTTTGGGAAGAATAGTGGATATTGAAGCAGTATCCATATAGAAAATATCCTAATATTTCTTAATGCTTGATGACGTCACCACTCATGTTGATAAAGTCTGAAGGCAACTCATTTAACTTGATTAGGAATTGAGGGATGATTTGCATATACCACTAATTGAAAAAAAAAAACCCCAAAGGTATCTGCAAAGCTTTTTTGACAACCTCAGTTTTGTATTGTCTGTGACCTCTCAGTTAGACTCAGCTATTTCATTAAAGGTAATGATTTATGGTTAAATGGTTAAGTTTGAGTTCCTTAAGACCTTACCTAGTAAATGCATTTCCTGTTGTCACTGTAATTTTTGTCTCACCCCAGTTTAAAGCAGTTATTGAGTTTCAGTAGCTTAGACTCTTATACACGTTACTAATTCAGCGAGAGAGATGTATGTCTGTATGAAGAAAAACACCCAAGATCCTGTTAAGACCCTCTTTACCCCAAAACCCATGGCAGCATTGAGAAATCTCTGGTGTTGATGTGTGCAGCTGAATTTCCTAACTCAGCATGTCCATCTAACAAAACCCATCATCAGCCAATTGGAAGTCTGATTTTCAAGGACCATTGAACACCAAACATTTCTAGGGAGCTGCAATTACAGAAACAATTGTGTTAAATAACTTTGGACTGATGGTGTGTGAACATTAGCCCTCCCAACTTTCCTTTTCTTATTTTGGTTGGAATCTGACAGTGCACAGGGTTATGTTAGGAATACTTTAGGGAGTGTTGATATGCTTCAGAAATTCTGGCATTTCTTCATCTATCTGTGATTTATGCATGTGTTTTATGAGTCCATAGGCTGAACAGTGTCATATTTGCAGTTGTGTTTGATGTTGGGAAGAAAAGGGCAGGGTATGTTTTACTGAAGGTGAAGCATCTTAAACTCCCCTCACATAATTCCAATTCCACTTTCAGTCATAGCAGCGTAAGTCAGGAGGCGCAGCATATTTCACATTTCTGTGCTGGACATATGTCAAATATATGAGGCAGTTTACCTAAGACAAATAACAGACTGAATCAGAAAATCCACCTTTGTTTAGTAACCCTGTGAATTGTTCATTTTGCATTTTTAGTTGGTACAGTGGGAAGTGTTAATATTTATATTACAGTGAAACCAAAGGGTTCAACTTCCCCTTAGGTGTTCTACAAAGCATGGGAACAGCATTAAGGTTTTGGTCTGAGACTGGTCAATCGATACTGATGCCAATGCAAGAGTTGTGCACTCATGTGCCATGCTGACCACCAACATCACCAGAGTGCTTGAGGTCACTGCACCCCTTTATTCAGAGTGTCAACACAGGCTGGGAGAGGAGCAGATCAAGAGCAGCCACGGGAAAGGACTTGAGGTGCTGGTGGAGGAGAGGCTGGACATGCCCCAGCCATGTGCACTGGGAGCCCAGAAACCCCCTGTATCCTGGGCTGCATCCAAAGCAGTGTGGGCAGCAGGGGAGGGAGGGGATTCTGCCCCTCTGCTCTGCTCTGCTGAGACCCCACCTGCAGTGCTGCCTCCAGCTCTGGGGTCCCAGCACAGGAAGGGCATGGACCTGTTGGAGCGAGTCCAGAGGAGGCCACCAAGGTGATCAGAGGGATGGAGCACCTCTCCTATGAGGAAAGGCTGAGAGGATTGAGATTGTTCAGCCTGGAGAAGAGAAGGCTTCAGGGTGACCTAACTGTGGCCTTTTCAGTACCCGAAGGGAGCCTACAAGAATAATGGAGAGAGACTTTACAAGGTCATGTAGTGACAAGACAAGGGGGAAAGCTTTCAAACTGAAAGAGGGTAGGTCAAGATTGGATATAAGGAAGAAATTTCTTACTGTGAGAGTGGTGATGCATTGGAACAGGTTGCCCAGAGAAGATGCCATGCTTACAGGCAACCCATCCCAGTTGTCTACCCCAGTGAAAATACAGTGCAAACGTTGCCTGACCTCTGGAGGCAGCCAAAGGATCCCTGGTTTAAAACTGCAAACTGGCTACCTGTAGTGAGCACAGAAGAGACTTGAAATACTTGCTATGTAATATGAATAGTAAATGTAATCATTAAAAACAGCTATATAAACATAAGGTAATCCAGTAGCTTTAACAGGTACTTCTCCAATCCCACTCAAGCACAGTGGAAATGCAGACTAAATTGTGCAAACCAAACCTCCACAAAATGATACATAAATGTTGATGTATTGTGACAAGGTAGTTAACAAAGTGGAAGGATGAACACCTGTCTCCTGCATATGGATTGGCAGGTACAGTGAAGACTTGGAGTACATGAAGGCTTATGGAGAAGCTTGCAGAATACTGGCAGCATAAAACCTCTCCCCAGCCTTATTTCTAAATTTTGGCTTTTTCCTACTGTTATTCCGAAAGGATGAACTGATTCAGGAGGACAAGGCAGTTTCTTGCATGCCTATCTGGCAGCACAGAGTATTTCTATTTTGATCACAGAATGGAAATGATTATGATTTAAAGGTAATATTTCTAGAAGTCAGGATTGGAAGACCCAGAGGGAAAACAGTGAAGGAATGCAAAAAGAGAGGCTGTCATTCTAGTAAGAAATATTTAGTTAATAAACAAATATTATACATTTGGATATGTTGCATAGTAAATTATTGCCTAAAACCCCAACAGGTGATAAAGAGGTGTTCTATGTTGTTTTATTTTTCCACCTTTGATACTGCACAAAGAAATGCTTATGTTTATTAAAATTAAAAAAAAAAAAAAGAGAGATATTTTAAGAAATTGTTCACGAATTTGTTTGGAATTATATCCAGACATTTCAATAGAAAACAGAAGACAACTTCTTATTCCCTTTTTGACAATATTAATATTAATTCTACCTTTCACATGTGCATATACTAGAATCAAATTCCTGGTGAGTCAAAGATTACATGAGGCCTTTGAGAGACGAGATAGGAGACTTAAAAAAATGGTAATCCACTTTGTTGGGCTGAATTTTTGTTCTCATTCTTGAGTACCATTGCATCCTTTAAATAACTCATATGAGAAAGATTTGAAATTACAGGACTTCTAAACTCAGAACAAATAGTTTAAGTAGTGTCTACAAGTACTGAATAGATAATAAATTTATACCCTTTGTCACACTTTTACTGACCCTTTTCTTTTGAGTTCTCAGGTGCAACATGAGAGAGGGGAGTAGGTTTTCTTAGCAACATGAACACTGGCAAATTCTCCCTGGCAATATCAGCACTTCTGCTTTAGTTCATCTTCAGCTCATCGCAGAACAACAGCAAGGTGAGCTTGGGGGAAACCCTCCTACTTCTGCTCGCTACACATAAGATTTCAAAAGTTTGCTGTTCTTAAAGGCATGGGATCAAAGCAGTTGAGTGATGCTGGTAAATAACATGAAAACTTTTCTAAATGTAAGTAGCTTAGGCTGTGAAATGCAACAGCCATTTAAAGCCTTCCTTTCCTCTCCCCATTTACAGAATGAGAGCCGTGCATGGCCAAACTGAGCTGCATGTGACGGCACTGGATTTCCACTGCTGTGCTAGAGGTCAAGCCACATGCATTCTGCTTTCCAGAGTACAACCATCCCTGATTCTGAGTGATAATGGATGCCTTTGAAGGACAATGGGAATTTAAACAGTACAAACCTATTTGTTTTCAAGTAGGTCATAGATGAGTTTTCGTTTTGGGTTTGTTTTGGTTTTTTTCATGGTAGAAGAGCACAGGAATATGGACCATCTAGGTGCTAGTTGCTATGGTAACCATAAAATCACATCCTCCAAAACCTTTCTGTTTAATTATATACATCACTGACATTATATACATAATTTCATTTTTTTCCCTCAAAACTCCAGACTGAAATGGGAAAAAAACCCTGTTCATTGCAGTTTAATCTTTTCTTTGTCACTGATATTTTTGGAAAAGATTTTTTTTTTCCATTTTACAGGCATTTTTAGCTGATGTTCCATCCAGTTTTATTGATACCATAAATTATTATATTGGGCTATAGTGCTACACAGTTAAGGGTTAGAGGTTTGTCATTGTTTCTGTGTATTTATAGCCCAATTCTCCAGACTTCTCCTCCTTGATATACATTATTTGTTCCCGACCTGCATTCTGTTGGGGTTGTATTTCATCTTTGGAAATACCTGCATTGTGCTGAAATCCATATCTACTTGAGGACTACAGGAAAAACACCACCTGTATGCAGAAAACTGTATATATTGCCATTGGAAACAAAGTCAAGAGACTAAAACCAAAACTGAGGTTGTACAATGGCTCAAATGCACCTTCTGAGCAGCTTCTGTGCCCCAGGGTGAATGGGCATTAACAGCCAGACCAGCCTGTACCCAGGTTATTCAGATACCTCTTCTGTTCCTAAGGTACCCTCTTTATAAAACAGCAATAACTTTAGCTAGTTTTGATATCTAGGGAAAGAAAGAAGAAATATTTGAATTTATTTAATTTCCCTACTTTCATAGATTTTATGACATATCCTTTTTTACCTTAGTAGAAGAGATACACATGTCACTATCCTGGATCCAAAAATCATAATTATCTTGCTTTTTTATACAATATATGTAATATGTAAATTTAAGTTTTTCCTTTTTAAATAATTTTCCTTAAAATATATTGATTAAAAAAGGTAATGAGGAGTGATCTCCGTATAGATATTATATATTAATCTTCAATTCGTATAATTATTTGTTTATTTTTCTGATACTGCATTACCACACCTTAGCAAAGTGAACCTTTTCATGTAAATATGAATATTTTCATTTTT
>JAYRBT010000001.1:9467774-9490082 GCA_036023395.1 Myiotriccus ornatus
TAAGTAATAGAATTGGAAGGTGTGTAGGATGATTCAAACAGGTAATCTCTCTGAAATCAGTATACAGAATCTCAAAATAGCAGGCACTTTTAGCCTGGTAATTAATAAATACAGTGTTTGAGCTTTACAGAGTGATTCCCACCTAACCTGAAAGATATCTTTAAGCCTAATTCATAATATTCTTTGTATTGGACAAAATAATTCAGTATAAACATAATGAAAAAAATTCAGATCAGGAAGTTTAATACTACAGTGTTACTGATGTAACAAGAGAACATTATCAAAATTAGGACCAATGAGTTTATTTTTGCCAGAAATTAGCTGGTTGCTGTGATTAACTGTTCTGCTTCCTAGTTACAAAGTAAATATTATTCAAAAATAGTAAGTACTCTGAAATACCTGCTTGTACAGTTGGGTAAGTATTTTATGAGTTTATAAATTTGTGACAGTCAGATGGAAGGTTCTAAATAATTCTCAGCCCAGCATCATGCTTTGAGCTGCAGATGCCAATGATAGCAACTGCAATCTATTATGAAGTTGGGACAGTCCTGAATTTTTTTTTTTCATTATTATTCTTCTTCCAAACCAGGGGATTCTTGGGTAATGTGGGAAGGTGCCTTCTCTGTGTGTATGGATGTACATATTATTTTTATCTCCTAAAACAGCTCATCATCTTGGTGGATATGTATCTTCTCACCTTTTTGAAACATCTGAAAAATGCACTGGGGCATTTATTGTGCATCCTGCAAGTGCTGCCAGTTTGCTGCAGTCAAGTTACAGAGAACCTATTCACAGTTGTTTGCTACCCTTAACATCTTCTAACATGGAAAATAAGAACATAACATACACAAACAGGGATTTTATTGTTATACTAATCAGTCTTAACAGATTGATTAAATTGTATTGACTGTTTTGATTCAATTATATTCAAACTATATGCAGTTGAGATTGATATGCATAGAGTCAAGCATCTCCATGGGTCTTTGGTGTTACTGTCATACTTCCACTGTGTTTCTGGGTCATAAGGTTCAGGCACTGGTTCAGGGAAGGAGAAAAGGACTACAGCCAGTTAGCAGAATAGTTCTTTTTTGAGAGAACTTCAATACCAATGCATGTTTCCTTCCTCCTCACTTTTGGGTCTGTCTGGAGTAATTTTATATGTTCTATAGTATGACCTATGCTCTGCTGCTGCTTCTTCACTGGCTCACATTTCCACATTACTGTGTACAGCACATTTAGCTTGTGTTAGAGACCGGGTCATTATTCTCTTTGTTATCCTTAAAGCTATCTTTACCCTGCTCACATGGTTGCATTCCTTTAATGACCATTAAGTGATCATTGGTGACATGTTTATAGCCCTGTGGCCCCTGATGTCATCCTGTGCCCATAGTTTCAACACCCCTCTATTACCCCATGCTCTCATTCCTCTACCCTTTGTTTTATTGTAGAGTGACAAATAGCTCATTCTGCACTGAGTACCTGCTTGCTATCACCCCATACAGTTGTTCACAAGCTAAAACAAAGTAGGTAATAGCCATCAGATTATTAGATAATTGTTGTTACCACTAAACAAGACTAAATATGGCTCCAGCTGGGCCAAAAAGAAGTGCAGACAGAGCCTGATAGGTGTCAAATTCGGTGTTATTACCTTAGCACAAAGCAACACCACACTTACTGGGCTACCAGGCTACAGATGGTCATAATCCCAAAGCTCGCTTTAAGGATCCATGCAAGTCTGAGTGAAGTACCTCCTTGTTGGTTAGCAGTGAAACATCTACAACACAGAACACAGAACCAGATATCCTGTTTACTTATGGTTTTGCAATAGTGGAACAGAGTTATAAAAAACCAGAATAACAAAGGACATTGCTCTGGCTATACTCAGTGAAAATCATCTTAAATACTCCAGTTTTTCAGGCTCCTTTGTTAGTTTGTGTTAGCTGTCCCCAGGCTGGCACACTAGAGAGAGCTCTTAGATCTCAATGTTTTCTCCTTGAACTGCTAATGTTGGTTAGAGAAGTCAGTTGGAGCAGTTTCTTCTTTGGCCCACAATCAAAGGACCTGTTTTGGGTTTTTTTCTCTCTTGTTTACCTACTCATCATTTTCCAGTGTGAGAGCACTGAGACATGATACGGTGCCAAGAGGATTATGTAATCACTTTCCCCCATCATCCCTAAGTTTACTTGATTAACATTTTTATTGCATATCTTAATTAGTAGATTCCTAGCTTTGGGCTTCAGGCTGCTTTCCTCTCCTTGCAGCCTCCTTTGAATGCACTGACTTAATTTTAAAAATTCTCATTAAAAATGAGAAATTTTAATGGTTTTAAATATTTAGTTTGTTACAACTTTGTATATAGAGTACCATAATAGCACATTAAAAATGATTTGAGAATTTGCTTCTGAGAATGAACATTCTTCCTCTACTTTCCAATAGATTTCAGGAAACACAGTTATATGGTCAAAAAATAAAAATAAAAATTGAATATCCTTGATGTGAGTGATTTAGAAGCAGCTTTTGGCGTTGGAAAAATATGGAGACGTATACTTGCAAATATAAAGGGAAACAGAGGGACATACTGATCCCTTTCTAGCTCAAGAGTTGTAAATGTAGACGTTTCTTTGTGTGGGTCACTTGAGGAATTGATCCAGAAAGCAGTGTCAAACCAATTCTAAATCTGTAGAAAGCAAGCTGGGGTGAGTGTGGTCTCTCCTTTTTACCCAATAGTTCACAGATCTTACCTGTAAATTATTTTTGCAGTTACTCAAGCACATTTTTCTACAGTGTATGATGTTTGCTGGTCACCATATTGCAACATATTCTTATTCAGGGCTTTTGTGATCTGTCTTACTGAATCCTTTGTACATTTTAAAAACCAATTATCTCTGATGAGGCAGGGACGTGAATCCTACCCTGACAACAGTGCTATCAGTATGCTGGTTGTCATTCTTGCATTGTCTCCTTGTTTGTCCCTCAAATATTTCAGGATTTGGAGGACAAGGGAACAATTTCCAAAGAATGCTTCAGGATATTTGAGTTGACTGGATTAAGCTGGCCCCTGGCACCTGGTGAGTCCTGGACACTCTGCCCTTGGTGAGATTCCTCCTGATGGGGAGAGCAATGTACTTCATGCCCAATATGTGGTTGCAAATTCCATCAGGTAGCGAGTTGCTTACAAGTCGTCCGGTGTAATGTTGTTCTTGTGGATCAACCCTACTGCTACCAGCAGCTTGTTAATGCAATGAACAGATGTGTTTCCTGTTTTCTTTTTTCAATGTGCAGAAAATACACAGAATTCTTCACACTTGCACTGTCTAGTGAACTGAAAAGGTCTTTTTCATGTGTTTTCCCTTTCTAGGTATAACTGAGGAAGCATCATTTGCTTCCTATGGAGGTATGCAGCAAAATTATGTCCTGGGATCTTTAGATGTGTGTGAGAGAAACCCCTTGTGTCTCTTGTTTCCATGCTACAAATCAGGCAGCACCAAATATAATTTATCCCCAAATCACTTGAACAGAAACTTTTCATATCGTTATGCCTTTAAAAGAACTCTGGGCTTGGCACATATCTGAGGCTCTGCATATCTTTCACCCCAGGAACAATTTCTCCTTTGCAAAACTTTCTGGTTTATTTTACATGCAAATGATCCCATAGGGTGGAATGAGACCAACTGTTGCGTTGGCCAAAATATGAGGTGATGAGTATAACTGGGACTTTATTTATTATGTGACTTGGCATTATGATATCCGAATTATCTCCACAGGCCTATACAAGCCATATAAGAAAAGGAGCCTGTTATCTGGATTCTGCGCCTAGAATTAATCATCCATGTGTTGTGTCCTCCTGTCCTCTCTTCTCCTGTCCTCTCCTCTCCTCCCTCCTGTCATTTGTAATTGCTTTTAATACTGATTTTGGATCATGAAAAGTGAAAAATTCCTTTGTGTATGTATTTTCTTGCATTAACTCAGAAAGCTACATTCAACAGATTCTGCAGAAGTGTTATATTGGGAAATAATATATTCACAGGAATAATAATACCATATATGAGTTCTAAATAATAAAAAATCCCAATTCACTAAATTGTTCAATTAAACCTTTTTTGTAAATGTAATTTTTGAACCTGCTTTGTAAATAATAATATAGTACACACTAAAACTGATATACTGTTGAAAACAGTTATAGTCCCATGAAAATGACAGCTTTTTCTATTAATTAATGAACTGTGTATTAAAATGTAATGGATCTCTTTGGTTTACCAAATTAGAAAGGAAGCAACTGGGAAACTAGCCCAGAGCAACTTAAACACAGATTATACTTCAGCCATTGCAGACAGCCACAGCACTTGAGGTTGAAAGAAGTTTTCTAATGCACTGCACCATTTTAGTCCCAACAGATAGCCTAAAAATAAAACTGTTGAAATATCTTACTATCTCCCAGAAAGTCTTGCAGATATTCCAGTAGCAGGGCTCAGGGTAAAGGCATCCAGTCCTGGTCCCCAACCCAGTGATGACAATGATATTTCACATATTACTTTGATTACAATTTGTGCTTAAAAGTATGTGGAAATACCAGCGCAGCTCACCCACATTTCTACTGGAAAAGAATTACCAATGCTGATAATTCTTGAGATTTTGAGTCATATACTTAAAAGCAAATTATCTTATTATTATTTGATAATAATGGTAGATTATTAGATGCGACTACATCTGATAAAGGGCATCACAGTATGTCTCCAGTCCTTAGTGAGATATATTAGAGAAATAGAGATGGTAATAACTTTAGAAACTAGAACATGTCTGTTCCTACAAATATAATTTTCCTTAGGGTAGACTGGCAGTCTTCTCTGAAGTCACTGATCTTGCCAGTTAAAAAGATTTTAGCAATAGGCTGAATGTCTGTATTCCACTTTTTAAACTTATTATTTAACTAAACTTTTTCCAAGCATTTTGGTCAGTTTACCCAGTACTTTTTCCACTTTCAAACTTTAACTGAAAGAGAAAGCTCTCCACATAAATTACATCATCTGGAAGCTGTCTTCTAAATTCAGCCTTTGCTGCTATGTTTACCTGAAAGGGGTTGTCACCTACACTGTAAATCCTTTTTAAGCCAAATCACTAAGTTCACTGAATGCACATATCTCCAATTAACTGCAGCCTGCTGGCTCAAAAGCAATTTGGTCTTTCATTAATTACTCAGGTAAACACAGGAAAAAGCTCTTTTAGTTTGCCTGAATTCACAGAACAAACAACCTCCCCCACCCCATCTTTGATGATCCAAGACAATCTTGTCTTTTGATGCTTATCATGTGGTAGTTCAATAAAATGTAATTAAAAACAAAAGCAACATTCCCCTATCACCAACCCTGAGTTGCAGCTAATTGTCAGGCTTTCTAACTTACTCTCACAGTGCAAATCTCATTGCACTTTAGGTCACAAGACCATTTGTTTAATCTCTTTCCTTGTGGACCGACTCTCCTGAGTCTTACAGTGGGATTTCTGGAGATGAAATTCAGTTACAGCTGCTTGGAGGGTTTTTTTTCCAGTTGGCTTTGTATTGATCATATGCAAAATTGAAAAGATTCTGCATGTTTTTATTCAAAGGCATAAATCAATTCTTCTAGAAATCCAGAAGTATTTATGATGCCTAGCAAGCCATTTGATAATCTGCCTTTGAAGGTGGAAACGAAAAAAGCTAAACTGTTGATTTTTATCTTGATTTAAGGTTAATTCAAATTTCCAACATACTAGCCAATGGAAGGCAACTCCAGTATCCAGTATGATCATGCCAAGGAGCCAATTTGAAGCCATCAAGGACTCCAGAAACTAAACTGAGCAATGATATGGGCATGCAAGAAGTAATTATAAAAATTAATGGACTGAATTCATCTAGGGGTTTTTTTAATGTTAATGAACAAATTAGTCTTGCATGTGAGTGTAGCACACCTGTTTGTGCCTACACACAGAGAAACACATCCACATGTCACACAAGCTGGCTTGATTGCACTTTGCAGGACATATTTGTATACATTTTATCACCGTTTCTGTAAACAGCATTTTCTTTCAGTATGTTCCATGCTCTCTGCCTGTGGAACACTAATGGGAGTGTTAATTAGAAGCGCAGTAGGGAAACAATTTATGCTTCTATAACATGTCTTGTGTGTGGAGTTTGAGTAATGAGAAAAAACAGGCCGGAACATTTGTATGAACAGATACTAATTACAGTTTCTGAGTCTAACATGGCTCACTGTTATTGCCAAGAGCACAGCATAGTGATATATGAAAGGGTCAGAAGATAAGAGATTTTAAATAATCAAAAAAGGGGCCAAAGTTCCACATTTCCATAAAAGTAACTTTAGATGTAAACCTGAACGTAGAATGATGGTTTGCTTTCATAAAACCTCATTCTGCAGTGTCTTTAATTTGCATCATTATCTACTATATCATTATCTACTGTATTTTATTTTCTAGATATCTTCAGTATCTACTGAAGTCTCTGTAAGTTTATCATGATGAAATTCTTAGGTATCAGCAGGATTTTATCTGATCATCATTCTTGTGCCTCAAATGTAGTTTGCACGTCCCTGAATGCACCTTTCCACTGCCAAAAATCAGGTTCAGAAGTGCACAGCAAAACCTTCTGCCCTGTTCTGTATTCCTGGAATTAACTGAGAGTCTGTCAGGTTGACAGGATGGAACTTTGTACGATTAGCTGGAGAACCCACATTGACATGTTTATAGTGATGGGTAATTAACTTTATAAACCTAAGCGTGCTTAAACATGATAGTAAATTTGATGAATAACAATTTCAGAATCCCAGAAGGGGGAGAAAAAAGGAACAATAAGGAAAAAAGGGGAAATATTGGTAATATAAATGGCAAAAAGTAAAGGACAGTAGAAAACAAAAGGCTCTAAGGTTGCAAGTGGTTTCTTATTTCTTGCAAAACTGTAGAATATATACCAAGGCTAATGAAGAGAATAGTTTGATTATTTACCACCTGGTTTTATTTCTCTTTTTCCACTGGAGCCCATATATCGCACACAGTTGGAGTGGAACAGTAAGTATATAATTTTCTGCTGCTTAAGTACACTATTTGCTATAAATTGAAAACTTTCAGCTTGCATTAACTTTCCATATAGCCAGACAAAGTGATCAGCAGTTCAGTTATCCAGGAGCATGGTGAGTTGCTTTGGAGTGATATTTTTTTATTTAGGCGTCTGGCGCCTGTAAACTGCTTTTACGGAGTGGGGTGATAGAGGCTTTGCTCTTTCTTCAGAGGTGTAGTCAAATACATGATTTTTTACAACTAGAAGTAATACAGATTGCCTTTCATTTTTTGTTGTGATCCTTACTGTATTTTTGTAGGGTGCAGTTGGCACAATCAAAAAGCTCTAGCTGAAAGTGAAATGAAATTTAAGAGAGAGGCAGTGCATGTCTATATAGAAATGTAAATATACATATATAATACCGAAAGAATGTTAAATTTGTTATTAACTAACTCTACACAAAACTCTTTTCTGCCCTAGGTGTAGGGGTTATGTTTTTCTAATTTGCTCACTGTCCTGTTAACTTGGAAATCAACAGTGAAATCATTGGCCAGATTTGGACCAAGTGAAAAATCTTCTAAGGCCACACTAAGGACTCTGATATCTTGCAGATGAATGTAAAACATTAAATATTTCATCTAGAATTCACAGTAGGTCCCCTTGAAGGGCAAGACACAAAACGAGGTTAGGGTTCCAGGAATACTTGTTTTCATAACAACACTTCAAAGGGAGGTAGGTATGAGTCCAGAAAATAAATTTTAAAATGGAGGGTAATGAAAGCGGCATTTCAGAGTTAAAGTCTGAAAAAACAGAGCAATCCTTGCTTGGAGCCACATCTAATGTCATTTCCTACTGAGGATACAGTTTGCCAGGCTGGGGCAATTCCCATAATGCTCATGGTTCTTAAAGTGTTCTCTTTCATTTCCCAGTGGTGATGAAAGATAGCCAGCAGGTGACACAAACAGGTGGACATTGTCAACCGCAGATTCTAAAAAACAGCTATCAAGCTGTGAGGTTTCAAGAAAGAAACGTGGAAGATGGATGGATAAAAAAGGAAGATGAGAGGGTTAAATGGGAGAAAAGGTAAGAAAGGAGGGAAAACACAGGAGACTAAATAGATCATGAAATGTTGAATGCCAGAGTAAGAAAAAGAATTTATATCCTCTCCATTGTTCAGTTGTTCCATCTTCTGGCCTCCTGTTTTGGTACTTTCACATAATTTTTTTTCTTTTTTTGAATTATTAAAATTCATCAGCTCAACTCACCTCACCCCACTGTTGACATTAACAAGAATGTTACACCAGAACTAGTCACCTGTTTCCCCTCTAGTCAGTGAAAAGAAATGGGCATTTTTAAGGCATGATTTATCTGACCTATTTTAGGCACTTATATTAGCATGAGACAAATTGTGGCATGGAAGTGCTTGCACTTCTCCATTGCCTGGACCTTTCTCTCATTACTGCTTCATGTGCAAGCAGCTGCAATAGATCAGATTACTTAGCTCTTTTGTACCTTTGCATTTAAACAGTTTGGTGGCTTGTAACAGTTGACTGAGTAGCTGAGGGTTTTGGCTTACTGTCAATATTTCTCAAAGTTGGTAGAGTCACAGGTTATTTTTTTATTCTTTCATTTTCTAGGTAAAACCAGTCATTAAAAATAAAGGTATGTCTCAGGTGCATTTAAACATTTTACACATTCTAAAGAAAACACTTTGGTTTTAACTTTTGTCAACTCTTGAAAATATTTTTACAGCACCTCTAAAATATATAAAAAACCCAGTTATTTTTGAAATTGAGGAGACATTCTATTGCCTTTTGAAATGTAATTTTTTTATTTGAAACTGTTTGGCAAATTTGACTTAATTTTGGCTGGGTTTAAAGAGCATTTTTGGCTGGTAAAAGATTTGCAGGAAAAAAAATTTGACCCCCTCTAATGACCAGATTAATCACACCTCTTTTTTTTCCAAGCTTGATCCTGTTTTGCAGAAGTCTCAGCTGTAGGCCTGTGAAATGATTGCTTCCCCTTGCTATGCGTCATGGCCAAGTACTGTGCCCAAATTTTCCTGGGAAGTAGTTGGCAGACCGTGGGCCATAGAATGAGTCTGGCTTCAGTATGGAGTCCAGAGCCCTGCTAGGTGTGCTAATTAGGGTGTTAATTGCAGCAGAGGACAGGAGAACTGTGAAGAGGACCAGGGTGATCAGTGTCTGGGAGAAGCAGATTCAGCAAGTTAATCTGAAGCAGCAAAGGACATCCCCACTCAAGGTGTCTGCTACACCTGGGAATGGTTTGGATGGCAGCTGGGAGATACAACACCTGTAGCTGATGCCGAGAAAGAGACACAGCCTACAGATCCTTCCCTTAGAAGAGAGCAAAGGCTTCATCAGCGGGAGCTCAGTTGAGGGGGGCGATGGCAGTGGGCTGGGAACAGGAGGGAGCTGTGGGACAGCAGTGGGAATGCCGACTGTGGTCTGAGCACAGAGCAAGGAGGAAACGCTCCCGGTGTTCAACCAGGCAGAAAGAGGGACCAGTAAATAGCCTTATGACGTAGCTCAGACAAAGATAAATACATGTAAGTGACTTGTCTCTGCTAGCAGCTGCCTGCTCTGAAAAACTAAGCAATCTTTATTTTCCACATGCCAGCTTGACAGCACAGTGTGTTTCTTTTTATTTATTCTAATCCTAATATTCTTTGAGAAGTCACCTCTGTTTCTGTCCATATCTTTGCAAACAGGACTAAGATGTCTTCCCCTCCCCACCCCCCCATATTTTTGCTGTAACTGTGTCTGCCAGGTAAATACCATAATGACTCATTCTTTGTGTTAAGACTTGGGTTTCCCCAGTTTTGCTGGCACTCAAGTGTTATTAGTATAATGTATTTTTAGTGAACTCTGTCAGCAGAGCACTATATGGCTAATCAAGCACTCATTGGGGATAAATGGTAGACTTAATATTCTTATCAGGCTACTGGAGCTTAGAAGTTACCGACCCTTGTTCCACTTATATCAAAGCCACTTACAATGCTACCAGCTTGTAGCAAATTCATTTTCTGTTCATGTCTGATTGCCTATGATGGTGCCTAGAAACAGAAAACAGGAAATGGGAAGGAATGAGGGTCCCTGTTGCCCGAGGCCTTAATGCGATTGCAAGATATTGATCACATTGGATACTTCAACCTAATCCTCACAGTTTCACAGGCTTTGCAAAAAAATGTTTCTCATAAGCACATTTTCAATTACATTTCAACCTTAGTGATTCAGAAACGCTATTCTTTAAGAGGATCTGTTTAATATCGGTAGTAGCTGCCAATTAAACTGAGGATTTTATTAATTTTCTCTAGTATTTAATCTTGTCTGCTGTCCCCGTGAAAGCTGGACAGTTTAGGTCAAGGTAATGCCACGGATCAAACCCAGGAGCTGCTTCCCTCTAGTGCTCTGCCTTTTCCCTAGGAAAGGTCAGGACTGATTGCTTGGACAGTGATGTCTGTCCACACACTGCAACTCATCCAGTGGTGACTGCTGTGTCCTGACACATTTTCCCATTTCTTCCACAGTTTCCCCAGTCCTGCCACAGTTTCCCCATTTCTGCTGTATCTCTGGCTGAGCTCCTTCAGCCCCTGCATATCAGTGTCACGGGCCATATCACATTTATTGATCTGTGTGTTGAGCAGTAGATTTGGAATGAGATTCAGTTTCCTCTGAGAAGTGAAACCATAGCTAAAGGCAAAGCAAATCATTCTTTTTGATACAAAAAGGAAGAATGCTAAAGGAAGGAACTGTGCAGGCTGACACATACATAGAGATCCCTAAAAAAACCCCACTTCTCTTGGGACAGCCATTAGAAATAGTATAGAAATGGGAAGAACAGGTCTCTCATTCTGTAATTTTGGTTTTATTTCTGGTTTGGTTTTTTCCCCCTGGTTTTTGCTTGTTTATTTGTTTTGGTTGGTTGGATTTTTGTTTGGTTTGTTTTGTTTGATTTGGTTTCTATTATTTATTGGTATACAAAATAAACCATAGGTTTTTCCATTGTTCTGAGATTTTAGGCCAACTAAAATTTGTTCAGAATTCTTATGTGGTAGTATCAGAAAATCTGTTGCCTTTCTGGATGGGATTTGTGTTTGTGCATCTATGCCTGTGAGCGTCTGTGCATTTTTGATCATGCAAATGTGGGCATGTGTGTTTGTGTTCCTTCATACATGTGTATCCATGACTGTGTGTCTGTTCACATGTGAGCACATCTTTGTGTGCTTTCCAAAACTTGGGCTCTGTCCCTGCAGCTACTTGTGCTGGATGAGAGCAGTTTACATTGAAATACTGATAATCTCTGCTAATGTCTTGTCACCTACCCTCCACAATATGACTTAGCTGTGTTCTGAAGTCACTCTTTAGGTTTGTCTATGCTTCAGTGAGATTTAAAATTAATATAAATAATAATATAAATTTATATTAAATTTATATAATTTAATATAGAGAAAAAGGTTTTAGAAGCAAATATTTCAAAATGTGGACTTTTTCATGAGACATTTCTAAAGTCAATTAATTGGTCACCAGGTGACTTAAGGTAGTTAACACAATAGCCTTCTTAAAGGCTAAAGGACACTCTACACATTCCTGTTGCAGACTTTGGATGTTTCTGCTTTGCCCTAGGCAAATCTGATATTACAAGACTGGCAAATTTTCAAATATTGATTGTGTTGCTGGTGAATGTAAGTTTGACTCTCCTACAGTAAAGTCATTCCTTTGAAGGATGGGGGAAGCACAGCAGTTATTGTCCTGTTTATCCAGGGCAAACAGCTTTTATCCAGCATTATTGGCTGCCTCTAGTTATACAGTAATCAAATAAATGTCTTAGTGGTCTGAAGGTAAAGATACTTTAGGAGAAGTCTTAAATGTTTCTGAGATTAAATAAGAATTAAAGAGACAAAATTATATAGTTATACAGTGTTCTGCCTCAGAGTTACTACTTCATCTGATCTTTGTCTTGGTTTATGTAAGTGAAACAATTTCTGTATCATTTTCAATCTGATCTTATCTTGGAAGTGAACTAAACTAAATGAAGCTCAGTTTAAATGAATATTTTATGTTATGAGTGAATACTTCAAGTTTTCTGTGATTTATCAAAGCCACAGTAAATGTATTTCATTTCTTTAGATCACTCTTTCTGAGCGATCTCAACCAACAAATGAGCAAAACTATTCCAAAATACTCTGAACAAGATAAACAAATTACAGATTTAGCTACTTTGAAATAACAGTGTGCATGCAACCATCCCAAACAAACAAGTACGATAACTTACTCCTCACATTTGCTGTAGGGTAAACATTTACCAATGAAAACTTGAGTAATTTCAATGGAGTATCAAACAGACCACGAATGTCTGGTCTAGTTTACTGCACAGGAACAAACATCTGTAGTTGTGCACTGACAACTCAAGCACCACTCAGGAGTCAACGAAGATAATAAACTTCTCACTTCTCAGAAAATTTCATTTTTTAACATGCATTGGGTTTTCAAGTCCTGCAGTCAGTATAAAATGTTATGTTTTGATACAAGGAATGAATTGATCCCTTCTCCTTCCCTTCCCCTTCCTTTCCCTTCCCTTTCCTTTCCTCTTCCCTTCCAGTCTATTCTGTTGAGATGCGTAAAAAAAAAGTATTCATAGAATACATTCAATAATCATTGTCTCAGGAAGTTAAAAAATATTTAGGATAGCTAGGGTGTTGTTCAGCTATTCTCTTCCATCAGCGTTGATCTTTTAGAAGCAGTAATATTTCTCAAAGACACAATTTCTCCTTTCATTGATTATGTGACATTTGGGGAACAAAGACAATAATTTCTAACAATTGTATCGTGCCTTCCCTCCAAATGATTCCTTAGCTTTTCACCAGTTATATACTGCACGATGGTACAAACAGCTACAAAAACAGGTGCCTAAGGTAAAGGACCGAAATAAACTCAGATATTTATACCTCCTTTTCAAAAGACAAAAAACTAAAGACAGCTTTGTATTTGCTGAAGCACCTGTGGCTCTTGTTGACTGTGACAGTAACAGCTGCCACCTTTGGGAAAGGAGTGAAGTTTTAGGTACATATAAAAAACCCCTGCTCTCCAGTCCTGACTGAAATCCTGTGGCTGCTTAAAAGAGTCATGCAAGACTCATTAAATATATTTTTTAAAACAGGACTCTTAGTATGCTGGGTCTTGTAGGGTGTTTTCCTAGAAGTAGGTGTTGTCTGTCAGTTGTCCTTGCGGGAGGGGTACTGGCCTGTGCCTGCAAAGGGGAATTCCATGCCAGAGCCTGGTACCAGCAGGACCAGCCTCCACCCTCTCTCCAAACTTTGGCAGGAGACACTATTCCCCCTCCACATCTTGGGCTGCAAGTCCCCCCCACCAGGGATCTGCACCAGTACCTGCAGCTGTGAGGGGATTTCTTATCTTCAAAGCACTGCAATATTCTAAATTTATTTCTAGAGGTAAACCCTTTCAATTAGTCACTTTTTCCCCAGCATATTTGCCAGAGGTATATTGTTCCCTTTTATGGCACCTGATGTATTCAGAACTTAACCAGAAGTATTTATCTTTCATCTTTAAAGCATTCATTATAAGTCTGTTTCCAAATCTTTCTTACCTTTCTTCCTAGAAGTTTGTTGCATTACATTTTTTACCCACTCTTTACACTCAGGTAGTATTAAAAAAAACCATTAAGTTACTTACAGATATTTCAAATGTAAAAAAATATGAAATGGGAAGCAACTGGGTTTAGTTTATAATTTTTGGTATATATCAGCTTTTCTGTAAAGACTGAGTGTGATGATTTAAAATGCACTTGGCAGATTTGATAACTGGGTGCTTGTGCTAAGGAGTCTTGCTTCATTTTCCAGGACTTCCATTTTTTTGTCATGAGCACGTATCCCTGCAGAAAGATATCCTGCGATTCCCACGCAAGGAGAAACATGTTATTTCATCATAAGCATGTGAAAACAGGCTGACAAAGCCACCTGAACAGGTATATTAAGTCTTTCCCCATCATCCTCTTAACCAGCATTTTTCTCTTCAGGAAGGCAATGTTGGTTTGCATGTTGTATGTATGCTCATATATGCACATTTCTGGAGACTGGAAGGAAAATTGAGAAGGTGATGGAAAGGTTAAAGCAGGTGTATGACAAGAAAACAAAGGTCAATATTCAGTTGATACCCTCCTTTTGTGGAACAAGAGGATTTTTGTTGTTGTGATTGTTTTTAATATGAACGCTTAAAGAAATTGAGCATTTTATAATTTAACGAATAATAAAACAACACGAGCATTGCAAGATTAGTATCTAATTTGACCTATGCTAAATCTGTGGTCTGGAGTGTGTGACACTTTTTGGTTTAGAGACTAGCTTTTAATGAACATGTTTATCTGTAAATCCTCGGAAAAATTGTGATTCCTTCAAAATGAGTGGAAGGTTGGTAGGAGAGAGTCTGTATGTCTGTGTATGATAAAGGGATTGAATTCCAACTTTAGCTTACACATAAAGCTTCAACTGGCACTTCCACAATGCATGTCCTGAATTCTGTTTGATGTGTATATCTATGTCCTTCAAATACCACAAGCTAAGAAAAACGCTGCTAACAGCCAGGTTTTAAAATTGTCTAGTGCTGGCTGACTGATTAAAGCTACCTTGTCTATAGGCTGCTATCATTTATGCTATTTAAAACTTAGTCCCTTTTCAACTCCCTTTTTTCAATGCTGTTATCCACCTACCCTGTTTGACTGGGAAATAATCTGCATGAGAAATTCTTTTCATGGTGGATGGGTGGGGTTTTTTTTTCAGCTATTGCAATGAATGTCGAGAAGATTTGGCAGCGGATTTTATTTGTGCTCGGAAGGATGATGGATACAGCTCTATTCATGTATTCTGTATATGTTTATTCATGGTGTTTTTTGCCAGACTTTATGTTCCGTAAATGGAAAATTTAAATAGCAACAAAGCATTTATACAGAAAACAAAGGACTATAAAGAACCAAGTTGTAATCAAATGGGGTATTAGGCAGAATGCAAGGCCAGTTGCACAACTGTAATGGGTGGAAAATAATCTTTTATAGATGGGAAGAAAAGGTTGTAAATAAGCATTTAAATATATACATTTAAGTAGAAAATATGGTGATGTTGCAAAGGAACCTTTCTATTTAATAGGAAATCAGAGATTCTGACACTTGTCATGATATGGGAGGTTGGAATGTGCATTCATCACAAATATTGCCCCCTTCTCAAACATCAGATTAGGCTTCAAGTATGGCTACATCTTGTATCTCTCAGGAGCCATCCCTCCAAAAACAACTTTGCTATCTTAATAAAACATGACAAATGGGCAGCCTGGTT
Organism: Myiotriccus ornatus; assembly: GCA_036023395.1. Taxonomy (NCBI): domain Eukaryota; kingdom Metazoa; phylum Chordata; class Aves; order Passeriformes; family Tyrannidae; genus Myiotriccus; species Myiotriccus ornatus. Next base: position 9,483,185 of record JAYRBT010000001.1, read on the forward strand.
TACATATTTGAAATATCATCAAGTGCACATAAAACATCGCAGAGAGAAGCACAGTATCACATGGGCAAGGACTCAGTGAAAGTCAGTGTTTGTGGTCTTTAAGGAGTAATTTCAGCAGACCAAGGGAGTTGTTCATGTGAGATTGTAGCAGCTGGTAGTTCTTTATAAGATATTAAAAGCTCTTACTAGTCAAGTAGCCAAAGAAAAAATATTCTTACATAACATATCTGTTAGATGTAAAAGGCAGGAGGTCCAATTCTTTAACAACTGTTTAATAATGTTCAAATCATATTCTGGAATATTGTTGTGAGTTTAACTAACTGAATTCCTTAAGATTCAAGATTCACGTCAGATCTACATAATTGTCAAAATTCATAACAGATTTACTGTTATTTTTAGAGAAGGATTTAGCCCAGCATATATTTGCAACTCTAGTGTCTTGTAGCATTCATCACAAACAAGGTTGTGCATACGGCTTCTTACCGCAGTTCTTGTGTTTGTTTTTTGGTTTTATAAAGTCACCATCAACAATATGTCAACCATACACCCAAGAGGTTTATCTTTTAGAAAAAAATATGTCTTTTTTACCTTAATTATATAAAGTACTTGGAGAAAGCTACAGATCAAAACAAATAATGAGGATCATTATGAAATAACGGTGGGCCTCCAAAGTCCCACTGCTGTATGAAATCAATTGCAACCTGCACAACAACCTTTCATTGAAGGAAGTTCATTTTAAACTTACCTTTTGTGAACTTTTCATGTACTCAAACAGGCGAACTTCTGAGGGAAAAGGCGTGAGATGAGGTTAACAGGAGAGGGAGTGAAAGTGGTCCATGAATGGGCCTGTATGTTAGAAGGTTAGTCACAACACGGAAAATGTTTAAAAGCTGTCTAAAGTCCAAAGAAATGTTTCTTTTGCTCTGTGCAACTGATGAAAACCACACTAAAGCTGCAAACTTGATATGCAGCAACAGTAGAATGCATCTCTAAACATATGAAAGGCACTGGGCTGAAACTGGACAAAGCCTTTCACAAGTCTTACCTTTCAGTTTGTTCTCAAGGGGATTGCTGTTTCAGAAACTGAAAGATACTTTTCTGTATTAAAAAGGCCTTTTTTTAACTAATGCCTTAGTTCATTGTTGACTCATTCAAGTGGCACCCAATAGAGCAACTGAATTTTATTTGGAAACCCACTTAGGGCTTAACAGTTTTGGCAGTATAACTTTCCTCTGGCTTTGGGAGATTTTTCTACAGCTTTTTGCCATGTAAATGTGCCCACTGAGTGATTCAGTTAGAAATTTCCATGAGAATACACCCTGACAGCAAGAGCCACAGCTATGCCCCAGCGTGCAGGTTCTCACAGGATAGGCTGAAAAGCTTTCTGGGAATCACTTACCATGCAATCTGATTACTTAAACCTTTTCCTTTCTGCATTAAATTTTCAAGGTGAGCATTTGTTTCTAAGTATACTTTGTTGGTTTTAGCCACTGGTAGTTTGAAGCCATTTTCCCACTGATACTGGCTTGTTTGATACAGACTTAGGGCTCTTCCCACGTAGAACCTCAGTGACATTTTCTGTGCTGCTCATGATTGTAATATTTTGTTCTTAAACAGTAGGAAGCCTGTGGTTTTATATCCTCCGAGATACCACCCTTTCTAACATTTCTGTGAAGGTCTGAAAAGTTTCTTTTACACTGTTGACTACTTAATAGAGACCTATTTCTTCTAGTTGACTAACTTTGCCATGCTTTTATGATGTTACACGCTATTAAGATCTTATGTAGTTTGAGAGTTTATGTATTTTTAAAGTTAGTTGCAGTTTGACTTCTTGATGTCTGGTATCCTAGTTTTTATCTTTCTGCATGGAGCTACTTATGTCAGCAAAGTTTTCATAGATGAGAGGTTTGGATATCAACTCCTTTGGGAACTGACAGCTGTGGATATAACTGTGTGAGGAGAGATGGGGAGCTGGAAGAACTGACAGACTGAACTGGGTGAGAACTGCTGAATTCAGGGGAGAGAACTGACCAACTTATTTGGGGTCAGAGTGGGTTGTCTGAAATGGCATAGAGAAACCAACAGCTGAAGAAAAGGAGGAGTGGTTTTGTTGAGAATCCTTTGATTAGTAACTGGGGTTTGGGCTAGCGGAAGTTCTTATGGAGGAGAGTGACAGCTTTCTTCAGCATTTCATAATTGGGAGGAAATAAGTGACATTGACTGGGCAGCAATTTGTTAGCTATGAGTAGTTTCCTCATAAACTTATGAGGAAACTACTTCTTTTTTGTTTGCATGGGAATGGTATGCCAACTGAAAACAGTCAGCATTGATTTCAGTTAGTCTTCAGGTGAATCTAAACAAGGCAAGTTTTATGTCTGGTTTTCTATTTGTTCTTCTAGGAAGCTGTACTTTTTCTGTCACTTCTGATGGTTTCCTGCTGCTTTGTTCCCTGTCAGGGCTCCTTAGCCAAATCCATATCAAGGTGTGGCCTGTATTGTACCTGAATTGGATACTGACATAATTCTGTGCACATATATATATTAAAAGTACATCAAAAGCTGTTGCCCAACTTATTCGAGACTGAGAAGTTAATGGTAGCAGTCTAGAATGCCAAAGAACACTCTGCAATATGAGAAGGAGGGGACCCTCTATATTTCTTTCAACATCATTCAGGCATAACCCCAAGGTGTCTGGCTGTTCTCAGGTCAGAATTAAGATATGTTTGGTTCAAGCGTTTCTCCTCTCAACCACTTTTTCACATCATTCATGTAAATCTTAAAACATTTTCAGCCATGCATGAATGTTCTCCTTGTTACTGTTGCTGAAATCTCCGCAGCAGTGTTCAACAAAGTAAAGCTTTCCTGAAAGTAACTTGAAGTATATTTTCACTTAACCTTGTAGGAATCACAGTTTAACTCCTATATCCATGAATTTCAGATTTTAACTCCAAGGCCTGAGTATATTCAGTTTGAATGCTTCTTCAGTCCTTTACAGAAGTGAAATTAGTGTTTGGATTTGGAATTAGACTCCATGAGCACTTCCGACATGTTTGGATTCTTTCTTTTTTTTTTGATTAATGTCCACTTCTTACCACACTGACTTTCAATGCTAATTTACTCCCTAACCTGATTTCAATAAATGCTTTCCACAAACATAATTAGTAGATGAGTGACATATTTATACCGATCAAGGTAATCTGTCAAAATGTGTTGTCATGGTGACCATAAGACCAGAGACCTTTGTGAGACAAAATTAAATATTTTCAGTGTTTTTGAGAGTAGTCACAGATGTAACCCATGACATTGTATATTTGCTTTGCTTTGTTTTTTTTTTGTTTTTTTTTTTATGAGGCAGAATAAAAACCCCTGTACTTCCAGGTATAAACCGTAGAACAGGGACTGGAGGAAGCTTTGTCTAAGGCAAGTCATTCTCTTGCTGAGCTTTTAGTCTCAGAAACTGCCCAGTGCTATAGAGGGGTTCCCTGGGATCCAGTCCAAGAGGGGCCTCTGATAAGTCAATTCATTTTTTATTTTGAATATTAGTTGTACAGCTAAGGAGAAAGACCCTCATTTATGTTTACTTCCAAAATAAATAAATAAAAAATAAAATAAAAAATAAAATATGTGGGACTTTCTTCTGGAGAACTATTTTACAAGAGTTGTTGCCAAACCACACAACTAATAAATAAACAAAGGAAAAGAAACATCCTGCTAAGGAAAAACTGTGCTACAAAATGTCATCAAAATGGTGCTTCAGCAATGATGAATTTTGCAGCACTAAGTCCAAGGACATAAATTTTACTTTCAGCATCTACAGATTATTTGGAAGCTCTCATTTCCGTTGTGCATTTAGTATTCTGAATGCCATCGCTTCCATTTGATTGTTGCTCTTTCATAAAAAAAAAAAAGTTTTTAAAATGGACTTTATTTACTATCTAGGTCATCAAGAAAAGTGCCAGTTAGCTATGTTTCACTGTAAGTGAAATATTTTCCTCTGGTGAGAATAGTGACAATAAACAATACTATTTTCTTTTTTAATAACAGAAGCTATACTTCTATGCATTAACTCCAGCAGGACACTGACAACATGGCTATGACAGGAGAGATTCAAGAGAAATTAATGAAATCTTAAATGGAAAAAAATTTACCAGGTGGGTTTGGTGCTTCTACCCTTCATGGATTTTGCAATAACACTCTTTGCAACATTTATTTTGTTTGATACTGTCCATAGACGGTTAATCAGCTCACTTTTCTGCCCTCTGCATTCTCTTCCAGTGAACATCTGTCTTCAAACCAAGCCTCATTTCCAGTAGTAAATTACCCAATTCTGTGTAATTCTGCCCTCTATATTTTTTTTTCTTTCACTTCTCTCCAACAAGCCCCAAAGAAAAAAATTTAGTCCCTTCTCTCACTGATACCTGTGGCAGTACATTCCTGCCCCTATGATTTTCAGTCTGGGAAAAGAAGCCTAGTTTGATGCTTTTCAGAGCACCAAATTATTTAGCAGAAATTTATGTATCTGATTTTCTGTTGCTCCAAGCAGAGGTATTTTGCGTAATCACAATTTGCTTTAGGTAGATCTTATATTATAATAATAAATTCTAAATGGTTTTTTCCCCTAATTTCTAGAGGACAGTAATTTTTTTAATACTACAGCTGAAGTTTAGAAGGAATAATGTTGTACCCTTTAAGAGCTACTTTTGTAATTGCAATTAAATTCATAGTTACTCAACAGTTTGTGAGAAGTTACAGAGCAATGGTAAATTCACTGAGTAAACCTGCTAGGTTAATAAGTCATAAATGTAAATGGACACTTTAGTGTGATGTTATGATGGACTCACAGAATGAATAAGATTGAAAGGGACCACAGTGGGTCATCTGGTCCAACCTCCCTGCTCAAGGAAAGTCATCCCAGAGCAGTCACACAGGATTGTGTCCAGATGGCTCTTGAATATCTCCAGTGAGGGAGACTCCACAACCTCTCTGGGCAACTTGCACAGTAAAGAAGTTCTTCCTCGTGCTCAAGTGGAACTTCCTATGCATTGGTTTCTGCTCACTGCCTCTTACTATTTTCTCTATGAAAAACAAAATGCTACAATTAAATACATCACTGCTGAGATTATTTTGTGAAAACTTGGCCTGTTAAAGAGTATTGTTTGTTCTTTATTTTGCAGTTTGAGTGCTGTTTCCTGAGTATGGTGGATGTGCCATGGGAAACTCACTGTACAGGAGGGTGAAAGAGGAAGAAGGTGTGGGTAGCTTGATATGTGCATGAGAGGAGTTGATTGCAGCTAGGGGTCATATCCACAAAATTGCTCAAAGAGAGGCTTGTAGTGGGGAGAAAAGCAAAGAGAACATTTGGAAGAGAACAGTCATATTTAGATCCCTCAGACCAGGGAAGTAGCAGGAGGAGCTGCCTACCTGCTTTTTGTATGCCCTTTCCATCCTTTATGTCACTTCTACTTCTGTAGACCTTCAAATTAAGGTGCAGCCTCACTCTGCTAGTTCCAGTGAGCTGCTGAACAACTTTTTCTTTTAAATCCTGACACTGCAAGGCAGAGTGTTTGCCCTGACTCCTTGGAGACACAGATGATTTTAATGGAGCTGCTAGCTCAGAGAAATAGGTTTCAGGCACTGTACCTGGGGTCTAAAAGGTGAAGAGAAAGGACTGGGGATGAAGATCATCAGAGAAGAGGTAAAACAACTTCCCTAGATCATGCAGGGTATGTCTTCATTGCTATTTAAAAATAACAGCAGAAGTAAATACAAAAATAAGAGCAACTTATACAGACAAACTAGATTGAACAATCTTCAAGCCAGCAAGCTTGGACAGTGATAACTTTGCCTCTGTTTCCCTCATATTCCTTTAAAATAAGAACAAGACAATACTTGGCTTTTCATAATGAGAAGTCTAGTACCATTTGATGGCTATTATATGATTCAAATATTGTTGCTTTGTCTGCGACAGCAATTACAAGAGATCATTGTATATTCAAGTTTAACTTTATATGACCTCAAGCAGCTTTCAGCAAAAGCAGCAGAATCCGTAAAGACAAATTCCACACCAGAAAGAGAGTAAACAAGCAGAACACAGCAGTTCTTATAACCATGGCATCCTATTGCATTTTCATCAAAACTGAAAGAGCTACGGAGCAAAAAAAAGCCAAGGAAAGAAAACTCTCATGAAAAATACAAGGAGCAATAAGAAAGCAGGCTGATAAAATGAAGTATTCTTTAAAATAAACTACAACACAGATATATATATACAGAGGGCAGAAGAGATGTGACACACAGGCTTTTAAGAAACAGACAAGGAATAACAAATGTGCAGTGTTTTGCCCTGAATAAATTAATTTGTCAGGAGCTTCAAGAATTCTCAGGATTGTTTTTTGTTTCGTTCTGTTTTGGTTTTTGGAAAGAAGGTTGTTTTCACAGAAAACACTATGTGTGCATAACAAGTCATCTAAATTGATGTTGTACACTGTCTTTAGGCAATTATTTTCTCTGCTATTTGTCAAAGGCAAGAAGCAAAATCCAAGCAGTTTTAACTGCTATTTTGTTGTAATTATCTCTCCCCTTTAAAGAGATGTCGTGATTTATGATGCAAAATCAGTGCTTCAGGGTTACTTTCTGGCATTCATTATATCAGAGAGAGAAACAATTAAAACCCAGGTACATAAGAGACTGGTAGATGCAAGAGCGTGCAGTGCAGCCTGAAATTAATTTGAAGACTGAAGATTCATAAATGTGCTTTGTGTACTTGAGGGTAGTGTTAGATCTATGGGCTGCCATCTGAATACAATGTATGCCTCCTCTAAAACTTCATTAGAAACTTTGCCAACGTTGTTTGAACAGTCTTGTAGCACGCTGTGTGTGTCTGTGTGTGCAGTGTCTGTGTG